>CM065726.1:58091553-58101553 GCA_033310375.1 Conus canariensis
TGAGGAAAAGAAAAGAAAGGAAAGACCATGGTTTAGGGAGTATTGGGTTGTGCCTTTTCCATGTTTGGTGTTTTCAATGTCCGCAAAAGACGCATTTGCCGAAAATCACTGGTCTGCTTCCTATTGTGTGTCAGATAAATTCTATTATCCGCCTTGTTTGGTATGTTCTTTTGCATTCGGCCTAAATTAAACAAGGAATCCAGGACATGATAATTGCCAAGATGATTTGCTGCTTTGTGCTTATAGGCATGCGCGCGTGCGTGCGTGCGTGCGTGAGCGCGCACGTGTGTGTATGCGTGCATGTGTGTGTGTGTGTGTGTGTGTGTGTGTGTGTGTGTGTGTGTGTGTGTGTGTGTGTGTAGAAAATGCCGTGGCACGTGCATGTGTGCATGTGGGTGTTGGGGAGAAAGGCACATGCGCTCACACACACACACACACACGCACACGCCACACACACACACACACACACGCACACACGCACGCAAAACACACACACACACACACACACACACACACACACACACACACACACACACACGAGCGTGCACGTTTTCACGTACGCACGCAAGCACGCACGCACATACGTGCGCAGGCACCTACATAAACACCACTCGGACGAGCCGGCGTGTGTTCCTCCATGGAAACTCTGGCTGCGTCATGAAAATATCTTTAAAAACAAACAAACAAACAACAACAACAACAACAACAAACCCGCTCCGGGAGCCCGATCCTGAGCAATTGCTTTGCAGGGAAAGCTCTGCAACGAAGTCCATCAATTCATTCCAGGACACTAAATAATTCTATTGCTTTTGTTTTGTTCTTTTTTTTGTTTTGTTTTGTTTTATTCCAATCATACTTGTCAAACTACGTTGGACATTGACAGTCAGGACAAGCGTTGATCTGCACAAGTTGTTCGTTCAACAGCAGCAAGCTGGTTACTGAAATGCAATCAGTTTGTGTTTGTTCGTTTGTTTGTTTGATTGTTTGTTTGATTGTTTGTTTGTTTTGATTGTTTGTTTGTTTGTTTGTTGTTGTTTTGTTTTTTGATAGGGCCAAGGAGGAAAGGGGCAGGAGAGGGACGGGTGTGGGGCTGGGGGAGGAGGGTATGGAGTGGGGGGTGGGGGTGGATGTGGAAGGTATGCGTGTGTCGGGGGGGGGGGGGGGGGGCGGGCGGTAGAACAGCGTATGCAAGCATGTAAAATATGTGTAAATGTGCGTTTGAGAACGTGCGTGCGTGTCCGAGCACGCTCGCGCTGATGTGTGTGTGTGTGTGTGTGTGTGTGTGTGTGTGTTGTGTGTGTGTGTGTGTGTGTGTATGTGTGTGTTGTGGTGTGTGTGTGTGTGTGTGGTGTGTGTGTGTGTGTGTGTGTGTGTGTGTGTGTGTGTGTGTCTGTGCGTGTGTGTGTGTGTGTGCGTGTGTGTGTATGTGTGTGTGTGTGTGTGTGGTCTCTCTCTCTCTCTCTCTCCTCTCTTTCTCTCTGTGCGTGCGTGCGTGCGTGTGTGTGTGTGTGTGTGTGTGTGTGTGTGTGTGTGTGTGTGTGTGTGTGTGTGTGTGTCTGTGTCTGTGTCTGTGTCTGTGTGTGTGTCTTTGTGTCTGTTGTCTTTATCTGTGTCTGTGTCCGTGTGTGCATGCTTCGTTTCTAACGCCCGTGTAGTAGCGCCCCCACAATCAAACCTTGTAGCGTAGCCTTCCACCCCGCCATCCCCCCTTCCACACCAGTATCAACCCCCCTCCGCCCCCCCCCCTCCCCTCCCCCTCCCACCCGCTACCTGTGCCACGCATCACAGCACAGCGCCCAATGGAGGCAGAGTGAGCGTCAGCACCGGCATTAAGTTGCTAAAAATGATGAGCTGTCCTCGCTTCGCTCCCACCCCCTCCCCCCCCCCCCCCAACCCCCCCGGGAGTAAGTCTGTACTATATCCAGATTAACTCCCAGGAGTTAATCCAGGTGTGTAAAAGTTTAACTCCCCTGCCCACCAAGGGGGGTCGGTTTTCCACAATTTAGAATAACACCCCTGGGAGTTAATGTGTAGGCTTACACGTTTTTTTTCTGACGTGAAACGACTCCAGTGGAGCTACTTTGTAACAGAGGGGAGTTAATCTGATCATGACTAAGATGACTCCCCACCCGCCTATTCCCAGATGTCTTTCTTTAAGAGAATGGGAAAGGGGATTTAATGTTCATCATCATCATCATCATCATCGTCATCAACAACAACCACAGCAGCAGCAACAACAACAACAACAGCAACAGCAACAACGTCTTAGCCATCGTGGTCGTTGTCGGTGTCGTCGTCGTCGTCATTATTCATATTATATATATATATATATATATATATATAATAATAATATAATATATATATATAAAACAGAGAGTTTAAAAACCACAACAGACAAGATAAAAAGATTTCCAAAATTTTCGGCTTTAATGTCTTCCTCAGTGGTGAGTTGACTGGCCGGCGAGTCACACAACATTTATACATGAATAAAAAGGAAGTGAATAAAATTCACTATCTTAAAACAAGAAGCTAAAAAGAAAAAGAATTGCACGTACCAGGCGAATCTTTCAAATGGAAGGGGAGCAAAGGGACGTGATAGTATGAGGAAGAGGGGCTGAGTAAGCGTGTGTAAAAGCGTGCGCGCGTCACGCACATGTGGGAGTGTGTGCGTATATATATATATATATATATATATATATATATATATATATATATATATATATATATATATATAACTAGCGCTTACGCGCTTCGACCCCGTCTCGCCCCGGCGAGTTTGTCGTGTAGTGTTCCGATGTGCAGTTTTGCGTCTGTGGACGCAAATTGTGTCACGATGCAATGCGTCACGTGATCGCCGACCCGACGTTGCTGTTTGTAGGACACCAAGGATACTTGATACCAAATTTGGTGGCGATCGGCCTAAAACTGTGACCGTGTATAAGCGAACAGACAGACAAACTGAGCTTTATATAATAAATGTATACATATACATATACACACATACATATATATATATATATATATATATATATATAACCCGTTGTGTGTGTGTGTGTGTGTGTGTGTGTGTGTGTCTGTGTGTCTGTCTGATGCTTATACAAAGCCACGCTTTTCGGCCGATCGCCACCAAATTTGATATCAAGCATCCTTAGCACCTTGGGAAGATCATGGGTTGGTCGGCCGTCACGTGACGCATTGCGTCTTGACGCAGTCTGTGTCGACAGACGTAAAACTGGAAATCAGGAGAGAAGGAAATGTTCAATCGACACCCACGGCCGTGTTTCTTGACCGATTTCCTTCGTATTCGCTGGCAGCCTTTAACCCTTACCCCTACAGCTTATGCAGCAGATTTGAATTCGCCGTAGCCAAAGGTCAAGGTCACAGGGACCCCGAAAGGTCAACACAAAAGTGTCAATAACTCGCGTTTTTATTATCCAATGTCAATGAAATTTCACACAAACGTGCACAAATATAAGGTGTGATGTGAGTTTCAAAGTTCAAGGTCAAAGGTCAAGGTCACGAGTGCAACTTTTACCTAAAAAAAACACACTGATATTTTCATAACTTCCGGATTTCTCGTCCAATTGCCTTCAAAATCATCCTAAAAAAATAATATAGACCCTCTAATGCACAAAGGCGGCCTGCTACTAAGAGATTGACTGTGTATGTGGATATATGAAAATATAAATGTACAAACTAATCAGGCCATGGCCTTCCACACAACAATGTAAGAAAAATATACAACATGTCTCCCTCCCGTGTTTAGTGCTGCGTCCCCTGGCCGCTCTGCGACCCCTGTCCCGTGTGCGGTAAGTAGCCCTGACATGTCTGTGGTCTGAGATGCTTGATACTAAATTTGGTGGCGATCGGTCAACAACTGTGGCTACGGCTGTCTCCTTCCGCAGTAAGCGCATGCGCCCCTGGCCGCTCTGCAGCCCCTGTTCCGTGTGCGGTAAGTAGCCCACGACATTGTCTGTGGTCTGAGGATGCTTGATACTAAATTTGGTGGCGATCGGTCAACAACTGTGGCTACGGCTGTCTCCTTTCCGCAGTAAGCGCTGCGCCCCCTGGCCGCTCTGCAGCCCCTGCCCCGTGTGCGGTAAGTAGCCCACAACATTGTCTGTGGTCTGAGGATGCTTAATACCAAATTTGGTGGTAGTTGGCCCAAGACTGTGGCTACTATCTGCTTCCCGCGGTAAGCAATCGGCCAAAACTGTCAGTAATGGGGAAGCAAAATATAAACTGGACCTTAATGAAATTGCTTATACGAATCAAATCTGTCACTATCCTGAATATGAGTGTTCCACAGTTTTGTCATGTTAACCTACTCGAGAGCAGCTAGCAAAATGTCCTTAATCAAGTTTTGTTTTTCCACCTCCAGAATTCGAGAACTTTTAGGTGAAAAAAAAAAAATCGGAAACTTAAAACCGAGCGACAGAAAGAAGAAATATGACAAGACTGACAAGGAAAATTACATGTCACAAATCATGCAAGAAAAATCATGACTAGCCGCTCTACAATAAAGAGAAAAGTATATCTGTTCTGCACTGCCGGCGTTATTCTGAAAATAGGCCTACATCATGCTGCTGAGTCTGATCCAAAATCAGCATATCTTGAGTTTGTCTTTCAGATAAACAGGATTATTTCATGGTTTAAACTGCACCGATTTAATTTACTGTCTTTTTTTTTTAACTTACGAAGGACAAGTAAAAGTATGGGGGCACAAGTAGACTTTCGTATATGCTTGTCCCCAGGACAACTAAACATTATCTAGAAATTTCTTGCCCAGTAACACTTCACATCTGTGACCCTGCATGTTTTTCTCTCCAGCCTTTGTGGATTGATGTCCTGCAAAGTAATTCAAAGATTCAACATGTTAAGAAGACACCACATCACACACACACACACACACACACACACACACACACACACACCACACACGCACGCACGCACGCACGCAACGCACGCACGCACGCACGCACACACACACACACCACGCACGCACGCACGCACGCACACACACACACACACACACACACCAGAGAAGAGAGAGAGAGAGAGGAGAGAGAGAGAGAAACCTACATAGCCAATGAAAAAAGTCGGCACTCTAGTTTCTAAGTGTGGAACTAGAATGTTGAAAAAACATGGCGGTCCAAAGTGGCAAAAGTGTCAACTTTATGATCGAAGTCTTGTGAAGCGCATGTATTAAGAAAAGACATTCTTCGAAAATTTCATCGAAGTTAATCCAGTGACGTGCTGCTGTATATTTGGTACTGAGAGTGATCGCTTTCGTGAACTGGTTTCGTTTAAAGGAGCAGCTCAATTGCAATGCCGCCGAAACAACCCGCAAAAGGAGCCACGCAGGGGCCACCAGCAAAATCCGTTGCAAAACCCGTTGCAAAACCAGCGGCAAAGCCAGCGGGGGTAACTCTGGAATATCCCTTTTCAGATTTCGATGGCTCACTGAAGATCGGAGGAGTTCGTTTTCTGTTTCCATTTCAATCGCCGAGAAAACAAAAAAAGTTTAGGGTCGGCTGAAAAAAAAAGGCTCGGTCGGGTTGCCGAAATGACAACTTTTTCTTTCTTTCTTTTCTCTCTCTCTCTCTCTCTCTCTCTCTCTCTCTCTCTCTCTCTCTCTCTCTCTCTCTCCTCTCTTTAATGCTTAAGGAAATGTGGAATGAGTGACCCGTGTCCGGCATAACAATTTTTCGTTCTTGCAGTTCCCAAGGACAGAGGAAATATTGTTCAAGACAGGGGCACATTTGGAAAACGTTGTCTGTCTGGGTGTTCTGGCCCTCCTGTCAGATTTTTTTTCCACGTGAGATTGTGCTTTCGGCTTTAGATGTGTGTAAAGAATGGCGGAGAGACATAACCAATAACTAAGTGAGTAACAGTGATGTTTTCTTAACTATAGCCATGTAATTGTTTATTAACCATGGGAACAAAAATTTCTTCTCTCTCTTCCCCTCTCTCTCTCTCTCTCTCTCTCTCTCTCTCTCTCTCTCTCTCTCTCTCTCTCCTAGTCCGTTCGGTTGCTTGTTGCAGGAGTCCTCATGTTCTGATCCATTACTCTTATTGTCTACAATCTTGTCTGACTAATTACATGCACGCTTCTCCCCCCCCCCCCCCCCCCCACCACACACCCCAAGAGGAAGAATGACGAGCCTGCTTGGTTCGTTGGATAAAGCATTGTTTTCCCTGGCAGGGAAGGGTTCCCTGGGTTCAGTTCCCGCTGGAGACGTCAGTTAGGTTTGAGATTGTCTGTTCAGAGTCAACATAGAATCCATCCGCCTCCGAGGTTTGTCAGGTCACTGTCTGTGAACGCACGCAGTTAAACAAGAAAACGATTACCCCCTTCCCCCGCATCCCCCCCCCCCCCCCAAAAAAAAAAAAAAAAAGATGAAATATAATAAAACAAACAGAAAAAGCTTGCACATTCAAGAACCATTTTCTTGTTTTCATAGAAGAGCAGGTGCAGGTTTACCGGTAGTACACACACAACACACACACACACACACACACACACACCACGAAATCGTTTTCTGTCAGATTAACATATTGTTGTACTGACGTTTAAAAACCTTAATGAATTATTGAGAAACGAAAATAATACAAATAGCATCTGAATGACATAAAAATCATAAACATTTAACATTTATAAGTAAAATCAGAAATTGTAATAATAAAACAAATCACATCTTAACTATACTGAAAATTAAATCTCTCTCTCTCTCTCTCTCTCTCTCTCTCTCTCTCTCTCTCTCTCTCTCTCAGACTACCACCATCAAATAAAAAAGACAAAAAACAAAACAAAACAAAAACCACCACCGAAACACACACACACACACACACACACACACACACACACACACACACACACACGACCCACCCTTCCCCTTACTCACATGTACGCGTGCACGCACCACGCACATATATTCACTCACAAACAAATAAATAAAACCAAATCTCTCTCTCTCTCTGTCTCTGTCGCACACACACACACACACACACACACACACCACACACACACACACACACTCACACACACACACACACACACACACAACACACACACACACACACACACCTCACTGACAAACACGCACGCGAACTCATGCACTTCCACCCTGCCTCATAACCCCCACCCCACTAGCACCATGTCCACACCCAAACAGACATATATATATATATATATACATATACACACCCACGCACCTTCCTTCCTTCCCACACGCACTCTAAGCAAAGAAAACCAGCAGCCGCCAGACGGATCAGTCTCAGCAAAGCAGACTCCGACCTACCCTCCCCTCCTGCACACCCCCCCCCCCTCCCCTCTTCAACCCTCCCACCTCATCTCCTAATTGAAGGCACGTGACAAGCTTGTCTTGCACGTGACAAGTCGAAAGGAGGGAGGTAGTCGATACCGCTCGAGGGGCCGCCACGCGCGACCGGAAAGACGTCGGGATCATGCACGTGCCGCTTTCCAGACAGGCACGTGCCAGTAACACGCGTTCGTCTCCATTGCGGCAGAAAAGGTGGGTGCTCTCAATAAAAAAAAAATAAAATAAAAAAAAAATCTCCGGCTCCTGTGTTCTCATCCATTACTTCTGCAGCCAGCAGCTGTCCACTTCAATGTTGCCAAATGGCATGCAAGGACGCGCACGTGCTCCATTCTGTTCCAGTTTGGCTGCCCCCCACCCCCACCCCCACTCCCCCCCCCTTCCCTCCCTCAAGGTGTTAGCCGTACTGGTGCGTACGGCTTTGCCCTCATGCCAAATCTGACCCAGGGTCTGCAGGAGGAGGTGTTGGAACTGCTTCATTGTTCTTCATTCAATCTTGCCGGCAAAAGCGGTCGCCCAGAACTGTTGTTTACACACACACACATACACACACACGCGCGCGCGCACACACACACACGCACACGCACACACACAACACACACACACACACACACACACACACACACACACACAAAAAGCCTTAATTCACGCGTATATCCACCCAATAGTGACTACGACTCTACTTTCTGGATTCTAGCTAGCAGCCCTTTTTCCAATTCATAAAAGAGCGCATTCAGAGTAAGAACTAGTAAATCTCATGAATTCGTCATACAAAAACGTTAGTATCCTTCCATTTTAAGTTTCACACACTTTTATACAATACGGAATTCTTCGTGCATTAGACACTCTACCGCAACGCTCTGTTACCTTTGATGAATATGCACACTTTAAAAAAAAAGTTCATTGAGATTCACATGAAACAAGTATTTCTTTCCCAGAGCCTCTTCCAAGCAAAGCACATCTTGTTTATTCTGCGGGTAGGCCAACGAATCATATCCCTGAAAGTCTGTATCAACAACTGAATCAAACTTAAAGGCAAATTTAAGTCCCATGTTGATCATTTTCATTGTACTTGGTAAAGTTGTCGAATCTGACCCCACTTATCTCCAGAAAAATAGAGACAGTGTGACTGACGTGCGTTCCACTGCTCACCTTCGCTGGCCCCTCTTTCTCCCACCTGTTCCATCCCAATCTCCCCCCCCCAACCCCCCTCCCCCCCCACCCCCCATCCACCCAGCGCCCATCCCCTCTGTTGATATGTTCCCTTCGGTCTTCGATCGTTTCACGCATACATTTGTTGTTGTGTGTATTCCTGACTTCTTCTCTTTCACCTTGCTTTTTGTGGCTGTCTTGTCCCGGGGTCGGAGAGTTGAATGTAAAAAGGAAATTGCGTTTTCCCTGCTGTCTTCATGAAACAACTATTCGTTCGTTCATTCGCACACTCCACATTTGCTCCCGTTGCCGGCTTCCAGATTTTTTTTTTTTTTTTTTTTTTTGCCAAAGCATTCACGGGCAAGAAAAATAAAACGAATCAAATCAAATCAAATCAAACAAAGCAAAGCAAAGCTAAGAAAAACAAAAGAACAGGAAAGAGCAAAACAAAACAGAACAGAATAAAACAACACAAAACAGACCACAACAAGACAACAACAACAACAACAAAAAACCCACAAAACTTCCTTGAATGGACACAGGCATGATATTTCAGAGTCAGGACAACAAAAGTCTCGGTCCGAGACTTCCTAATCGAGGAGTTTGCACGTGAATGAAGCGAATTCAGCACGCTGCATAAAGGTCGTGGACACAGCACACGCCCGGAAAGACTGCAACGGACAGCCCGCGGAGGAACCCCCCTCCATCCCCCACCCATTCCCCACCTGTCATTTGTCGGGGTAACTCTTGGCTCAGATTGTATCCCCGCCCTCCGAAAACTCGTGTGCTAGCAATTGTCCTCATTTCTGCCACTCTCTTGTCTCTGTCTTTTACTTTGATCTCTCTTTACTGTCGTCTGCTGCATTTACGGCCCCTTCATGCGTTTTAACCTGGACATTCTGCACAGTTCGCTCCCCTCCCCCTCCCAAGTCTTTAGCAACCATTTACGACCCGTCTTTTTTTTTTTTTTTTTCTTCTTTAATGTGGCGACCAGTGAGACTGTACATCTGTCCAGAGTGAACACCAGCTATGTATTCTTCAGTGTTCATTTCCTGTCATGGTTGTTCATGCGTTGTTTAGTCACTGCACTTTACATCTTTTATTATTCTTTTTGCTCTTGTTTCGTTTTGTTGCAAACTGACACTTTTAGGGCCGGGCAGAAAACTAAAGCTGGCGCCCTACCTTAGCTATTTCTTGTTTGTTGATGTTGTTATTGTTATCATGATCATCATCACCATCATCATCATCATCATCATCATCATCCTCTTTACTTATATATCTCCTATCCTCGCTCACACAGGGGTTCGTGGTCAAACGATTAGTGGGCGTCTGCCTGCGAAGTTGATAAACGTGAATTCGAACCACTCGTGATGTCGGATTTCTTTTTCCAGCTTGAAAACGCCGTCTGCCCCCTCAGCAATAAATGGGTACCTATTCTGTTCAGGGAAGGGTAACGGCGGTGGAAGGGGAGGGATGAGCCCATCGATCCATCATGCCAGACACGGTGA
>CM065726.1:58114053-58124053 GCA_033310375.1 Conus canariensis
GGAGATCAAGTATGACCTTGCTGCCGATTGATGACCTAGATGATATATTCGGAGACTACCTAAACAGCCATAAGACAGAACTTATAAAACTGGGCCAACGTCAGTCACCTTTCTGATCATGGTGTGCAAAATCTTTTCTGCGGAGTAATGAAAATTTACCCACGACCAGATACTACCCAGAGTTGAGTTTGCCTCGAACTCAGTTGAGGAGTCTAGAACCACACAACCTTGTTTCATCCACTTAATGATTGGGTCCCCGAATGTTGCACAAATTCCCTTACCAACACTGCAGGTGTCTCTATCTTTCGGGCCCGGTTGACGCCGGGATATATTATGAATAAGGACAATTACACATAGTATGCACCGTGCGTGAGAAATGGAAAGAATTGAAGGAAGTAAGGAAACTCGGTGAACGATATTGAACGATACCGACTGGATGACACGGAAAACGACTGAATGAAGCGCCAGCCGGCAGCTCTTCAGTCGGCACTACCCTGGTAGGCAGCCCGTGATGTAAACAAGTGTGGATTGTAAAGCGCTTAGAGCTTGGTCTCTAGCCGAGGATAGGCGCTATATAAGTATTCACAATAATAATGATAATAAAGATACAACACCGTCACGCAGTCTCGGACCAGAGTGGACCCCCCACAGCATCGTCCTCCTCCTCCTCCCCACAGATCAATATAAAAAGGTCTCTTATTCCCTGGCCTTTCATGTCCTGCTGCCATGGTGACCACGGTTTCGATTTCCTCTCCACGTCTACGCCCTCGGCAAGTTCGTGTGGAGGTCGCCGATATCGGCAGGTACAATGGGGGCTGTCGCTGAACGAGCGTGGTGCCGCCCTCCGGAGGGGGGGAGGGGGGGGGTGCTCACCCACACTGGCTCCGCGACTGAGCCATTCATCGTCCTCAGCAAGGGGACTTGACAGGTGATGCCTAACACAGGTTGAGATCAGAACAGGCACCGCTGAACTCCCGAAAGTGATCCGTCCGCAGTGCGGGGTCTCCTACGGTGGGTTGCCTCACGGCCACGGGACACTGACTCTTGAGGATTGCTGGTGCTGGAACTGCGACGGGACAGGCCAGAATGTGGCTGTGGACGGGGCGCCGGAATGAGCGGGGTGAGGTGAATGAAACTAGAATGGTACAGAAGATGAAAAACAAACAAACAAACAACAACAACAACAACAAAAACCCGTAACATGCATGCAAATGGGCCAAATGGGCTTGTAGTCCGTAAGAATTTATGTGAAAATTAATTATTTATCTAATCTATTTATCTATTTCAAGGGAAGAAGAATTTACATCCAATGTGATTTCTGGTACGCTCTAATGCTCATAACTGTTCCATGAAATGTATCTACTTTTCCCTTCACAAAATGCTGAGAAATACGTGTGTTTTGGTAACATTGCAGATTACGATCTATTACTCTGGTCTGTGTCATATCCACTGAATGATTAAGATTAGATTAGGGTTACTCACATGCTTACTGGATTGACAGACAAAGTGGAAAATGAGCAGTTCCGAAATTCAGGCACTGTGGGAATTTTTATTTAGTTCATGTGAGTGATGTACTGGTCTGTAAATGCCTGCATTGCTTTAAAAAGGAAGCACGGAATGCTTGTCAGTCTCTCTCTCTCTCTCTCTCTCTCTCTCTCTCTCTCTCTCTCTCTCTCTCTCTCTCAAACACACACACACACACACACACACACACACACACACACACACACACAATCATAATGATAAAAATAATAATAATAATAATAAGACACAGACGTTGTTGTCTATTGATTACTCAACACTCCATGCAGTAAATCGGTAAAAGCAATATAAAGGACACCCTCGCCACCAGAGCTTATTTGCACTATTAGTTTGAACTTTAGAATGGCTCAGCTCTTTTTTTTCCTGATGACTTTATTGTTTCAGATGGTTTATTCGTCTTGTAAACTATCACGACGCGCGTCTTCTTGTCTTGGCGACAGGTCTGGGTTTTTTTTGTTTTTTTTTTGTAGCATCAGTTCTCGGATCAATGGAGCACCTAAGGTGGTAGGTTTCTTGTTAAAACTTTAAAAAAAAAACTTTTCTTTTTTTTTTTCCTTAAGGCCAAAATCCACCTCTTCATTTTTTGGTGCTTCACACTGTCCTCTTCGTCTGCCAAAAAAAAAAAAAGAAAAAAAAAGAAAGAAAGCGGAATTTTTTTTTCCACTACTAGGTTTCTCTCTCTCTCTCTCTCTCTCTCTCTCTCTCTCTCTCTCTCTCTCTCTCTTTTCTTCTTTTCTTTCCCAACCAATCTCTTACACACCATGCATAGTCTGTGTGTTATCTTACAAATGGACATTTTTTTGCTGATTTTAGTGTTTTGGCAATTGATACAAAGTGTCTGGGTTTGTTAATGTTCTAATGTGTGGTGTACTGGCACACTCACTCGGATAATGTGTTGCCTATACAAAGGAAACAACATAGATGAGACAAAGGACTTAATTATTTTCAGTTTTTCATTTTGTTTTACACATACACCCGCACACACTCTCTCTCTCCCCCCTCCTCTCTCTCTCTCTCTCTCTCTCTCTCTCTCTCTCTCTCTCTCTCTCTCAAATATGTTAATAATGGAAGTTACCTGTTAAAGACACAACACTAAAGCAAAATTATGCGTCTGGTTTGTTGGACTTCATGTGGTTTTAACTTGCTGGCTGTCCTGATGAAGCCTCCTTGGTCAGCTGGGATATAAACAGCATGACTGGACTTGATCTGGCCCTCAGCACACCACACACACACACACACACACACACACACACACACACACACACACGCAAACACAGACACAGACACACAGACTCATACACATACACACACACACACACACACACACACACACACACACACACACACACGCAAACACACACACACACGCGTGCGTGCGCACACACACACATACACATGCACACACACACACACACACACACCACACACACCACACACACACACACACACGTCTCTGTATTCGTTGTTTAAAGACAAGATTGACTCTTTATCATTTGTTAGCCAAAAGATTGAAAATCTGTCTATCATTTGTTAGAATAATTGAATATGTATATAATTCGTTGAAAAAAAACAACAACCCTGAACACTTTGTTATTTGTTTGAGAAAAATAGAAATGTCCATCATTTCTTGAAACAAAGACCGGATATCCATTTGCCATCTGTTTGAAAAGAGAAAAAGGTATATCATGACGGTGTGACATATTAACTCAAACTTAGAACGTGACTGACACAAACTCGCCGTGCTCATAGCATACTCACATAGATCAGTGACTGAAAGTCCTCCACTCGCTTTCAGAACGCCGACACTGTTGAACGCGGAGGTTCCGCACAAGCATTGATTGAGTGGCAGGGCAAAAAAGAAGGACAGAGATGTTTCTCTTTCTCGCCTCTTTGGTCATCGGTAGTTACCCGATTTATATACCGCAGGTAATGGACGGAGTTGCTTGGCCCACCCCACCCCGCGCTATGTGGACCGAGAGGAGAGGGGAGGAGAGGAGGGGAAGGGCGAAAGGGGCGAGGGAGGGGTAGGGGTGGCGGAGACCTACCTACAGAGTTGGGCAAGAGAGAGAGAGAGAGAGAGAGAGAGAGAGAGAGTCGTTAGGTCCATTGTTTCCTCAAGGGCCGAGTGTGGGTAATAGGCCTTCGTCAACAAAGGGAGGCGAACCTTCCTTTCTCAACCTCCCCCCCCCCTCCCCCCAGCCTCAAGGGGCTTATGAGTTGTGTCACATCTGTTGGTGCTGCTTAAGTTCGAGTACGCGAGAAACAGATCATCGCTACACATTCCCTGCCACATTCACAGTTGCTTGTGCCGCGTATGGAAGATACATAGTATACAGGATTTTATCTGCAGAAAACAACAAACAAACAAGCACGCGGGCATGTGGATGACACGTCCCCAACCCCTACCCCCCCCCCCCAAAAAAAAAAAAAAAAAAAAAAACACAAAACAAACAAACCAAACCAAAACAAAACCGATGAAACACAACAACAAAGGGCAGGCAGACATACCCCTTGCTTTAAAAACAAAGAAGCAAACAAACAAAGAAGCAGACAAACAAACAAAGAAGCAGACAAAAAACAAAGAAGCAGACAAAACAAAGAAGCAGACAAACAAACAAAACCCCCAAATCATCAGATGATGACTCCTCCTTCCCCCCCCCCCCCCTTCCAAAACAAATTTATGACTCAACGTGCTCCACCACCGAAGCAGTCGCAATGTCATGTTCCCTCTATGTTTGATGTGAAAACGTCATCTACGTGACTGCCCATCTTCCCGTTGTTTGCCGGAATGGTGACTCCCGGTTCCTTATGTCCATTGTATTGGGGAGCAAAACAAGCCATGTACAAGTCAGTCACGCTTCCGCTGCCCTTGTGGGTACACGAGACCGAACTAATGTATGAAATCCCCATCCCCACGCCTCCCCTCCCCCTCCCCCCTCACACACACACACACACACACACACACACACACACACCACACACACACACACACACACACACACACAAATGCATTGCATCGCACTTATTTCTTTTTTCAGAGAAGCGGTGAGGTTTCCTATCTGTTCAAATGGGAAATATAGTCCTGGGCTACATTCTGTCCTTCCTCTAAGTTTCTTCAGATTTTTTTTAGTTGTTGTTGCGACTCCAAGCACTGCAAATCAGGTGTTAACCAGAGATACTAAACACGAGATGCACCGTTCATATCACCAATGAATAAGTGAGTCCAATTGTCGAGCAGCACATTGGACCGTATGAAGATTTACTGACAGCATTTAAGCAGAAACTATGTTGTTGTGATCGTGTGACAAGATCCGATGGCCTGGCATAAAGAATTCCCCATGGAACTGTTGAGAGAGAGAGAGAGAGAGAGAGAGAGAGAGAGAGAGAGAGAGAGAGAGAGAGAGACAGACAGACAGACAGACAGAGACAGACAGAGACAGAGACAGTGACAGAGAAACAGACAGAGACAGACAGAGACAGAGACAGAGAGACAGAGAATAGGTAGCGAAATCATTTGCAGAAACCAAAGCTTAGGCATACAAGCCGATTTTCAGTGTGACGCTCCAGTCACTCTCTGCTGGATATTAAGGGAGAAGAAGAAGAAGAAGAAGAAGAAAGAAGGTTTTCTTGCGAAATTTTACAAACAGACAAACAAACTACGAAACCAACAGATGAGGGTGAAACATAACCTCTTTGGTGACGGAAACAACTGCTACTATCATTGCTGCTGCTACGGCTATTTCTACTGCCACTTGTCATGACATTATAGCTGCTACTGCTGCAAAAATCAGTATACGACATCACGCACACACGTTTTAGGAAAAAGGACACACGTACGTACATATGACGAAAACAGACGTCATGATTCTAGACAATACATACGTCACAATAGTCAGCCATGTCAACTTTCGATGATGGCTTGAAGGACAATAAAAACATCCTGCATCATGCTCCTAGACACTTTTGACAGATAATTTGCTCAAGCAAATGTTTGTTATTGACAACCGAAATACTGTGATGGACCCTAGAAATAACAATAACAACAAGACAGCAACAACAACAATCGCAACAACAACAATGGCAACAACAGCAACAACAACGGCAACAACAGCAACAACAACAACAAAAACAACACAGCAGCAGCGGCAGCAACAACAACAATACCAACAGCAGCGGCAGCAGCGACAACAACAACAACAAGAGCACAGACAAAAATATTAGTCATGTTTGTGTTGTACAACAACAACAACAAAAACAACACAGCAGCAGCAGCAGCAGCAGCAACAACAACAACAATACCAACAGCAGCAGCAGCAGCGACAACAACAACAACAACAACAACAAGAGCACAGACAAAAATATTAGTCATGTTAGTGTTGCAGTACTCTGCCATATGGTATAAAGTTTTCCGTCATAGAGGAGGAATCACTCGCTGAAGGAGACACCCAACGGCTAGAAATAAGGCACCGTTTGAGACCTAGCACCAGGGTGATAAGATAACGCATCCGTGGGGGATACAGCACATGGGAACTTGGGTCCTACATTGCCGGGGACCTAGCACACTGGGAGCCAGGCCACACATCGTCACAGACACGGCCCGCCGGTGACAGGGTCGCACCTAGTCTGGCACGTGGAACACGGGTGATAGCGTCATACGGGGGAACGCTGAAAATTTATCTTTGAAATTCCCTTAGATTTGTCCTCTTGTGAATTAATCCAAATTATGGAAAAGTATATACATAAGCAGAATTTTAGTAAAAAAAGGCCTACTTTACGATCGCGCCCAAGACACATTGTTAGATTAATTCATGAATTAAGGCTGAATACTTGGAACACTAAATATTCTCATGGTATTACTTGTGTCTGCAGAGAAAATATTTCTGTGCATCATCTTTTGTTTGAACGCCCAGTGTTGACCTCGCTCTATCAGGAGAAAGGTACCGAGATGAGTAACTTTGATCATGTCAGTGCTGTCTTATATGATTCATATGTTGCTGTGAAATTGCCATGGTTATTTCGCAGTCACAGGTTGCAAATTTTTTTTACCATTTTATGTACCACCAGTGTATTTCACTTATGTAAATATGCATATATCAGATGTGGATTTGAAAGTACTAACATGGATGATAAATTGAGTGTGGAGTTTTTTTTTTTTTTTTAATCTGTTATCATTATTATTGTTACTATTTATTTTTGTTACAAACAAGTGTCTAATATCATCTGGCGATGAAAAGACATTTAAATAAACCACTGAACTGAACTGAGCTGTTGGGAGCCAGGCACACGGATGATAGGGTCATACATGGTTTGGCACAGAGCACACAGGAGATAGGGGTTGTGCATCGTTAATGACGCAACACGCACGAGGCAATGTCATTCAGGAGACGAGGTGATACAGGATTAGAGACACAGCACTCGGAAGGTAGTGTCATGCATGATTAGAGACACAGCACACGGGAGGTAGTGTCATGCATGATTAGAGACACAGCACACGGGAGGTAATGTCATGCATGATTAGAGACACAGCACACGGGAGGTAGCGTCATGCATGATTAGAGACACAGCACACGGGAGGTAGTGTCATGCATGATTAGAGACACAGCACACGGGAGGTAGTGTCATGCATGATTAGAGACACAGCACACGGGAGGTAATGTCATGCATGATTAGAGACACAGCACACGGAAGGTAGTGACATGCATGATTAGAGACACAGCACTCAGGAGGTAGTGTCAGGCATGATTAGAGACACAGCACTCAGGAGGTAGTGTCATGCATGATTAGAGACACAGCACTCAGGAGGTAGTGTCATGCATGATTAGAGACACAGCACACGGAGGTAGCGTCATGCATGATTAGAGACACAGCACACGGGAGGTAATGTCATGCATGATTAGAGACACAGCACACGGGAGGTAGCGTCAGGCATGATTAGAGACACAGCACACGGGAGGTAGTGTCAGGCATGATTAGAGACACAGCACACGGGAAGTAGCGTCAGGCATGATTAGAGACACAGCACACGGGAGGTAATGTCATGCATGATTAGAGACACAGCACACGGGAGGTAGTGTCATGCATGATTAGAGACACAGCACACGGGAAGTAGTGTCATGCATGATTAGAGACACAGCACACGGGAGGTAGCGTCATGCATGATTAGAGACACAGCACACGGGAGGTAGTGTCATGCATGATTAGAGACACAGCACACGGGAGGTAGTGTCATGCATGATTAGAGACACAGCACTCAGGAGGTAGCGTCATGGATGATTAGAGACACAGCACACGGGAGGTAGCGTCATGGATGATTAGAGACACAGCACTCAGGAGGTAGCGTCATGGATGATTAGAGACACAGCACACGGGAGGTAGTGTCATGCATGATTAGAGACACAGCACTCAGGAGGTAGCGTCATGGATGATTAGAGACACAGCACACGGGAGGTAGCGTCATGCATGATTAGAGACACAGCACACGGGAGGTAGTGTCATGCATGATTAGAGACACAGCACAAGGAGGTAATGTCATGCATGATTAGAGACACAGCACTCAGGAGGTAGCGTCATGGATGATTAGAGACACAGCACACGGGAGGTAGCGTCATGCATCGTTCGGAAACACAGCGCACAAAAGAAATGGATAAACACTGTTAGGAACATAACACTGAGGAGGTAGGGTCACACACTGATGCTGACACTGCACACAGGAGGTAGGGGTATACATTGTTCTGGACTTCGCAAACGGCTTACAGGATCATACTGTTGCTACGGACACAGCACACGGGGGGAGAGAGAGTCCCTTATTGCTTGGGACATAGAGCATAGGAGAGAATGTCAGGTATATTAGAGACACTATGCATAGGAGGTAGGATCATATACAGTTCAAGACTTAGCAAACGGGCCACAAGGGTCATTGCATTGTTACGGGTATAGCACGCGTGAGATAGGGTATACATTCATAGGGAGATAGCGTACAGGATACAGGATCATGCTTTTTCACGGACATACAACTTGGGAGATAGGTTCATATATCGCTAGGGACGTAGCATACAGCATAGGGGGGTTATACACTGTACGAAACATGGCACTCGGGTTTACAGGATCATACAGTGTTGGAGACTTGGACGAGGGAGATAGGATCTTGCGTCGTTGGAGACATAGCAAGCGGGAGATAGAATCATGCATTAGCAAACGGGAGGTATGGGCACACATTTTTCAGGGATATGTCACACGGTAGATCGGGTCGTTTATTGATAAAGACATAGCACATCGTGGAAGGTAGGGTCATACATTTTCAATTTTCAAGGGGCATACGGGAGAAAGGGTTACACATTACTAGGGAGATAGCACACGGGGGATAGTATCATTCATTGCTAAAGAGACAGCAGAAATAGCATCATACACTGCTAAGGAGATATCACACGGGAGACGCATCTTACACCATCAGGGCATAGCATTCAGGCGACAGGATCATACACTGCTAGATACAGATAGCATATGGCAGATGTGATCATACATCATCAGGGCCGTCGCATACAGGTGGCAGGATCGCACACTGCTAGACAGACAGCATATGGTAAATGTGATCATACATCATAAGGGACGTAGCACAGGATCATACACTGCTAGAGATAGATGGCAAATGGTAAATGTGATCATACATCATTAGGGACGTAGCATGCAGGTGACAGGATCGTACACTGCTAGACAGATAGCATATGGTAAATGTGATCATACATCATTAGGGACGTAGCATTTAGGTGATAGGATCGTACTCTATTAGGGGAAAAAAGTACACAGGAGTCAGGACTACACACTACTAGGGACCGAGCACTCGTACATTAGAATCACACATGGGTAGGGACATAGCGCAGAGGTGGTAGGATCATGCTCAGGGATCTACATGGATGAGACACACATAGCAACACTCAAATGATGTCAAAACGTAAAATGGGCAGTACTGATCGCTGAGAAAGCCGTAAACATTCCATCAAAAATGAACTAGAAATAAAGAAATCAAAGTCGTAAATCACCCAGTTCCCGAACGATTCAAATGCCATCTTTCCTGTAGAGAAATTAAACGGCGGAAAACATCACGGTGAGGCATGTGAAAGTGAGAAAACAGGGCAAGGCTATCTTTTTTTTTGTTTTTTTGTTTTGTTTGTATTCCCAGTTCTTATAGAACAGGGAGTACTTTACAATGGGAACGAAGAAACGCTGTCTGTGTGTCTGTCTGTCTGTCAGTGGTCAAAATGTGTTCCACTCGCTCCAGACAAGACTTCTGGGCCGATCTTTCTGAAAATTTGTATGTTCATTATGAGTCACGGATGATGCCCGATGTTTTATTTTACCAGAGTAGCCGTGACTAACGGCTTTTACGGCCCCAAACGGTTTTTCTCCTTTATGGAACATCTCAGCTGATCTTTTGGAGGGGATGGCGGTCAGTAACGATGAC
>CM065726.1:58134053-58141553 GCA_033310375.1 Conus canariensis
ACGAAGAGAGGCCCAAACCAGGAATGGGATTTTGCATGGCACTGATACCCATCTCGTAAATGCTGAAAGGGTTGCTCCGCTCTGTTTTAGATTTGTCAGGTATATTTTTCACCCCGATTTGGAAATTCTAAAAGGTGTAAAGCAGGTACTCTGCTTATGCAATGATCTGCATGTAAGTTAAGATTTTGTGTGTTTTTTTCTTCACATTGTACTTGTTCAATTCCAGTAGTTCGCAAGTTCTTTTCGTAACAGTCTTGACTGGTTTGGCCTTGTGGACCTGTTCTTGTTGTTTCATCCGATGGTCTGTCCGGTGAAGCAACTGCGACTCTTGATTCTCTTTCTTTAAATCACTTTCAGACCAGAACGTTTAAAGGAAAATACCTGTTCCGCCGAAAAAAAAAGAAACAAACAAACAAATTACTAGACAAAACACGACACGTTTTGATCTCTTTGGTCTTCTTCAGGCAAGATGAACAACACTCAAGACAACGAAAAGGAAGAACGAACAATTACTTCTCTCCTCAAACTGGGTGCAAAATGGATTAGGAATGAAAGCTCGTTCTCATTCCACTTTCATTCCTGAACAAGATCAAAGAGGTCGAAACGCGTCGTGTTTCGTCCTGTAATTTGTCTCTGTCGTTGGGTGGAACAGCAATTTTTCTTTTAAGCTTGTTTCAATTTCTGCCTGCCAGTGACTTTGAAATTATCCTAGACCAAAAATTGTCCCTGAACCATCCATGTAGACAGCCTGCGACAAGAATTAGATGAGAGCTCGGAATAGTAGAACTAAAGAAAAAAAAGACGTACTACGATGCCAAAACGAAAGAATCAATACATTACATTAAAAAAAAAAAAACAAAAAACAAAAAAACTTGCTTCAATTTCCGTTTGCAGTCACCTCACTTTGAAACTAAAACAAACTTCTGAGGATGTCTTTCTCTTGTAATCATGTAAACTTACATGGATATTGGTGAATGCGTTTTCTATTGAACAATATCAAACGTACTTCTTCTATCAGTGCACTGTCTGCGGCTAGGTATTTGTTTAGCTGTTTTCAGTAAACCTGACAAGTCATCTAATAAGATGAACAGACACAGGGCCCACAAGACCGCTATTTAAAAACAAAATTATGAGTAGGATTGAAAATATCAACAAAATAAACACAATATTTAAAAAAAACCCACATTGCATGGGTAAAATATTTTAGTCTTCAGTCGTGCAAGGTTACTTTCTTTTTTACCTGCTTTCCTCTCGGTAGAGGAGTCGGCATCTTCTCTCTCTCTCTCTCTCTCTCTCTCTCTCTCTCTCTCTCTGTGTCTCTGTGTGTCTCTGTCTCTGTCTCTCTCTCTCTCTGTCTCTCTCTGTTTCAAAGCCATCCCTGGAGAAACGCTGACGACCTAATGGACGAACGCGGATGACACAATCGAAGGTCGGATGAAACAGGCAAAAACCTCGTTGACTGCATCCCCTCTCCCGTCAGAAGTGCAAGGGTCCTACATACACGACAGCCTGCATGGCTACAGCGTCATTGTGGCAGTCCGAGCCGCTTGCTCCTATCACATGGTGTCACAAACTCTGGGACTCTGAGTACAGGCTTCCGACGTAGCTTCGCTCACTTTTTTGGTACACGTGCCCAAGGAACTTTTTTTTTTACAGGGCGATCAAAGGCATAATACAACATATTAGAGGGTAGATTTCACGCGTGAACTGAAACTGGAAGGAGTGAATTTGAGCTCTAAAGCGTGAAATACGCACAAAGAGTGCGTCGTCAGAAGCTCTGAATGGTGAAGTGTCCTGTTCATAAAGTTCAATCTAAATTGGGGGACGGGTACTTGCACTGCAAACGGCCTTACACACACACCAACAGTATTTCAACTAAATAAAGCAAATCTCAAAATGAAAGAACGGCGCGATATAGCAACTAAAACTGTCACTGGCCAAAACCTGTTGTGTTTGTTTGTTGGTGGAGTCTCAGTCTATCTTTAATATGCTCACTAATATGGATCATTTTCTTTTCTTTGCTGTGCGGCTGGCAACCAAGGAAAGCTGCACTCAGAAACGCACCTGGCCTTTCGACATGGAATTCCGGGTGCAGTGGGTCAAACGCTCCCTTGATGGCAATGCTGAGTACCTCCTGGCTGTCCTTGAGCACCAAAACGGCAGGGTCAGGTCAGCCTTAGTCTACAAGAGGCCCAACTTTGGAGCTGTGAAAAACTTGTTATGCGTTTTTCTTTTTGGAAAGCACTTGAAAATTAATTTTGAATTCGCGCGCCACAATAGAATCGGGAATGAATGTTCTGAATCGTTTCTCATCAGTGAAGAAACCGGAAGTGCTGATACTCGGACATCCAGGCAAGCTCCAGTGTCTGTTTTAGACATGTATACTCTCCCTCCCACTGGTGAGGACCTGGGGCGGCCTATGTGGCTGATTTGGAGAAGGTCTGGTGGGCGTTCGTGTTTGGCTCCCAAAGCTGAGAAAAAGAAGTACACTATACCTACATACTGGTTGAGAAGGTCGCCCAGGAACTCAGTTTGCGCCTGGCAGGTGGAAAGCCCTCCACGCCAATGTGCCGGGAAGACGCCAGTCTTTCGATGATCAACCACTTCCATTGACTGAAAGTTTTGTCGGCTGGCAAAATGCAGCGCCAAGTTCGAACACTTAAAAACTCGTTTTCGGTGAACCATTGAGACGAGTAAAGACTGCTTTACATTGTGGAGGAGCAGCTGAGGTCCATTTCCCCGTGTAACCCTTTTTTTTAAAAAAACCTGTTTTTACTTTCAAAAGAAGATGACGTGACATTGTGAAGGAATGACTGCGCCCATATTTTGAGGCTTTGCTTATCAATTTAGCCTGTTATGGCATGATTCTTTGTGTTGTTCGCCATATGGTTACAGCAGACTCCCTAATAGTACTTCGCATATGGAAAGCAGCTAATTTCCCCCTTGATTTTTTAAAAAGCCACATGGAAGCTAGTGCACGCGCGCGCGCACGCGCGCGCGTGTGTGTGTGCATGTGTGTGCGCGTGTGCGCGCATGTTCGTGTGTGTGTGTGTGTGGTGTGTGTGTGTGTGTGTGTGTGTGTGTGTGTGTGTGTGTGCATTCTGGTACATGTATCCAGTCTGTGGCACTCTGTACATCATGAAGAATCTGGACAAACAACGCATCTATATGACTCTTGTCAGGCCCTAATAACTCGAGCGAGACTTCCCCATCACGCCTCTCCTTACCTCCACTATGAAACAAACTTTTTGAGGTATTGTTATTGATACCCAAACAAATACCCCCCCCCCCCCCCCCCCCCCCCCCCCCAGTAACAATTTTCGTGGTGGCATGTGTTGTGCGCATGTTGTGGACCTCTCTGAGACTGCCACGTGCTCTGGGGGAGTTTTTTTTTCTTTAACTTATGGCCCTTAGTTTTACTTCCCTCTGTTTTTATTGGTGTTAGTGAGTTTGTGAAGCATGAAAAGCAGCATTGTGTAAAATATCTTTTTGCCAATTTCACATCTTTTTCTCCCGCAGCAGACTCTTGCTCGTGTTCTTGTTTGGATACGTGGGGCCATAACGAACTTCACCACCCCCCCCCTCTCCCCCCCCCCCCCCCCCCGATCTTCGAACTCCTCTTTGACGAGCACGTCTAGCTTGAACAAACACCCAGACACTCTACACTTGACAACAGCCGATTCCGTTTGAGTTTTGGGGAGCGGGGGAGGGGGTGGGGTTGGGGGTTGGGGTTGGGGGGGGGAGGGGGGGGGAACGAGGCTTCCAAATGCGAGGAAAAAACCTCAACAAAAATTGCTATACAGGAGGAAATCTTTTAGGACGAAACGCATGTCAGACCGTCAACACAGAAAACACCGCATTCGCCAGTTCATTTCTGGATGAAACTATTTGGCGACGCTCGTGTGACATGGCTGTGAGCGGGTGGCCGCTTGAATTTGAACGGTCTTCTCCAACTTATGGCTGATACAGCCACTATGACAGCCTCCAGTGGTTCCCTCAGATGTAAAGAGGAGCAGCAGGAAAACCGTCTGTGCCACGGTTCATGGTCATCAGACATGGAATGTTCATTTTGATGGAGGCCACGTCAAGCCAAACACAGCATGCAGTCCTAGACAGACAAGACTATTCGTGCTCACAGGTGCATACACGATGACAGACTTCGTTTATGTCCTCCACACACACACACACACACACACACACACACGCACGCACGCACGCACGCACGCACGCACGCACACACGCACACACACACACACACACACACACACACGCACGCACGCACGCACGCACGCACGCACGCACGCACACACGCACACACACACGCACACACACACACACACGCACGCACGCACGCACGCACGACCCCGCACACACGCACACACACACACACACACACACACACACACACACACACACACACATCCACATCCACATCCACATACAAATTACATCATTATACCAACCGTCTGTGATAAACTTTAACAGAAATGATGTGAATTTGATATGCCAGCAGTTTGTTGCAAACATGAATGTACATGTACATCTATACATGGCAAAACAGTTTTGAGAGAGAAAAACGAAGAACAATGGAAATTTGCGTGTCACTTTAATTCATATTGTACAGACAATCATTAATGACTGAGCCTGCCATCAGATACGGATGTCATCGCAAGTCGCTTTTCCTCTGAATGCGCATCGTTTCCCTAGCGATTTCTGACAGCATAAATAGCTACAGCAGTTGCTGTTAACTTTACAGTTTTCTCCGCCGTCGTTGCATTCGAATTGCCTGTGGACAAACAAGGAGATGGAAGACAAGATGACAGAGACCATGGTGAACATTGCTAACGCCTTTTATAATATTTCTATTGCTGTTCTTTACCTGAATATGTGGTATGGTCATACTTCCTTAGCCACTGCTTTAGCTCTTTGCCTAATGCTGTGGTGCTGCTTTCGTTATGGGTGATAGTGTGACAGTACCATGGCCATGCTATAGCCATGGCATTAACTTTACGCTCCATGCTGTTATCGTTATGTCAAACTAATTGTTCGTGTTATATGTGATGCATTCCACAAAACTGACGACCGTCACTAATTGGTTTTGACGACAACCAGACCCAAGGTAAACAAGAGCCACAAGCAAAACAGTCCATGCGTACAATTCAGCCAATGAAAGTAGAAGAATTCGGGGACTGCAGGAACTTTTGAAGCAAACGCAGGTGGTATTTTTTGCTGCAGTAAACACGTTAAATGACACAAGCAACCTCACTGATCACATCAAACAAGAACCTCATCCAAATGTATTCAAAATCCTCGGCTAGGATTCATGTCAATCTGACCGTGTCAGACATGTCTCATGAACAGATAATGACACTATAGACGCTGTCACGACCAGTGAACAGATAGTGACACTATGGACAGTCACGACCAGTGAAAAGATAGTGACACAGTGGACAGTCATGACCAGTGAACAGACAGTGACACTATGGACACAGTCATGACCAGTGAACAGACAGTGACACTGTGGACACAGTCATGACCAGTGAACAGATAGTGACACTGTGGACAGTCATGACAAGTGAACAGACAGTGACACTGTGGACACAGTCATGACCAGTGAACACATAGTGACACTGTGGACAGTCATGACCTGTGAACATACAGTGACACTGTGGACACAGTCATGACCAGTGAACAGATAGTGACACTGTGGACAGTCATGACCGGTGAACAGACAGTGACTGTGGACACAGTCATGACCAGTGAACACATAGTGACACTGTGGACAGTCATGACCTGTGAACAGATAGTGACACTGTGGACACAGTCATGACCAGTGAACAGACAGTGACACTGTGGAAAGTCATGACCAGTGAACAGACAGTGACTGTGGACATTCATGACCAGTGAACACATAGTGACACTGTGGACACAATCATGACCAGTGAACAGACACTGACACTGTGGACACAGTCATGACCAGAGAACAGATAGTGACACTGTGGACATTCATGACCAGTGAACAGACAGTGACACTGTGGACAGTCATGACCAGTGAACAGACAGTGACACTGTGGACACAGTCATGACCAGAGAACAGATAGTGACACTGTGGACAGTCATGACCAGTGAACGGATAGTGACACTGTGGACAGTCATGACCAGAGAACAGACAGTGACACTGTGGACACAGTCATGACCAGTGAACAGACAGTGACACTGTGGACAGTCATGACCAGTGAACGGATAGTGACACTGGACAGTCATAACCAGTGAACAGACAGTGACACTATGGACAGTCATGACCAGTGAACAGATAGTGACACTATGGACACAGTCATGACCAGTGAACAGACAGTGACACTGTGGACAGTCACAACCAGTGAACAGATAGTGACACTATGGACAGTCATGACCAGTGAACAGACAGTGACACTGTGGACAGTCAGGACCAGAGAACAGATAGTGACACTGTGGACACAGTCATGACCACTGAACAGACAGTGACACTGTGGACAGTCATGACCAGACAACAGATAGTGACACTGTGGACACAGTCATGACCAGTGAAAAGATAGTGATACTGTGGACACAGTCATGGCCAGTGAACAGATAGTGACACTGTGGACAGTCATGACTAGTGAACAGACAGTGACACTGTGTGGACAGTCATGACCAGTGAACAGACAGTGACACTGTGGGCACAGTCATGACCAGTGAACAGACAGTGACACTGTGGACAGTCATGACCAGTGAACAGATAGTGACACTATGGACACAGTCATGACCAGTGAACAGACAGTGACACTGTGGACAGTCATGACCAGTGAACAGATAGTGACACTGTGGACAGTCATGACCAGTGAACAAATAGTGACACTATGGACACAGTCATGACCAGTGAACAGATAGTGACACTGTGAACACAGTCATGACCAGTGAACAGATAGTGACACTGTGAACACAGTCATGACCAGTGAACAGATAGTGACACTGTGGACACAGTCATGACCAGTGAACAGATAGTGACACTGTGGACAGTCATGACCAGTGAACAGACAGTGACACTATGGACACAGCCATGACCTCTGAACAGATAGAGACACTATGGACACAGTCATGACCAGTGAACAGATAGTGACACTGTGGACACAGTCATGACCAGTGAACAGATAGTGACACTGTGGACAGTCATGACCGGTGAACAGACAGTGACACTGTGGACAGTCATGACCAGTGAACAGATAGAGACACTATGGACACAGTCATGACCAGTGAACAGATAGTGACACTGTGGAAACAGTCATGACCAGTGAACAGACAGTGACACTGTGGACAGTCATGACCAGTGAACAGACAGTGACACTGTGGACAGTCATAATCAGTGAACAGATAGTGACACTGTGGACAGTCATGGCCAGTGAACAGATAGTGACACTGTGGACAGTCATGACCAGTGAACAGACAGTGACACTATGGACAGTCATGACCAGTGAACAGACA
>CM065726.1:58149053-58151553 GCA_033310375.1 Conus canariensis
GACACAATCAGTCGTGTCTTCCTGACGAGTCCAAATCAGCGAATGTACGGACGAAAGGCCTCGGAGCAGGTGATATAAATGGTCCTGTTTTCAACATGGATTACAATGGTCCCCATATACTGCTAATGAAGGGTTTTATAATTATAATCTATTGCCCTGATTTTTTGTTCCCATTTTCTCTCATTTCCCCACTCTCTTTTTATCCCCCGTTTAATGCCAAGGCATCAAGGTAATGACGAAGGAACTGTGATTAGCCTGCACTTGTTTTCTGCCGCTACCAAATCATTCCACATACTGTTATGCGATCAATCAGTGGGAAACTGCATCTCTTAGGAGATCGAACTGAAGGCTGATCTGAACGATTCTTAGCTGACGTCAGCACTTATGTGACTGACAATGCTTGTGTTATAAAACAGTACAGCCGACCACTATGACTGCTGACATCTTTTGACCCCCCCCCCTCCCCCTACTTGTATCCTTAAACGGATTCTCGAACATAAGCCCGACGATTTCCCCCTATATTTATCGTTCATTTGTATTGTTTTTGTACTACATTTATACTTTCGACATTTTCAGCAGCTTATTTCCTTACGGTACTTTCTTCTCGTTTTACTTATCCACCCTTCCCTGGCTGCTTCGGTGTGCCGTTGGATTCTGTTTCTGAACCTTTGATGATGAGGATACCACAGAACTAATCTGGGAGAGGAGTAGAAAGACCCCTTCCCCTCCTTGCCTCTTCTCACAACATCGCATTATGATTAAAAAAAAATTTTTTCGGGGATTGGCGCACACTCTCCCATGAAAATGAAATGCACGACCTTACCACTTATTCTCCAGGTGATTAGGCATACGGACGAGAAGGAGGAGGTGTGGGGTGGGGGGAGGGGGGTGATGGCGAGGCTGGGCTTGCCCAAGAATGACTCGCCCTAGATAAAACTGGATTCGGAGGCCTGAGAAGTACACAATAAATGAATGAATTATTAGGAGGGATGGGCGGTCTGGAGCAGAACTAAACTTACCGGTAATCGGGGGGTGGGGGGGTGGGGGGGTGGGGTGGGGGGGGTGAATCTGGGAGATAGGGCCGCTTCACTGCGTTTCAGAAGAATCAACAAACTTGTTTACTACGTCGTGAGATCTCGGGTTTGCGAAAGACTGACGTAATCACAAGCAGTCCAGAAATGGACGATCTACAGCAGCTGAAAATACACGTATGGCAACAATTTTTTTTTTGCAGAAGAGTTCGTAGCTTTGGGTGAGCATTCACTCTGTGAAGTGTCCCTTTTCATACAGTTCAATTCAGATTAGGAGGCGTGTCTTTACATGGTAAAAGTATCCTGCTCATTAAGTTGATCTAAAGTAAGGGCAATGGTTTACATGATAAATAACCCTTCAATGATAAATTCAATCCAAGTACGGGGCCGGATTTTACATGGGAAAATCACATTCTTCCTAAAGTTCAATCAAAATTAGGTTATCTAATTAACATGATCAAGACTTATTAAGTTTGATCAAACTAATAGTTCAGCGTTTACATGATAATAAACACTGTGCATGAAGCTTGAATCAGATTGAATTGCATAGTTTTCACGGTAAAGTATCCTCTTCATAAAGTCTAATCCGAACCAGGAGGGTGTGCTTATACAGTAATTTACCCTGTTTGTAAAGTTCAATCCAAATCATGGGGACTGCATGATAATTGTAATATACTGCGTTCGTTAAAGACGATTCAAAGTAGAAGTGGGTGTCACAAGATCATATTCCCGGCTTATTACATTCGGCACAAATTTGGAGACAGATAACACGTCTGCACGGTACTGTAACCTGTCCAGAGTCTTTTAAAATCAACATTGGGGTGTGAGCATTTACACGGGTAAAGTACTCTGATCGTATGATCTGACCCAAATCAGAAAGCGAACGTTTACTCAATGAAGTATTATGCTCATTAAGTTCGATTCAAATTAAGAGGCTGTCATGAATATGTGGATGGATTTATAAATTGTAATGGAAGTGTTTCGATTGAACAGAGCACATTATGAATTGAGAGCAGGGGCAAATAGAATCCAAATCTTTGTTGTATACGAACGTGTGCAAGGCGGACAGCTCAGAAAACACTGTGTTGCAGACTGATTTTGGCGTTAAACATTGTTTTGTTACTCTGGTATGACATGTCTGTTCGAGAGGGGCTTCATGAAGCCTGAACGGTCCGCGCCCCCTCAACGGCTGAAACAGTCAGTGTCACAGCCTCCAGTCGCTCCTTCATTTATAAAGAGTAGCGAAAGGGGAACTCATCGTAAAACCCGTTTCAGACATCGGATATTCCTTTTGATGGTGATTTCGTGAAGCCAGCCTTGAGCATTTAGTTACAGACAGACAGGTCTAACGGTGGGGCATAAAGGTGCATGTATGGTCACATGTTTCTGTCGTGTCCTCATACACACTCTCTGAATCACTCGTGTGCGCGTGCACACATACACGTGCACGCTCTCTCTCTCTCTCTCTC
>CM065726.1:58156553-58171553 GCA_033310375.1 Conus canariensis
TTTAACAGAAAGACAATCTGAAACCAGCTGCCATGGCAAGCAGTTAGCGCCGTGGACTTCCACTGGGAGATTGTGGGTTTGATTCCCATCGGAACCATGAAGAATTTTTCTGCCCCAACCAGCTCCTATCCAGCGTTGAGTTTGCTATGGGCTCAACTGGGAAGACTGGGACCACACAGTCGAGTTTCATGCACTGCATGGATCCCTGAAAGTGTTGCTCAAATTTCCTGACAAACACTGCAGGTGTCTGTATCTCTCGAGCCTGGTTGAAACTGGGATATATTATGAAAGTACGCATAGCGTACAGCCCTGTCATGCAGTCTCAGACCAGAATGGAAATCCATAGCATTATCTTCATTAACCTCATTCTCATTGATCAACATAAAAAGTGTCAAATTCTGTGGCCCTTCATGCCCAGCTTTCGTGGTGAACCTCAGTTTCCGTGCCCTTTCCACATCTGTGGCCTTGGTTTGATTCTGTCGGGGTCACAGGTATCAGCGAGTCCATGAGGCTGTGGTTGGACAGATGTGGTGGCGCCCTGGAGGGGGGGGGGGGAGGGCAGCTCACTCATGCTGGCTCTGCTAGGGGGCTTAGTAGGTGGTGGTGTCCTGCATATGTTGGATCAGCACAGGCGCCACTAAGCACCACCGAAGTGACTAAGCAGCAGTGTAGTGTCTCTTCCGGTGTGTTGCCTCTTGATGACTTGACATTGACTGCTCCCTGTAGATTGCCGGTGCCAGGGTTGCTGCGGGTCAGGCCAGGCTGTGGCTGTGAATGGGAGCTCAGAATGAGCGGCGTGGGTGCAACGCCACTAAGCACCACCGAAGTGACTAAGCAGCATGTAGTGTCTCTTCCGGTGTGTTGTCTCTTGATGACTTGACATTGACTGCTCCCTGTAGATTGCCGGTGCCAGGGTTGCTGCGGGTCAGGCCAGGCTGTGGCTGTGAATGGGAGCTCAGAATGAGCGGCGTGGGTGCAATGCCAATGGAGTGGCATAGAAGATGGACAGCACAAAAAAAGGACAATCTGATGACAACCTGGATCCATCCTCGGTCCAAACATTGGCATCTTACTGATCCTATAAGTGTGTGCCCAGTTCAGAATGTCACACAAACTATCGCCTCATTCATTGTAAACTCAAGCTCCACTTTAAACCCAAACTAAAGAATAGAGGAACTTACAGGAAAAAAAACCCACGGTTGACATATTCTAGTCAGCTAAAACAAAGGTCGACTTCTATATAGGCCTACCGAGGTTCGAAGTTTCAAGAGACCCCATGGATCCCTTTCCTGAAACACTTTGGGAAAAAACTGAAAACTGCCATTCTACAGACATTGGAAGAAGTCCTTGGTTTCACTACAAGGACTAACAAAGACTGTTTTGACGAAAACACTGAGGAAACTCAAGAATTGCTGGTGACGAAGAGATCTGCTCATCAGGTTCACTTGCCTCATCCATCTTGTCCTGAGATGAAAGCTGCCTTCCATCAAGTATGCAGCAACCACCAGTGCAAGTTTCAAGAGATTCAGAATGAGTGGTGGATCAGCCTCGCACAGAAAACTCACCAATGACTCACGGGGTTCTATGAGGCCTTCAAAGTGGTGTACGGCCCAACACATAAGGTCCAGAGTCCCCTGCACAGGTCAAATGGCCAGACACTTCTCCGGGGTAAGGTATTAATCCTAAGCTGTTGCATAGAGCACCTCCAGGTGCTCTTCAATGCCAACCACTCAGTCCATGAATCAGCGATTCATTGCTTCGCCCAACAGCGAAGCAAGAGCAGAACTGGATGTGTTGCCTACCATCGAAGAGACCACCAAAGCCATAGAGCAGCTAAAGAGTGGTAAGGCTTGTAGGAGGTGATGGAATTCAACAGAGGTTTGGAAGCATGGGGGCTCAGCATTATATGTAAAACTGCATGACATCTTCATATGTTGCTGGGAGCAGGACAAACATCCACAAGATCTTAGCAATGCAGTCACTATCACTATGTACAAGAACAAAGGAGAAAATTCAGACTGCTCAAACTATCGGGTGTGAACTTACTTTCCATCACAGGAAAAATCCTTGCAAGGATATTGCTGAACAGACTGGTCCCCAACATTGCTGAAAACCACTTCCCAGAAATCCAGTGTGGCTTCAGAGCCATCAAGAGCACCACAGACACGGTGTTTGATTTCATGCAACTCCAAGAGAAGTACCAGGAGCAAAACAAAGGACTGTATGTAACGTTCGTTGACCCAACCAAAGTGTTAGACACTGTAAGCAGAAAAGGAATGTGGCAGATCACAGTGTGACTCGGCTGTCCTCCAAATTTCCTCAGCAAGGTCATCCAGTTGCATGAAGATCAGCCACGCCAAGTCAGATTTAACGGTGGCCTCTCAGAGTCCTTCCTTATCATCAATGGAGGGAAGCAGGGTTGCGTCCTGGCACCAGCACTCTTTACCATATACTTCAACATGTTGCTCTAACAAGCCATTACAGACCTTGATGAGGAGGATGGAATCTACATCAGATATCGTCTTAATGGCAGCCCATTCAACCTCAGATGACTACAGACCTGCACAAAGACCTTGGAGCAACTGATCCAAAACCTCCTCTTTCCTGACAATGCTGCGCTTGTTGCCCATACAGAGACAGCCTTGCAGCGAATCTCATTCTGGTTTGCAAACGCTGCCCAGCTCTTCCAATTTGGCACAAGATAGGCGTTTGGAACGTTCAGGAATGCCCATCTTGCACCGAATTTGACAAAGGTAAGTGATTGCTCATTCTTCATTTTCGTCGTCCTGGGTGTTGTTTACCTTGCTTGAAGAGACCTAAAAGGTCGAAACGCGTTGTCTTGTGTCTTGTGATTCTTTTGTCTATGTTGTTTGGTGGAGTCATATTAATTATTTTTCAAATTTGTTCAGATCTTCGCCTGCAGCACCCCACTTTGCAACTTGTCTGCGAAGCCAAGCCTACACAGGATTTCATATACTCATATACATGACAGTAAATCAAAATTTTTTAATATCCACCTCCCTAAAATGCTATTTTAGAGTAATGTAAGGCAGGAATAAAAGCCTAGCTTAATTCCAGGATAGCGTCAATAATATATGCGCCCAAACCAAGTCATTCCAAGGTTTTCCTTCTATTGCTAATCAAGGCATTTTTTTTTCTTAAATTATGCACATTGTTTCTCTCACAGATATCAACAAATTAAAGGCCAATCTTTCATGAGCAGAAATTGGATATATCTTTCCTTTTTCTTCTTAAAACATAGAACAGTGAGACGCTACAGGAGTCTGGATTATCTCTCTGTACCATGGTTTACATCGGTCAGAAGCAACATGTACAGAAGAAATATACATTATTCATTAAAATATTGTCTAAATCAAAGGTATTTTTGAGTATTACATAGTCCTTTGCACTTACCGATAGCCTCTCAGAGTAGCACCACTCAGTTTGCGCTCGCTAGACTTCTCCCCTAAAACAGGAATGAAAAAGGACTATCATAACTTATCATCTGTGTGAATACAGTGTGTGCTACTGCGGTGTGACAATTGACAGCCATCCTCCTCCTCCTCTCTCTCTCTCTCCCTCCCTCTCCTCTCCTGTCCACTCTCTCTCTCCCCTCTCTCTCTCTTTCTTTCTCTCTCTCTCTCACCAACAGCACTTTGGCTTATCAGTTCACGTCATTTTACAACGCCACCTTCACCCCCTCAACCCCTTCCCCTTTTCACTCCCTTCCATCTGTCTGTCTGGCTGACTTTTGCAGCAAGCCGACACACCATCTTAATACGCACATCACAGACAAAAAAAGGGTCAGTGAATTTTGACATAATTGCAGCGCAGATCATCAGTCCCACTGCTCTGCTCCCCCCCCCCCCCTCACCCCCCTCCCCCCCCCTCCCTAGCTTATCTGATAGTGTGGTGATCCGTTGCAGAGGGGACGAGGATTTCCTTTCCACACCCCACTAAAAGCATGCCATTACCACCACCCTTGTCTTCCCCACTCACTCCAGCTCCCCAGGGCAAGATTGTCACATGGTGATTGCCAAGGCTTACAAGTGAAACTGGCCAGATGTTTCCCCTATGTCTGTGTCTGCACGTGTCTCACTGGTGTGCACGTCATAACGTTGTTCGTCAGTACAAAGGCTGAAGAACACCAGGACCTTAGAGAGATGGTCATCTCTGATCCCAATTTCATTACGTCACACTGCAGGTGGTGGGACGTTACTGTCTCCAGATCACCCCCTCCCTCAGATGACTACCCCTCCCCCCTTCCAACCCCCACCCCTCCCAACTATACTATAATGATTTGATTGGCTGTCCTGTTCTCTGACAGCCTGTCAATCACACTGGCATCAGTGACATGATGGCTAGTTTTAAAAAAAAAAGGGTGAGATAAAGCCTCCACACTTCACTACTCCGCCATAGGCTGTAAGACTGATCACAGTCCTACTTTAGTGAGGAAAACTTTACACTGATATATGCAGAGGCTGTAAGACTGATCACAGTCCTACCTTAGTGAGGAAAACTTTACACTGATATATGCAGAGGCTGTAAGACTGATCACAGTTCTACCTTAGTGAAGAAAACTTTACACTGATATATGCAGAGGCTGTAAGACTGATCACAGTCCTACTTTAGTGAGGAAAACTGTACACTGATATATGCAGAGGCTGTAAGACTGATCACAGTCCTACTTTAGTGAGGAAAACTGTACACTGATATATGCAGAGGCTGTAAGACTGATCACAGTCCTACTTTAGTGAGGAAAACTGTACACTGATATATGCAGAGGCTGTAAGACTGATCACAGTCCTACCTTAGTGAGGAAAACTTTACTCTGATATATGCAGAGGCTGTAAGACTGATCACAGTCCTACTTTAGTGAGGAAAACTGTACACTGATATATGCAGAGGCTGTAAGACTGAGCACAGTCCTACCTTAGTGAGGAAAACTTTACACTGATATATGCAGAGGCTGTAAGACTGAGCACAGTCCTACCTTAGTGAGGAAAACTTTACTCTGATATATGCAGAGGCTGTAAGACTGAGCACAGTCCTACCTTAGTGAGGAAAACTATACACTGATATATGCAGAGGCTGTAAGACTGAGCACAGTCCTACCTTAGTGGGGAAAACTGTACTCTGATATATGCAGAGGCTGTAAGACTGAGCACAGTCCTACTTTAGTGAGGAAAACTTTACACTGATATATGCAGAGGCTGTAAGACTGATCACAGTCCTACTTTAGTGAGGAAAACTGTACACTGATATATGCAGAGGCTGTAAGACTGATCACAGTCCTACTTTAGTGAGGAAAACTGTACACTGATATATGCAGAGGCTGTAAGACTGATCACAGTCCTACCTTAGTGAGGAAAACTGTACACTGATATATGCAGAGGCTGTAAGACTGATCACAGTCCTACCTTAGTGAGGAAAACTGTACACTGATATATGCAGAGGCTGTAAGACTGATCACAGTCCTACCTTAGTGAGGAAAACTTTACACTGATATATGCCATAGGCTGTAAGACTGATCACAGTCCTACCTTAGTGAGGAAAACTTTACACTGATATATGCCAGAGAGGTTCATCTCTCATGCTCTGAGATCGTGTGCCAACTTTCACTATTCATTCCAGAAAGAAATGTAAGGGAGGGGGGGGGGGTAAACGGAGGAGGTGAAAATATGTATTTCATTTATTCTCTGAGCAGTCACAGCAGAATGAAAGTGTCATTTCACCACACATTAGTATATGAATAAACCCAGACACTTTGCATTAAACATTTAAACACTAAGATCAGCAAGTGAACGTCCCTCTGTTAAAAACAAACAAAACAAACACAGGCAATGCATGGTGAGTGTGAATTAGTTTCAGTGCATACAAAAAGGTCAGTGGGAAAAAAATAGGAGGACGGAGGCCCCCCCCCCCCCCTCCCCGTTACAAAAAACAAAAACAAAACGAAAGAAGAAATGTAAGTAGAAGCTAAGTTTCTAAGTCTTGAGACTATACATTGCTGACATTTATACGTTATGTTTGAACAGTATAAACTTTTTGCCAGTGCTGAGTAAAATCTGTCATGATGATTAACGAATACTGCATTTTAACAGTATAACTTTTTGCTAGTGTTTGGTACTATCTGTTTGCCAGCATTTGGTACTATCTGTTCAGATAAGTACGGAATATACTAATATAGTATATTCTGACATGGAAAGATCAGACTTCAAAGCATGCTGGAGGACTCAGGAGACAAGGTGGTAGAAGCAATCAAGCCCCAGCTGAAGACAGGCAGAAAATGGAAAGTTCAAGAGGCGATGGATTCTGCAAAAGAAAGTCTCAAGATCAGAGAAATAACAGGACACACACAGACCAACAGACAAGGACTGGGGTGACCAAAACTGAATGGTGGTCAAAGGCCAAAGGAAAAGCCAAAAGAGACATGATGATTCAGGAGATGAGAAAAGAAGAAGACCAAAAAAGACTCCAAAAAGCAGTCCAGCAGAGCCAGCAAGGGCAATGGACAATGTGGGAGAATGCACTCCAAAGAAGTTTCACTTGGAATGACATTTGGCACATGGCCCCTCTCAGATCAGCTTCATTCTCAGAGCTGCATATGACCTTCTGCCCTCAAATGCAAACATGGTGAAGTGGGGAAAAACAGACGATCCTGCATGCCCCCTCTGCCATGAAAAACAAACAGTGGAGCATGTCCCAAGCTCATGTAAAGTAGCCCTGGCTCAAGGAAGGTACACATGGAACGAACGAACGAACGAACGAATTTTATTTTCAGAGGGTAGTGGAGTAAGCATAACTGCTTTTTACATCCAGCCCTCCGGGCCAAAAAAAAAAAAAAAGAGAGAAAAGAAAGAAAAAGATACAAATTCTGAAATATACTAATACCAAATGCAACAAAACTAATGTACAAGAGTGAACACAGAAGAAGGGGTGGGATATGTGGGTGGGGGGGGGGGGGGGGGGGGGGTGGGGGGCATTAGAGGAGGGAGAGAGAGAGAAAGAGACAGAGAGAGACAGAGAGAGAGAGAGAGAGAGAGAGAGAGAGAGAGAAAGGAAAGAGAGAGAGAGAGAGAGAGAGAGAGAGAGAGGGTTGTAAAAGAGAAGGTAAATATTATATCATTAAATTCAGGTCTTAACTGAAAGAAACCAACCATTTATAACTTTTCCATTAAGTATCTGTGGTATGCTTTTTTGAACGATAATAAACTATTTTTGTTTTTTATGTATTCCGGGATTTCATTCCATAATTTTCCTCCTGAATAGATAAAAGATGTCATAAAGAGATCAGTTCTTGGACGAGGGATAAATATTGTGCTTTTGTTACGAAACTCTCGTACGGGAAATTTCTCTCGGAGATAGAATGGTGCAAGGTTATTCATAATCTTAAACATAAAGACAGCTTTGTTGAAGATACATTTAAATTCAAAAGGCAAGATGTTTAGTTCTTTATAGTCACTTATTTCCAGAGAGGAAGATTTAAGAAGTATAAGTTTGAGAGAGCGTCTGTAGAGACTTTCAAGATGCCTTAAGGAGGCTTTACTAGCTAAATCCCAACAGGTTGAAGCATAATCCACATCGCTTTGAATATAAGCATGAAAAAATAATTTCCGAGTGTGTTGATCCAAAAAATGTTTGATTCTATTAAGCTGAAAGACTTTTTTCGATATTCTTTTTGATAAAGTCGAAAGCTGATTCGACCAGGATAACTTATTGTCGATTATAAGACCAAGTAGTTTATGAGAACTTACTTCATCTAATACGTTATCATATATTTTTAATTCCTTTAGATTATCTTTAATATTTTGTCGCTTTTGCCTGGTTGATATTAACATGAATTTAGATTTTTGAGGATGAAGTGCCATATGATTAAGTTCAGTCCATTTTATGAGCCTGTCAACATCATTTTGTAAGTCAGCGCACACTACATCTACATTTTTTCCTTTATTGTGTAAGGTAGTGTCATCAGCGAAAAGCTCACAAGAAGAGGAAATGTAAAGAGGAGATCGTTAATGTAAATCGTAAATAATATCGGTCCTAAGACTGAACCCTGAGGCACACCGAAATTGACTGGCATAAAAGTGGATGATACCATATCCTGAACAACTATCTGCCTTCTATTTGATAGAAAAGACGAGAGAAGATTGACAGACTTTGGAGTTAAACCATACAAAGTAAGTTTTTTAAGAGGAGATCATGGTTAATAACATCGAAGCTTGTAGTCACAGTCCAAAATTCTTAGTGAGAAAACATTATTGATATTAATGCCAGAGGTTCTCTCTATGCTCTGAGAATCGTGTGCCAACTTTCACTATTCTTCAAAGAACCTGTTGAGTTAATGGAAAAAATTGTATTGTCATTTATCTTGAGGTCAGGAATGAAAGTGCTTTTCTAAAATTTTAGAATAAACCAACATTTGCATTCAAACATTAAATCGTCTAGATCGAAGGAATCTTGTTAAAAACCAATAAAAAACAAACACTAGCATTCTTAAAATGTGGAAATATAGCATTTCAGTGCATACAAAAGGTTCATAAAAAAAGAAGGAGGCCTCATTCAAAAACAAAACGAAATCGAAAAGAATGTGTGGCTAATTTCTAAGTCTTGAGACTATACATTGCTGAAGTTTTAACGTTACTCTTGAACACTATAACTTATCAAGTGCTGATAATTCGTCATATGATAACGAATACTCATTTACGTATAACTTTTCTATGTTTGGTACTATCTGTTTACAATTGTCTATTTTCGATAAGTAGGGAAAACTAATTATATATTACGGGAAGATAGATTAAAGATGCTGGGGGCTGTATGTGTATGAAGCAATTCAACCCTGAAGAATGGATAAATGGAATTCCAGAGCGATTTGAATTTTTCGATGAAAAAAGTCCTAAAATGAATAACAGACAACACGACCAACAGTACATGACGGCGGGTGACCAAACTATGTGCAATATTTCCAAGTGAACGCCAACAAATTATTCAGAATGTTAAATAGAGCATTAACACATAAAACCACAAAGCAGTCCAGCGAGCCACAAGGGCATTTGGACATGTGGGAGCAATGCACTCAAAATAGTTCACTTAATAATTTCACATCCCAACTTCGATAGCTTATTCTCAGATCATATCCTTCTGCTCAAATGCAAACATTGATGAAAAACAAATCATGATGACACCTCGCAGAAAAAACAGGATCATGTAAGCTCAGAAAGTAGCTCTGGCTCAAGGAAGTTACCATGGAGGCACAACCAAGTGCTCAAAGAGATTGTACAAGTAGTCTGGGCTAGTACCAACACCACAAAAGGGAAAATCGGGGCTCCAAGGGCGCCCGCAACATTCGTCACGGCAGGAGGCGGCAAATCATGGCCAAGAACAACAGTGCCACTTGGAACATGCAGGCAGAGTCTGCTGGACGGGGCAGATGACTGGGAGTGCACTGCAGACCTCCCAGAATGGAAGAGCACCCAGAGATCATCAGCAAGAGTGGCATGAGACCAGACATAGTAGTCCACTCTCAGTCAACCAAGCAGCTGATCATGATCGAGCTCATGGTGCCATATGAGAACAGAATGGAGGCAGCTCAAATCTACAAGACTGAAAAGTATGCTGATCTGGCAAACAGCCTGAGGAGAGAAGGTATCAGGTCAAAGTCCTCACTGCAGAAATTGGAGCTAGAGGGTTTGTAGGAACGTCTGCATACAGCCTCATGAAACAGCTCTCAGTTGCAGGGAGGGAAAAAACCAGAGCCCTGAAAGCAATGGCAGAAGCGGCAGAGAGGTGTTCAAGCTGGATCTGGTCAAGGAGGAACAAAAGTGAACTTCATAAGGCTTAAATTTCCTGCAAATATCAGGTGTCCCTGTGGCTCAGTGGTTAGAGTGCGAGTCATTAAGTGGAAAATGAGCATGTCCAGAAGGTCATGGGTTCGAATCCCAGCCATGGCTCGTCCCAAGATGGGAAAAAAGGGCAGCAGAGGGACATCCGGAGTCATGAACCGGGTATGGCCCAACCCCCCTAGAGTGTCAGGAGATAAGGGCCGAAACACTTGCTTGAAGGGGGTTCTCTTCTGAGGACTCTCTGCTGCCACGCTCTCCACGAGTTTCTTTCTACTGACATGCTAACTTTATGCTTATACTTGGTGAAATCATTTAATTTGATTTATGACTGCTGCTGATTGTCTGAATGCTTTGTAGTAGGTGGCTCTAATCAATTTGCATACTTGGACTAAGGTATTCCAGCACCTGATTACTTCACTCAAGTATTTGACCACATTGAAGATTTGTCTCCCTTCAATAGATCAGCAGTGTCTTACTGTCTCACACCACTTAATAAAACCCACTCGTAACCGGAGTAAAGAACTCAGGTAGTGACTGAGAATTAAGGCAGATACATTCATGTTAGTTTTACCTTCGCCAGCTCGGGTCTCACACTTTCCCTGAAAGTCAGAGAGCAAGTGTGAGGACTGTAACGCCGAACTCCTGGCTACTAACTCACAAACTATGGTTTGTAATCTGAGCAGGATCTGGGTACCTGCTACTGGCCCAGCGCCGGAGCGAGAAATCCAAGCTACCACGTGGCAAAGCAGGCATCAGACAGATCAGCCTGCCTGTTGGAAGGGTGAACCAATCAACCGGAACAGGAGAGAGATCTACACACCTCTTCAACCCAAGAGATAAGTCCCGGTGACCCCCCCCCCCCCCCCGGACTCCGACTAAAATGATCCAACATTTCCTTCCCCCTTACGATAAGATGAAGCGAGGTGAAGCCAACGCAAAGGCAGACAGACTAATCCTGTGGATATTCTGTTCATTGGTATACTTGTACATTGTAAACTTGTGTACAAAGTAAAGGCTCATGAGTTAAATTGCACTTGACTGGTGTCAGTGTGTTTGTGGTTCCTGTTTTGAACTAATTTCTAATTCTGTCTCTCACTTGGAGCACAAGCATTTTTAAGAGCGCAAGTCTAAGGTGAAATACTCCTGAGCCATTCTTGATTTTTTTTTTTTTTTTTACAGTCCTGGGAAAAAAAACTTTTTTCGATGAGTAGTGCTGGAAGGCTGCTCTTTGCACCACTAGTAAGAAAAGAGGGTGGAGATTATTTTTTCTGGATCCTTCTTCACTACCGTCGGACAGGTCTCCACAATCATTTGGCTGAGTATTTTGAGACCATATTGTCCGCGACACTTCAGAGGGGTCCGCGCCTTAAAAAAAAAAATTGTTCTAATAGAGAACACATTCCGAGTCCTTCCCCTTGACGGACCACATCTGTCACCGGTACTCGTCACAGTCACTCTGTGCGTGTGGCATGCAGACTTTGTCATTGAGACAAAGGAAAGAGCTTTAACTAACAAGAAGTACAGTTTCCTGCACATACAAACGCACACCACACACAGACATACACACGCAGGCACACACGCAGGCACACACACACACACACACACACACACACACACACACACACACACACACACACACAACACACAAGGTAATGCGCACGAGCGGAACTCATGCGAAGGTACATACATGCTGAGAGAGAGAGAGGAGAGAGAGAGAGAGGGGGGGGGGGGAACCTACCAGTCACCGATGGCAGAATCACCAGAAAAAGAAGAAACGTCACACACAGCTTCATACTGACACCAGATGTTTTTACCTTCTTCTACGATTAGGATTTTAAAGCCTGTAAAACACACACAGTTGTCATCTGATTTGAAGATTGTCTGCTTTTCTTTTTTTGCCATATACGTGTGTGTGTGTGTGTGTGTGTGTGTGTGTGTGTGTGTGTGTGTGTGTGTGTGTGTGTGTGTATGCGCGCGCGCAGCGCGCGCGTGTGTGTGTGTGTGCGTGTGCGTGCGTGTGCGTGCGTGCGCCCGAGTGTGTGTGTGTGTGTGTGTGTGTGTGTGTGTGTGTGTGTGTGTGTGTGTGTGTGTGTGAATGTGTGCGTGTGCGTGCGCGCGCGCGCACACGTGCATGCGTCCTTACGTTTGCATATCTGCATCTACAGCTTCTAGACATCTTAAAGAAAACAGGGAGTCAATGTTGTATTAAGGACGAAAGAAACCATAGCGTCTTAAGCAAGTGACTGTCATGAACTCATTATTTTTTTTACGAATTAACGTAGTTTCATATAAACTCTGTCCACACAGCGCCTAACCTCTGATCAGAAATTGTGCGTCAGTCTCGGGTTCAAATTGAGCAGCTTTAGTCCCGAATTCTGTGCACAAATAATATGCACAGGGACAGTACTTTGAAGGTATTGCCTTTCTGTATTCTGTGCTGCTTTGAGTAAGCGAATTCTAAATGATTTGGTGAATTTTGTTTTTAGCTTTTCTTTCTTTGACGAGCCACGAGCCTGGAAAGTAAAGCACAGTCAGGCAAGGTTTAGATGAACTCATGGAAGTCGATCTTACCAAATAATTCTCTAAGTATAACTACAAAAGCCAAACAGACTCACTTGCCTAGGACACAGTCAAATCAACCTTGCATTTTTCCCCCACAAACGTCATAATGCTGGAAGAAGAATACATAAGGAAGTCACAAAGGATCTGCTCCACCCCTACATCACTGGACAATCTGAAGTCAATGAAAATTTTCCTTTGTGAAAAAAAAGGAAACCTATGTGCCCTTTCCATGCGACAATCCAGAATTATGACAATTAAAAGTAAAGGGGTCAATCTTCAAATCAAACGGCCATAATATGCCAGACTAGGAAGACTACGTCAGGGCTGAAAAGGTTACGTTTTCCTATTTCAGTCTCCTTAAATAAAAAGTACATGGCAAATCACTCTAGTAGCTCACACAAACTGTCGTATTCCTGGGTGGAGATAACGTTGTTTTCACCAAGGCGTTGACTCAGTGGGTGAGTAGGTACAATAGCTATTTCAGAAGAAAACAAATTCCATGGATATAAATGCAACTTTTATACCATTCAAAAGCGCAAAGAGCTCTTTCCAATGATAACAAGATTGTAATTTGGATGGAATGGAACAAAGGTTACGATTTTTGTCATTAAATTTTTACAATAGAGAGATAGAGAAGGAAATTGTGATCAGACAGGTAAATAAATGGTGCTTATTCATAACTAAGTTGTTCTTCCTCATTACTGTTTAGGTGCAGCCTGACAATAGGCAGTGGCTGCAGCCAGCGACCCGCCTCCCACAGCGGTGAACAAAGAACATGCAGTGAAATACTTATCGCCATCAAACTTTGCACGGCGATAAGACAAATGATTTCTGTACAAGGCTGTTATAATATACTGATGGAAACTGTTTATTGAAATGTATGGCTCACAAAGGTTTCTGTTTCAGTTTCTAAACGTGGCAAAATGTTGACAGCTGGGATGCCCACGTCTGAAGCCCGCTACGTGGTGTAACCAATGAAGCAGGGAGCACGAATATCTCCGGTCTTTGCTAGGCAGTCGTTACGTGGCAGACTGCCCACGCAGTACGGCACGCGGCAGTACGGCACGCGGCGTTTACCAACGTGTCACAGTTGTGACCGATCGCCACGCTGGATTGTAAAACAATAGTATCCGCCATCTTGTGCGCCACACAAAGTCATGATCTAACACACCAACTCTAAACAATGGGTTGCGACAATGCGTTGCTAATTACCTCCCATCTTTAAACTCTCTTTTTTGACCCTGAAGACACTCAGTTGGATGACGTGGCGCAACATCTGGATACTAATATGACTGGGTATGTCAGAAAAACTTGAATGGATCTGAGTGCAGTTTACACCACCGAAGTGCACGAAAGAAATTTTCCCCCAGTGATAGCAGGACTGTAGATCTAGATGAAATATAACAAAGGTTACTAGTTTGTCATCAGATTTCCAGGTTAGAAAAAACAGAGGGGAAATTACGATCAACAAGGAAAATAAAAGCAACTTATCCATAATCAGGTTGCTTCCCCTGACTGTTTATCAAGTGGTGAACAAAACAGAATATGTGGTGAAATATGTATCGCCATCAAACTTCGAATGATAGAGAAACAATTCCTACATAATTAAAAAAAAAGAAACAATGATGGTAACTATTCACTTGATTGTATGGGTCCCAACGGTTTCTGTCTCAGTTTCTAAATGCTGCTGTGGTTCACATATTACTGACAGCGTTGCAAACATTTGCATACAAATAAAGAGTAGAGTGTCCGTAATGTCCAAAAAGTGCCTGATAACATAAATGCAGAGCAACTCTGACTCTGGAAGCGTACGCCATATAATTTGAATAACACAAAAGAGGTTACATGACTTTGAGGCCAATCCGCAAGGGCTGCGCCACCCCTTTCTGACATGCCCAACATTACCAAACTGACATCGTTTTGGATTTCTTAACAAAAACGACTTAAATTGCAGACATACTTACAAATAACAACAAAAAAAAAAAAAAAGAAAAAGAAAAGAAAAACAAAACCTGCTGTTTTCACACACACACAAAAAAAAACACATCTGGGACCGCAGTTTCATTTTCAAGGAACTGGTTCGAGAGGCAAATGAAATATGATGGTGTAATTTAAACATTTGTCAAACGTTTGCTTCCCTTAGCATTTTCTAACACTCGATCAAAGACCGTTTCAGCAGACTTTGACTGGATTAGTAAGACTTAACGTTAAGAATGCAAACAAATAAACAAACACCAACAAAAAACAGATAGATGAAAATTAATAACCATTCGAAACTTTTGCACTGAATGAACAGTGGCAAAAGAACAGAAGCAATACCCTGAGTCAGGTTTTGAATACAATCCTAACATAAATTTCAAGTGTGGTACTACAAACTCACCTCGACTGCTGCAAAGTGCTGACAGCTGGGATGTCCTCGTCTGAAGCCTACTGAGTGATGTGAAACAACGAAGCACGGAGCACGAAGATATACTGTTTTTGCTAAGCATACGTGGCAGACTACCCACGCAGTATACCAGCGGCGTTGACAACGCGTCACAATGGTGACTGATCTCTGCACTGGTTTGTAAAACAATAGTATCCGCCATCTTGTGCG
>CM065726.1:58176553-58186553 GCA_033310375.1 Conus canariensis
GAATATTGCTTTACCGCTGTTGTAAGGGTTGGCAGGAAATGGGTCTGATAACCCCAAAGTGAGTAATGGGTTGGGGGATGTATTCGAAATTTAAGGGGTCACTCTCATGCCCGAGTGGGAAGTAGGCAAGGGAGATGGAGAGTTAAAGCTTTACCAAGTAGCCTATGTGCCTTGATGACTCGGGTAGTAGCAACACTACAGTAGTGGCCTACAGTTGTGTCAGCAGGTATCCTGTTCCGTCCTGAGGCTGGGGCCAGATCACCGCAGTCTACTGCCGCGTGCTGGCAGGTGAGCGGCGCTTTCCAGTGCCTGTTTTCCCGGGAGAGGGAGACCACCCAGGCCGTCTGCCTTCTGTGGGGCAGCTCTCCTCCAGCTACCGGTGCTCTTCCGGGAGTTCTCCGGCACTGGTTCCTCTTCCCTGTTCAGGCGTCCTGTGAGAGGGCGCTGCACCAGGCCTTTTTCACCCTCAGCGTCCGACGGGGCCTTCAGAGGAGGCGTCCTTCGAGCCCCAGACTCGTCGAGAGGGTGTCTGGTGTGTGTGTGCGTTGGGGGTCGTGCCCATCGGGGGAGGAGTCAGACTGCGGGAAGCCACGGTCAGCGCCGGGGTGCAGAGTCTTCGGGGAGGGTGTCGGGCCGCGGAGGAGCCACGGACAGCGCCGGGGTGCAGAGTCTTCCGGGGAGGTGTCAGCCTGTGAGGGGCCCCGTACAGCGCCGAGGACTGGAGTTTTCCGGGCAGGGATGGGTTGTCCCATGTTTGTGATAGAAGGGGTGTAGCGTTAGGCAGTAGGGTTAGGGGTGTTAGCTACTGCCTCCTTTTAGGACGTAGTGGCCGGCACAGTGTAGGGTACTTGTCGTTGCCTCCCTTAGGGACGCAGCGACCAGTTTGGTAGTGGTCCCGGGTTAAAAGGGAAGGGCGAGTCCTGGGGAGAGGTGTGGGTGGTAGCGGTCGTTAAGAGATTAGAGTCCCTTTGGTAAATCCTTGTCCCTAGTAGTTAGTCACCACGTGTGCGGGCTATCGCTGTGTCCCCAGGTCACAGTGATATACTGTAACTGGTGTTTTAGGTTAGGTTAGGGTCTTCCAGGTCATTATAGTAGAGTAGGGTGAGTCAGCGGGAATTGGGATACTTGTGTGCAGTTGTGGATGTGCGTGAGTGGTGGCGCCATGGAGTGTGTGTGAAATAAAGAAGCGTGCGTGATTGTAAAACTGTGTTAGTGTGCTGTGTTGTCTGACCTAGTGTGTGATAGGCGTGGGTAAGGGTGGTAGGGCCGTCCAGCTTAGCGACCGTGACACTTTGGTGGAGATGCGGGGTACCATAAGGGGTTCTGGGTAGGTGATAGGTAGCTAGGAGGGAGGTAAGGGGGGTGTTGTGTCCGGTGTGTACGTTGTGTGAAATGTAAGTGGGTGGTTGGTGGGAGCGTACCAGTACCCTGGGAGGTGGTACGTAGTGTCCCTGTTCACTTCAGGCAGCTTTCCAGTGGCATAGGGCGGGGCACTTGTGTTGGTGTGAATGGGTTGGCGCTACCGTGTGAGTGAGGTATGAATGGTCAATAAACATTGAGTGGTTGTGGTAAGTGTGAGTGATTACATCGTACAGTGTAGGTGAGGTGCCGGAGGGTACCAGGTGTCTTTTGTGTCCCGTACATATGGTATACCCCAGTGAGTAGGTAGAGTGGTACCCGGCCCGTGACTGTGCACACTGTGTGCTCGGATATCCTGTGGGGATTAAGGGCAGTGTAAGCCCAGGTGACTGTGTGTGGGAAGCACGAGGGTGCGCAGTGTTGTGGCATAGGGTATGCTGTGAGTGCACCTGGACTTGAGGGGTGCAAGTGCACTGTGATCGTGTGGGTGCGGCCTACCAGAGACAGTGAGGCCTGTGACTGTGGGTAACTGGTGCGCATGCACAGTGGACAGTGGACACACGGTGTCACGTGGTTCAGTCCGTGACCAGACAGTGCATTGGTAGTATTATATGGGTTGGAGCCTATGTGGGTATATGTAGGAGGTACACAAGTGTGGGAGTTATGCTTGTTGCGTGACTCATTGAGAGCATTGTATACTTGTGCTGAGTTGCTTTAGTTTGTTGGTTAGGGGGCAAGCGCGTGGTTAGGAACATCTACTTGCGTTCATATTGGATATTGTCCCTTGTTAGCTCTGTGGTGGTAGGGGTTATCCCATGCCTAAACACACCCGAGCCCATCCGCAGTACGACCCCGATAGTGTCATGGATCCACAGGCCCCTGTGGCGGATACCAAACCTAAGGTTAGTGACCAGGATGCGGGGGTGGATCGAGAACAGGGGACGGGGGCTTATGCAAAGTTTGCCAAGTTGGGAGCGGCGATGGGTTTAGCTGGGGGAGACCTCGCCAAGTTCGTCACAGACTCAGTACGTAATGAGGATGAGAAGACGGCGAGAGAAGCAGAATTGGAGTTCCGGATGGAGGAGAAAGTGAGGCAGAAGATGAGGGATGAAGAGGAGAAAGCTGCTAGGCAGAGGGAGCTAGAGATGCAGCAGAGGAAGATAGAAGAGGAGGAAGCTACTGTTTTGGCAGAGGCCAACAGATTGGGGAGGAAGGCGAGGCAAGACCGAACAGTTAACCAGCCCAACCTGGGTAATAGGCGTGAAACAGCAGGGAGCCAGCCCACACAGTGGTCCCAACAAAGTGATGGTGCACTGCAGCAGCTGAACAGGAGATCAGAAGGACCAAGATCGACCATAATCTGTTTCAACTGCAAGAAGCCAGGCCACATCGCTAGGAAATGCGCTGAGCCCCTTTCTGTTGGAGCTGTTCATTGTGGTGACCAGCCCCAAGCTCGAGTAGTCCCTACGTTGTGTCGCCCATGCGCTGAGCAGCGGTACGAGCCTGCGTGCATTGTAGAAGTTAACGGGTCTCCGGCCAATGGATTACGGGACACTGGTGCCGGACACACCGTAGTGGCCAAGTGGTTAGTACCGGCAGATGCGTACACAGGAGAGACAGTCCCAGTAGTGTTGGCCGAGTCCAGATGTAGGTCTTTAAATTGTGGATGGTTTCTTCACCCAGATTGTGGATTGGTTATTTAATGTGGATAGTTTCCATTTGTGGAATGCAACTTAAACTTCATGTGGATAGTTACTTAAAATGTGGAATTGTTTCCCTCGAATGACCTAACTCATGAACACTGCAATGATGAACTCACTGTCTTGATGAATGGCAGCACTGTCAGTGTATTTTTGGGTGAATGTGTGTTTAAGTTGTTGCTGTTGTTGTTTGAAAGAAGCCAAATTTTTAGGAGTTATTTTTGTCAAAAACTTAACTTCGAATGTCACCCAATACCTCAAAACTTCCTGTCAAAAAACATTGAACATCATCCGAGTCGTGGCACGCACGGATTGGGGTGCCGATAAGTAAACTCTTCATCTTTACAGAGCTCTGATCCGCTCCAAATTGGACTAAAGTTTGTGTTTTATGGTTCTGCAAGACCCTCCTACCTTAAAACTCTAGATCCCATACATCATCAAGGGCTTTGACTGTGTCTGGGGGCGATCCGCAGCTCCCCTGTGTACAGCAAATATGCAGAGGCTGGAGAACCGTCATTGTTTTGTTACTAAATTATGTTTAAACATAAGAAGACACACTGACGTTGTTTTCTGTTTGTGTTTTTGCTTCTAACTGTGCAGCACTCTCTGTGCATGATACAAACTATACATAGGAAGAGATCAAAATTATAGCAAATCCCTGACGACCTTGACCGGATGATTTTTTTTTTTTTTCTGTCCCATCTTCTGTGCCACCTCAGTGGCATTGCACCCACGCCGCTCATTCTGACACTCTGTCCACAGCCACAGCCCAGTCAGTCCCACCGTAGCCCCGGCACCGGCAATCCACAGGGAGCATTTAATGTCAAGTCGTCAAGAGGCAACCCACCGGAGAAGACACTGCACTGCTGCCGAGCCACTTCGGTGGTGTTCAGTGGCGCCTGTTCCGATCCAACACACGCAGGACACCACCTACTAAGCCCCCTACTGAAGGCAATAATTGCTTAGTCGCGGAACCGGCGTGAGTGAGCTCTCCCTACGGAGGGCGCTACCACGTCCGTCCAACGACAGTCCCTAGGGACTCGCCGATGCCAGTGACCCCGACGGAACTATACCAAGGTCACAGACGTGGAGAGTACATCGAAACTGAGGTCACCATATGAGCAGAGCATGAAGGGCCACAGAATTTGAAACTTTTTTCATGCTGATCGATGAGAATGAGGATGATTAAGATGGTGCTACGGATTTCCATTCCGGTTTGAGACTGCATGAAAGGGCTGTACTCTACGCTTCCTTTCATAATATATATCCCGGCGTCAACCAGACACGAGAGATATAGACACCTGCAGTGTTGGTCAGGAAATTTGAGCAACACTCTCAGAGACGCATCTATTAAGTGGATGAAACTCGACTGTGTGGTCCCAGTCTTCCCAACTGAGCCCGTAGCAAACTCAACTCTGGGTAGGAGCCGGTCGGAGCAGAAAAATTCCACATGACTCTGATGGGAATCGAACCCACGACCTCCCAGCCGGGAGTTCGCGACGCTGACCACTTCGCCATATGTCCCGTATACAAGACGCACGCACGCAAATCGAAACTTCGCCGTGATTTTCGTGCTCAGCAGAACGACACTCACAGGCTGAATGCGTGGTAAGTGTGCGGTTGACCGGTTTTAAATGTGGACATCCTGTTCATTTTCTTTCTTTTTTTTAAACAAAAATTATATATCATACGTAAACTTATTGTTTCTCCTGAAAAGCAAAGAGAGAGAGAGAGAGAGAAGGGGAGCAGGGCGAGAGAGAGGGGCGACGGAGCGAGCGAGCGAGAGAGAGAGAGAGAGAGAGAGAGACAGAGAGAGAGAGAAGCCAAGAGGTAGGGGTGCAGAGGAGAACGGAAGGAAAAAAAAAAAACAAAGGAAGAAGAAGGAGAAGGAGGAGGAGGAGAAGACGGAAAAAGAAGAAGACAGAAAAAGAGGAAGAAGAAAGGGGTAGGGGGCAATGGAGGGGAGAGGGGCCCGGGTAGGGGGATGCTAGAGGAAAGTCTAAAGGAGCAGGAGGGGGTGTAAAAGGACAAATCGAGAGAAACATTGAAAACGAGGATAGACAACAAGAAAGAGATGGGAGGAGGAATGAGAGAGAGAGAGAGAGAGAGAGAGAGAGAGAGAGAGAGAGAGAGAGAGACAGAGACAGAGACAGACAGACAGACAGAGACAGATAGAGTCAGAGAAAGAGAGACAGAGAGAGGAGGAGGGAGGGAGAGGAGGGGGAGCATACAGCAAGGAAAAAGAATTTAAAAGCCGAGAGATACAGGTGCGGGAAAAAAAAAAGAAATGAAAGAAAATAGCATAGGCAAAGACAGCAAAGAAAGAAAGACAAAGGGGAGGGAGGAGGGATGAAGGGCGTGGGAGGAGAAAGGAAGAGAAGTTTTATAGCTGTAACACAGAAAAAGGGATTGGTACAAGGATTGGGGATGGGGATGAGGAAGAAGGGGGCGAGGAGGGGGTGGGGGTGACGTAGTGGTGGAAAGATAATCCAAGGAAAAAGTTTCTCCAAAAGAATGAATAAAGAAAGAACACAGAGAAAAAGTAGAACATGGAAAGAAAGAGGAATGTCAATGGCCTGGCATCAATCAGGCTCGAGATTTACAGAAACTTGTAGTGTTGGTCAGGAAGTTTGAGCAACACTCCTAATGCACATCCATTAAGTGGACCATACGTGTGGTCTCAGTCTTCCCATTGAGCCCATAGCATGCACATTTGCTGGTGCTGGCCGTGATCGAAAATCCCAAAAATGTTTTATTTTTAGCCTTACTTGCCTTTAAGTGCCCAGGAGGTGATATGACATTAATATTGTCTTTTACCATTCGTTCTGTATGTTGTTGGTATATAAATGTATGTCATATTTCTGATAACTGATAGAAATATTTTAGCCACACACAACGATCTAACTCTAATAATTGATGTGCATTAACCGATTAAGCTTTGTGTGTGTGTAACTGTACTTTGGTTTCATTTTTTTTTTGTTTTTGTTTTCGTGTGGCTAAAAATAAAGCTAAAATAAATTCAAACAAGTAAACCACCGATGCTCCTACAAGAGTGGTGCTGTTTACACATTTTCGTTGTGTCACACATAATATGGGATCAACAGAAATTATTTCATATCCCAGCTCAACAAAGTCATCAACAATGCAGTTCAAGTACATGCATTTTTTTCCATTGCAACGGTTACTTAACGGATATCAAATGTCATATTGAGAGTAATAATTACTTTTTAGCACATTTGATTTAACCATAGTGTTTCACAGGACGTCTACTATCATAATGTATACAAAACACAAAATATAAATTTCCCGCCATTTTTTCGATATCCATCCAAATCATTAGAAATATTTTTTTTAGCATAAAAAAGGCAAGAACACGAAGTTCATGACGTAACCGAGCTCTTCTTTACATAATGTGCACAGCAAATATTCCTATGACAAGTTTTATTTCTAACCAAATGAATGTTCAAAATCACACACAATCGAGAACCTTGCTTTTTCCGTTACAATGGTTACTTAACAGATATAAAATGTCATATATTGAGAGGAAAAACGATTGTTTTTGCAAATTTGATTCAACCATGGTGTGTCAGGACGTCTACGATCAGAATGTACCAAAAAACACAAAATTTGAATTTCCCGCCATTTTTTAAAAATCCATCAAAATCAATAATAATACATTTTATAGCATAAAAACAGGCAACAACATGAAGCTCATGTCATAAACGAGTTTTTCTGTTCATAATGTGCACAGCAAATATTCCCGTGACACCTTTAATTCCCACAAAATGAATGTTCAAAATCTAACACAAACGAGATGCTCGCTTCTTTTCCATTAACAATGGTTACTTAAGAAGCATAAAATTACATGTTGCCAAGTTGTGAACACCCATCCTAAAATATAATAACAGCCACTGAAAACAGAGTGGCATTAAGATACAACAAAATATTCATGTAATTGAAATTTGTTTATCTCACCGATGCTGACACAATACAAACCGTGGGTACAAAACTGACTTGGATTTGGTTGCCTAAGGAACACGTTAGCATCAATTGAGGAAAATATTGATACCCATAAAGGAATGTGATATTGCATGTCGTTTTGTCAAGTTGACATCTGCTTGTCTGTTTTGGACAAAAAAGCATGGGTGTAAGATCACAGTACAATTTCAATGTTTCTTAAGTGACCATCCAAGCTCATTACCACGAAGATTCAAGGCAATTATAAAACATGACAAAAAAGGCACTTTCAGGCAATTTTATGACAAAATCATTTAAGGGATGAATTATCAGTGTCCAAAGATCGTGCTGACAAAAAAAGATTTCTTTTATCTGTATTCTGTGAGGAGTATGGTCTATTTTTTAAACTTTTTGTGAATGTTCGTTTTCTGAGCTCAAGGCGAGTACACGATTGTGTGTCATCACACCGATTATTTTGATCCCACCAAAAATTCCGTGGTAATGAAACCAAAACTTAAAATAGCCATTATTTCCAAATTCCAGTCAATGTTTTACGACCCATTTGGCTTTAGTTTCTCGGTGCCAAAAGATCATATCGTTTGTGCACGATTTCAATTTTAAGTCACCAAATTTTGGAAGCTGTTGTCAAGCTTAGAATTAAGTAAATGAGCTAAACAGACGTTTTCGCCACCCATTTTAGTTGCAGATCGACGTAAAGTCTTAGAACATGATGCATGCTTATATTTTGGGGCCGCGTGGTAATACAATTTTTTTAGGCAACCATTTCCCAAAACCCGGTGTGGGTGGGTGGGTGTATGTACGCATGTGTGTGTGTGTGTGTGTTAGTATTTGGGCATTGGTGCGGGTGAGTTTGTGTTTGTATGTATTGTTTTTATAATTTATGTAATGTTTTATGTCTTATGGATTTAATGTTTATTTCATGTGTGTATGCGCGCGCGCGCGCGCGCGCGTGTGTGTGTGTGTGTGTGTGTGTGTGTGTGTGTGCGCGCGTGTGTGTGTATGTGTATGTGTGTGTGTGTGTGTGTGTGTGTGTGTGTGTGTGTGTGTGTGTGCAGGTGTGTGTATGTGTGGGGGTGGGGGTGGGGGTGGGGTGAGGGAGGGGTGTGTGAGTGTTGATGTATATACAAATACATATACGAACACAGGCTTTTATGTAACGATTTATAATGTCTCTTTGTAATGTCTTATGTACTTGTGAAATGATGTGGAGCAGAAGAAAAATTTCCGATGGACAATAAAGTTGATTGAATTGAATTGAATTGAATTGAACTGAATTGAATTCCTGGACGATAATTAGAGAATCAGCCAGAAATACCTGGTTTGGTGTAATATTTGGATTGAATAATTCTTTTTCTAAAATCGTTCATAGCAGGGCAGCAGAACATAAAAGTGTATTTCATCTTCTCTCGCTCTATTACAGAGTCGACATGTTTGTTCATTGTCAACAACATTACTATACCTGAGGCGATGGCATGCGATGTCAGACACGCCAAACTTTGATTTTTATCTGTGTACCTTTGACAAATTTATTCATGTTTATTCCAGTGTAAGGTTATAACGTATGTGTCGATTTAAAGAGTTTATACTGAGCAAATCTATCACTATTATACATATGATCATGCCAGTCCTGCCACCTGCAATCAATAATCCTCTGTTTAAAACGATTAAGAAATTCTGATATATTTTCAACACCATCGTTATCCCAAACAAATCCAAATCCATATGAATTTTATACACTGTTGAACATCGGAAGCCCATGTCATCTGGGACAATCAACTGAGAGAGAGAGAGAGAGAGAGAGAGAGAGAGAGAGAGAGTATGTGTACGCGCGAGAGCGCGCACGTGGTGTGTGTGTGTGTGTGTGTGTGTGTGTGTGTGTGTGTGTTTGATCAAGTGGTGTGTATATGTGAAAGGGGTGAAGAGACAGAGACAGAGAGAGGAGAGAAGAGAAAGAGAGAGAGAGAGAGAAGAGAGAGAGAGAGAGTGTGTGTGTTAGCGTGCGTGCATGTGTGTGTGTGTGTGTGTGAGTGTGTGTTAGCGTGCGTCCGTGCATGTTAGCGTGCGTGGGTGTGTGTGTGTGCGTATTCGCGCGCGCGTGTGCATGTGTGCGCGTGCGTGTGTGCGTGTGTGTGTGTGTGTGTGTGTGTGTTGATTTAGGTGTGTTTTAGACTGTGTGTGTGTGTGTGTGTGTGTGTGTGTGTGTGTGTGTGTGTGTGTTTGTCAATGTTCGTGTGCGGTATGTCAACATACGTGCACACCACACACGCTCAGTCACATGTCCAACTCTCCCTTTCACAGACACCCACTTAGCTTGGAAAGGAGGGAATCATGATTTGTTTTTTTTCTCAATCGACCATTGACCGTTTCTTTCATCCCCTCTTTCGCTCTCACTCTTCGTACATTTTGTAACCTAAGCGTCAGTGAGCGCGCTTGGAAGTTTGTGCGTTTGGCGGACCGGACGAGAACGCCGGCGAGAAGGAAACAATACTGCAATGAATGTAACGTTTGCAGGCGCGCGTGTATATGTGTGTGTGCGTGCGTGCGTGCATGCGCGCGCGCGTATGTGTGTGTGTGGTGTGTGTGTGTGTGTGTGTGTGTGTGTGTGTTGTGTGAATACAACGAATTATGTCAAACTTTTTGTCGTGTTGTACGCAGATGACACAATTACATTTTCAGAAACAAAAGTGGGATTGCAAAAAAGCACACGATTCCTTGCTATTATATTGTAAGAAGTGGAAACTAACAGTGAATGCTGCTAAACTAAGATAATGATATTTAACAGTGCAAGGCTGAATAAACAGGACACATTTCATCATGGAAATGAACAAGTTGATGTTGTCACCAGCTTCGAATGTTTAGGGGTAGATTTTAATCGAATGGTTTCTTTTGCTAAATGTAAGAAAAAGTCATGTTTAAATTGATACAAAAGACAAGAACGAAGGATTTACCTCTTCATGTTATTT
>CM065726.1:58204053-58286553 GCA_033310375.1 Conus canariensis
AGTGTCTGGTCGCGTGCTCAATGTCACGACCTGCTACCAGAATGCTATCCATAGTTGCGTATGCTCCTTTGATTCATTCATTCATCATTCATGCCCATCGCTCCCGGTGGAGCATAGGCCATCGACAACTCTTTGCCATCGCACTCTGTTCTGGGCTGTTCTGGTCATTCCAGTCCAGTTAGTCCCTTGTTGTTTCAGCTCTGCCTCAGTGTCTCGCCTCCAGCTGTTGCGAGGCGGCCTCTCTTCCTCTTTCCCTGCGGGTTCCAGGTCAGGGCTTGGCGTGTGGTGCTGGACGCTGGCTTCCTGAGGGTGTGTCCGATCCAGCCCCACTTCCTTCGCAGTATCTGCTTGGCCACTGGTTCCTGTCCCGCACGCTCCCACAGATCTTCGTTTCGGATCTTGTCCTGCCATCGGATTTTGTAGATGCGCCTCAGACAGGTGTTGAAGAATGTCTTAATCTTTTGTTGCATCGTCTGTGTTGTCCCCCATGTCTCGCATCCGTAGAGCAGAACTGACTTCACATTTGAGTTGAAGATGCGGAGTTTGGTTCTTATGCTGATTCCTCCAGATGCCCAGATGTTCTTGAGCATGACGAAAGCTGCTCTTGCCTTGCCGATTCTGGCTGTGACGTCTCGGTCCGTGCCTCCCTGTTGGTCAACCACGCTTCCCAGGTAGACGAAAGACTCCACCTCCCTGATAGGCTCTCCACCGACTGTGACTGATGTGTTGGCAGTGGTGTTGATTTTCATCAGCTCGGTCTTCTTCCGGTTGATCTTGAGCCCTGTCCCGGCTGATGTGGTCTCCAGGCGAGTGGTCTTGTCCTGCATCTGGCTGTGGCTGTGTGACAGGAGTGCCAGGTCGTCAGCGAAGTCGAGGTCGTCCAGCTGCGTCCAGAGTGTCCACTATATACCGTTGTTCCTGCCTGTTGTAGTGGTCTTCATGATCCAGTCAATGACCGGGAAGAAGAGGAACGGCGACAGCAGGCACCCCTGCCGAACTCCGGTCTTCACCTCGAAACTTTCGGACAGCTGGCCAGCGTGGGCAATCCTGCAGTTCATGTCCTGGTAGGTGCACCGGATGAGGGAGATGATCTTCTCGGGGACTCCGTAATGTCTCAGCAGCTTCCACAGCGTCTCTTTGTCCACACTGTCGAAGGCCTTCTCATAATCTATGAAGTTGATGTAGAGGGGGGAGTTCCACTCCAGCGACTGCTCCACGATGATGCGCAGGCTGGCGATCTGGTCGGCACACAATCTGTTCCGCCGGAATCCTGCCTGCTGGTCTCGGAGCTTGGGGTCGACAGCATCCTTCATTCTCTCAAGTAGAACCCTGTTGAGAACCTTGCCTGGCATTGACAGGAGCATGATCCCTCGGTAGTTGCTGCAGTCCCTAAGGTCTCCCTTCTTTGGCAGCTTGATGATGATTCCTTCTTTCCACTGGGCCGGTACCTCCTCCTTCTCCCAGATCTTGCTTAAGAGACTGTATAGCATGTTGGCAGCTGTCTCTATGTCTGCTTTGATGGCTTCTGCTGGTATCTCGTCCGGCCCTGCAGCCTTCCCATTTTTCAGAGTCATGATGGCCTTCTTGATCTCTGCCTTTGAGGGTTTGTCACAGCTCATGGGCAGTTCTGTCTCTGCGGGTGGGGTGTCTGGTGGTGCGTCAGGGGCGGGGCGGTTCAGCAGCTCCTTGAAGTGTTCTGCCCATTGTTTCAGCTGTTCCTCGGTTGTTGTCAGTGGGTTTCCATTCTTGTCCTTCACTGGCTTGTCTGTCTGCTGGAACTTGCCCGTCAGCTTTTTGGTCACCAGGTACAGGTCCTTCAGGTTCCCTTGTCCGGCTGCTGCCTCTGCTTGACTGGCCAGGTCGTCATAGTAGTCCCTCTTGTCCTTCTTGATGCTCCTCTTTACTTCTCTGTTCGCTGCTGTGTGCTCTTCCTGTGCCTTTGCCTTAGCTGTTCTCGTTCGGCTCGTGTTCAGCATAGTTTTCTTCTCTCTCCTTGTTTCCAGCTTGTGGATGGTGTAGGCAGAGATCCATTCCTTGTGCTGGGTCTTCTTCTTGCCAAGGATCTCTTCACATGTGTCGTTCCAGAGCTTCTTGCAGTGTTCCCACTGTGTCTTGATGTCCGTCTCACCGTCTTCTATCAGCTCATGTAGCGGCTGGAACCTGTTGGAAAGGCTGATCTGGAATGCTGCTTGTGTGTCCCTGTTTCTGAGAAGTCCAACATTGTACCTTGCCCGTGTGTTGTTGGCATTGGTGAATCTCTTGAGGCGAAGTCTCACTGTTGTTAAAAGAAGGTGGTGATCTGATGACACGTCAGCACCTCTCATCACTCGTACATCCCGCCATGATCTCCTGAACTTGCGGCTAATGCAGATGTGGTCAATCTGGTTCTCCGTGACGTGGTTCGGGGATCTCCATGTGGCCTTGTGGATGCGCTTGTGTGGGAAGATGCTTCCTCCTATCACCAGCTGGTTCAGGGCGCACAGGTCTGCAAAGCGCTCACCATTCTCGTTCATCTGTCCCAGTCCGTGTGTTCCCATGATGTCCTCGTAACCTGTGTTGTCCATTCAAATCTTGGCGTTGAAATCTCCCATCAGTATCATTATGTCCTTTGCTCCTCTTCTGTCTATCACTGTCTGTAGTTGCTGGTAGAAGTCATCTTTCTTCTCTTCTTCCGCATCATTGGTGGGAGCACAGCACTGGATGATGTTCAGCCTGATGTCATTCTTCTTCGTGGTAAACTTGGCTGTGATGATGCGGGAGTTGACAGGTTCCCATCCGATGAGTGCCCCCTGTGCCTCCGGTGCCAGCATCAGGGCCACACCCTCAGTGTGGGGGGCTCCATCCTCTGAGTGTCCTGAGTACAGCAGCTGTTCTCCAGATGAAAGTCTCAGCTGTCCTGACTGTAGCCACCTTGTCTCACTCAGTCCTAGCACTCCGATCTTGTAGTTTTTCATCTCTCTTGCAACTTGGATGGTTTTTCCTGTTTCGTACATCGTCCTGATGTTCCATGTGGCTACTTCGTTGTTGTCCTGGGTGTTAGAAGGGGAGTCAGCCTTGCAGCTTCCTTTCGGCTTTCACTGCACCGCGTCATAAGTCTCCGGGATGGAGACCCTTCCTTGCCCAGGTGAATGTTTTGGTTCATTGTCGTCGATGCTTCTGTAACTGGTCTTTTTTACAGGTAGGGTTGTTAGCCCCACGCAAACCCCTTTATCCTCCGGGCGAGGTGGTCCTGCCTTAGTCGCCTCTTACGACATGCATGGCAGGGCAGTGGGTCTATTCTATGCCCAACCCACAGGGCAATGCTCCTTTGATCCCCTCTAATATTTGATCCATGATCTTTTGAAACACCTCTAGAGCACAAGAGATGCCAAATGGAAGACGCAGCCAGCGATACGTTCCAATCGGTGTGTTGAAAGTGGTCAGGAATGATGATGCCTCATCTAACTTCATCTGTAGGAATCCACTTTTTGCATCTAGTTTTGAAAACACCTTCGCATTAGGTATATCGGCTACGATCTCTTCCACTGTGCGCATTGGACAGTGCTCACGTTGAATAGCAGCGTTCAATTCTTTGGGATCACTACAGATACGGACCTTGTCATTTCTGACCGAGACAGTCATCGAACTGACCCATTCAGTGGGTTCTTCAGCTTTGACAATATGTCCATCTGTTTCCATTTCACTGAGTTTCTCAATGATCTTTTCACGAAGAGCTTCACGCTGGCGACGTGCTGGGTGAACAATTCCTTTAGCACCTGGTTTCAGCTTGATGCTGTATTCTCCTGGCAGAGTTCCAGCTGTGCGCCCCAGTTCAGGAAACTCGTCGAAGCTAGATGTAGTCTGAATGTTTGCTGTAGGCTCCACTGTTGACAGGCGAGCTGTAAGACCAAGATTTTCTGCAGTTGTACCAGAAATCACGTTCTCCTGATCAAATGTTGAAAATCTCAAAGCGAGCTTTGATGACTTTTTCATTGTGAGCAATGGGAAGATCTGTTGAGCCAATAGGTTTGATATTGTGGTTGGAGTAGGCGCGTAGAATTTTATCAGAGGAACGGATCTCACTGCAGTGAGATATCTTCTGGTAATCTCGGACTGTGAGAGTATTGCACCTTGCTCCAGTATCAATCTTGAACTTGATGTATTTTTCCCCATGGATTGACACAGTCTGGTCCCATTTGTCACAATCTTTCGCGTCGTTGGGCTTTGTGCTGTGAATCATCAAGACATCTGGTTCTGATTCTGAGTCTTGTCATTACGGTGTGTACATTCCGGCGTCTTCTGCATACTTTCTTCTAGTGGTTGGTCTTTCTGCAATGTGCACATGTAGTTCCCACAGCTGGGCAGTTCCCTCTTGTTTGTGGGTGTTTCGGATCTCCGCCACAACGAAAACAGACATTTGTGTACTCTTTTCCTCTATTTTGTTGTTTTGATTGCGTCTTTCTGATTACATCGACAGCAGGTTTAGTTTATTCATCAGTGATACAAGGTTCTTGTTTTGTCGTGTTGGCGTGTTGTTTCTTACGCCTGACAAGGTGTACACTTACTTCTGATTCGCCACGAACAATGCGAAGTTGTTTCTGAGATAGCTCAAACTGCTGACCCATTTCTATGGCTTGTGCAACAGTGAAAGCTTCTCCTTTCTCAAGAACCTTCACCTGCAGTTTCATGTCATACACGCCATCGATGATGCAGTCTACCATGATGTCATCATTGTTTGTGTAGTCACAATCCATCATCATCAGTTTTAGATCCTTTACAAAGTTGTTTCATGTCATACACGCCATCCATGATGCAGTCTACCATAATGTCATCATTGTCTGTGTAGTCACAATCCATCATCATCAGTTTTAGATCCTTTACAAAGTTGTTGAAGGAGTCTCCTTGGCCCTGCTTTCTTTGTTTCAGTTTGTGTCTTACCACACGTTTTGTGTGGTGTGTGTGTGTGTGTGTGTGTGTGTGTGTGTGTGTGTGTGTGTGTGTGTGTTTGTTCTGGAACGGACGTAAGTTTCAAACTTAGCTAAGACCGCATCAGGTTTTTCTTTTTCACCATCAGTCCACTGTAGAGTGCGATAGATTTGCCTGCCTTGAACACCTGTCCATCCAGCTTTTTGTTTGTCTGTTAGTGTTGCAAGAGGTCTGTCAAACACAAGGCCAACATGATCTTTGAAGCGAGTGAATTCTTGGAATCAGTTGTGTCCCAATCAATAGAAGGATGTTCAAAGTTCATGTTTGCCATAATTCTCTCCTTCACTTTGTTATCCAGCAAGTGAACGAAGTAAAGACTTCTGACACCATGCACCGTGCCAGTCATGCGCTCGTTGGTCGACTGTTCCGTTGTTCTTGTTGCTAGGCGATCTGACTTGTCTGTCTCTCAGACAGAAGAGTTACTTTCGGCCTAAGCATGCGTGTGTACACGGCAGAGTATGTTACAGTTAGATAGGTATGTGTGAGTGTGTATAGATAGCTAAACACAAAGACAATAGACAAACAAAGAAAGAGAGAGAGAGAGAGAGAGAGAGAGAGAGAGAGAGAAGGAGGAGAAAGAGAGGGAGAGAAAGACATACACAGTTAGATAGGCAGACAGATATGAAAAGATAGAGACAGACAGACAGACAGACAGATAGATAGATGAGATAGATAGATAGATAGACAGACAGACAGACAGATAGATAGACAGACCAAGGGAACAATATTTTAACCACTGGGCCAACCAGGCACAGAAGGCATTTTTTCCCCCTTGGATTAATTTTAACCGCGGTGAAACGTAACACCGATGATGGTGATGGCAGTGAGAATAACCTTGATAATGACGATGAAAAGGATGATAAGCGTTAAGGAAATCTCTCTCTCTCTCTCTCTCTCTCTCTCTGGACCAGGATCGACCATGATGGGCGTATGCCTTAGCTTCCTTATCGCTGCAGAGTGACATTTGCTCTGTGCATTGATCTTTGAACATTTCCTTGTACGCCTACTTTCAAAGCGTGCGAGAAAAGGGGAGGAGGGGGGGGGGGGGGGGGGGGGAACTTGCCGACAGTTTCATTTTCCACAATGACACAGTGAGACTTATTTTCAGCCCCCCTTTGCTGTGCTCGTTTCCCCTCTCCTTCACTCCCTACAATGGTTCCTTGTCGAGCAAAAAAAAAAAAAGAAAAAAGAAATATATATATATGACACACACATGCACGCAAGCACGCAAGCACGCAAACGCGCGCGCGCACACACACACACAGAGGACGAAACTAAAAAAAGATAGTGGGGAGAACAGATAGAAATGAACAACTGAGAAATTACAATAACAACAATGCACATAACGACTTTATTTCAGACAATCATGGCAGCTCGGTCTCTTGCAAAAGACGTATTGTAACGAGGTGGGGTACGAACTTTCTGCGTGAGCAATCTGACAACAAGTCACGAAGAACTGAATTTACAGCAATGAATGCATCAGCATACAAAATCTCTACGTACTGGCGTTGAAGCGTGCTGTCAGGTGTTCAGATGACCCCCTACAGATGGTTCGCCATGTCTATTTTAAAGACCGAGTCCTAGCATGCCGGGATATCTGTTTGTCAATATGGCGGCGTTGGCATGGCAACAGTTGAGCGCGGCAGTCGAGCAAAATTGGAGTCTAGACTTCACGTAATACACAGCGCAAGAAGGAAAGAAAAGTGTCATTTCAACTGAAACCTGGCAAGTGAAATCATCAACATTATAAAAGCACTTGTATGAGAATGCTGTTTTTTTTTTCGAACTTTTATTACGAGTACTCCAAAATTCACTGCGGTTCTAGCATTTAAAAAAAAAAAAAATCGACTTAAGTCTTCGTAACACGGGTTGTCCAGCATGTATAGGGGCAACTTTCAGACCTTTGCGCGCTTTTAATATGATATGAAGATAAGAAGAACATCGTGGTTTGGCTATACTCGTCTTTCTTGATATTCTCGTAAATTTCTGACAGTTGCCATGTCACTACAATAACCATTAGCCTTTAAAAAAAAAAAAAAAAACTCTTGAGAATTCTTTTCAGTGACTTAAGTCAAACTGAAGTTGGACATTTCGTGCAACGCAAATACTTTTTTTTTTTTTTTTTTTTTTTTGGCAGATCTGAATTTACAACAAAGAGATTTCCTGCAAAAGCAGAATCACCAAGATGCAAATTTGCAAACACGTGCGTCTTGGTTTAATGAAATTCAGCGAACTAAGAGCAGCATCATAATGAGCTCAGTCCTTGACAGTTAATGTCGAGAAGTGATGACCATCAAAGACGCTCTCCGAGTTACATGTACGATCACTTAACTATGCTAGCAAGCGAAACTTCCTATTTCGCTGGCTATCTTCTGCGCCTCACCCTCGGTTGCACTGTACACTCGCCGTTCATTCGGGTCACCTTTCATGCGTCATGGCCTCGCGCTCATCTGCAGTGGTGTTATTCCCATGCCGTTCTATCCAGTTCCCTTACATGTGCAATGACCGTTTTTTTTTTAAGCAAATATGTTCAGCGTTTTTAGCGACGATCATAGTGTTTTTTTTTGTTTGTTTTTTTTTTTTTCAGGAGAAAAGAACGATTTACGATTTTGTAAATGTAGACTACTGTTTTATCAAAGGTAAGCAACGCAGAAAACTGTTGAGGGCAAGTCGAGACTGTGACCATTGTCTGGAATGCACACGTGCGTGGTCCGAGATTGTACTGAATGTGTATCCGTGGCCAGAGATTATAGTCAATGTTTATCCGTGTGGTCAGAGATTATAGTGAATGTTTGTCTATGGTCAGATATATAACCAAATGTTTGTTCACGCTCAGAGATTCCACTATATACTTCTCCATGTTCAGAGATCCTACCGTACATTTATCCATGGTCAAAGATTCGACTGAATGTTGCTCTATGGTCAGGGATTCTTCTGAATGCTGATCCATTGTCAAAGATTGAAAATTAAACAGAAACTGTGCTGACTGGATTTATGACAAAGAAACGAACATACGTATTCCTTTGCATGTATTCAAACGTTCATCCGTACTTTTATCATTTTGAATACCTGTTACTGCCTCGTAACTGGGAACTTAAAGAATGATAAGTCTTAAAAAAAAGAAGTTGGATTCTTTTTCTTTTGAAAGGCTTGAAAAATGTCATCGCTAAATAAAAAAAAAAAAAAAAGGCCATGTTCTGCACGCTGAAAAAAAAAAGCTGCTCTTTCACTGAAAAGGCAACTGATTTTACTTAAAAAGGCAAACGCCGCTGCCAGATTTGTCCCATCACAACCCCAGCACCGCAGTCCATAGGCAGCAATTACTACCAAATCGTCAAAGGGCAACCCGCCAGAAGAGACGCTGCACTGTCGGTGATGTCCAGTGCACAGAACACCATCAACTAACCATCCAATTGACTGAAAGGAATTTCATTGTCACGGATTTGGGGAGAAACGTCATGATAAATCTTTATTGTCAGGCTTATGAACGGAAACATAACGAGGTCACACAGCATTTACAAGTCAGATGTAGAACATCAATTATTGTGTAGTAAAAAAACAAACAAACAAACAAACAAACAAACAAAACATAAAAAAGACAAAACAAAAGAAAGAGGTGAAGGAGACAAATCAGGAGGGGGGGGGGGGGGGGGGGGGGCGACAAGGAGAAGAGAAATAAGTCAATGTCTGTTTCTGCTTTTTTTTCTGTTCGTTTACTCATAATGTTTGATTCAACCAAGAGAGATGTTTCTTTTACAGGGTAGACCTCTGAATGGCACTCATTTCTATTAATGTCTTATCCCCTTTCTTCGGTATACCATAAATAGACGCAAAAGAAAGAACGCGATTTTCGACTGCCTGTGGATCGGCGGTTCGTAAAATGTTTTCTGATCGGTAGACTTTGTATTGTGCCATTTTTCAATTAGGCCTCTATGGTCAGTCAGAGGAGGAACAGAGGAACACAAATTCGACGGTCGTTTTTCAACTGTAACTGCCATGCCAAATCTCTACCAATCCCGAAAAAGTACTCTGCGAAATGTGCAACCAAACACATAATAATGATTCTGAAAAAAGAGAAAATTTTTAAAACTAAGAAGTGACTAGCTTTTTTCGTGAAAGTTCTGCTTTTTCTTCTAAACAAGCAAGATAAATGTTATCTTTAAAGGATGGAAATAAGAAAAAACATTCCTTTCTAATCATGGTCTGCTGTTATGATGCGTTGTAGATAATTAATGTCATCTGATAGGTAGTTTTTTTTTTGTTTTTTTTTTTATTTTAAAGAATACTAACACCTGGTTCTCTAGCCGCCACCTGTGCATTCCTCTCTAGTGCTGTACAAAGGTATATTACTTGAAATGTCCGCTTTTTTTCTCCTCGACTAATAAACATCCACCACCACTTGTGTGACAAGACTTGTCATATTTTCCTCTTTACATTTGAAAACTTAGAAAAGCTTTACACAAACAGTTTTCGGATGGGAAGGATGGTTGGGGCTAGAGAGGGGTTTATGTATGTGTGGCATTTCTCACGACAGGTGCAGACATTTCTGATATCATTTGAATACATATCTTGTAATAAATGAAGACATTTTAACAGCAATAAGGGACATTTCTCCTAACAATTCATGACATTTTTCAACAACAGTTGACGGCATTTTACAGCAGTTGAGCATATCAATCAAAACAGTTGAAGACATTTCTCGCAACAGTTGAGGACATTTGTTACAACATTTAAAGACATTTCACGTGTAAGTTGGTGATATTTTTACAACAGTTGAGAATATTCCTCACAACAATTAGCATTTCTCATAACAATCAAGCATATTTCTCACAATCGTTGAGGACATTTCTTACAATAGTCAGTGGCATGTTTATAACATCTGAGGACATTTCTGAGATCATTTTTCACAACAGCTGAGGATATTTCTCACGACAGTTGAGGACATTTCTCACAACAGTTCAAGACCTTTTTCATAATTGTTATGGATATTTTTCGTACAGTTGTAGACATCTCTTACAACAGTGGATAACATGTTTTAACAAGACAAGTTAGGACACTTCTCATAATAGCTGAGGGCATTCCATATAACAGTTGAGTACATTTAAAAAGGGGTGTTGATGACACTGAACAGTTGAGGACATTTGTCACAACAGTTGAGGACGTCTCTTACAACTATTGAGAACGTTTCTCATAACACTTGAGGAAATTTCTTAAAATGTTTCGCGACATTTTGTTTAATCAACAGTTGACATTTTCATAAAATTTTAAGGGCATGTTTTACAAATTTTGAGAACATTTCATACAATCGTTTTAACATTTCGTACAACAGTTGAGGACATTTAACGCAATAGTCTAGGCTATTTCTTTCAACAACAAAACGAAAAGTAAAAAAAAGTTTAAAACGATAATAATTATCATGTGAATGGAATTACCATGGAGATATCCAGAGAAAAAGAAATTGAAGCTACCAAAAAGTTAATTGGAAAAAAAAAAGACATAGCAATAGATGCGTCATGAACATGTGTTTCACAGCCGCTAAATCATGTTCAGATATCTCTTTTGGCTGTGTAGATGGCAATAAGATATATTATCGTGGCAACAAAATCAAATCATATTCGAGATTTTTTTTTTTTTTTTTTTTGTAGAGTCACAATGAAACTGATTTTCAGCAATGAATTTTGCAATAGTGAAGAAAGAAAAGGCAAAGAATTGGCAATCAAGTCACAAGAAAGACAGATTTTGATTTTCAATTATTTAAAAAAAAATCTCAATGAAGGGTTCCTTTACTATCGAACAATTTCGCATTACACCACAGGATGAGACTTCTTCTCAGCAATTTCGCTATCAAATTAAAAGTAAGTGCTTTTTTTCAGCAGTGCTTTTATGAAAAATATTTTATGACTTTATATTAAAGACAACCAGTTCAACGATAAAGCTTTCAACAAAGAAACAATAAAAACTTTTTTTAAAGAGATGAAATTTTCAAGAAAGACAGATGGAAGACACTTTTTCTCAGTAATCAATTTTGTATCGGTTTCAGTTCAGTTTCATCAAGGAGGTATCGCTGCGTGCGGCCTTATCCATACGCGCTACACCACATCCGCTAAGTTTTAAGATCACACTGCACATGATTTAAAGCTGATGGGTAAATGACTTAATGACTAAGAAGAGAGAATTTAATTAAGAAGAAGGTCTCGTGGTTACGGCTTAACAGACGTCTGACCTACGCATTAGCCTAACGCACTGGTCAGACCTTTAGTACCTACCTAGCATTGCTGGTGCCATTATTATCATTGTATATGTGTGTGCTGAGTGTACACATGAATGTGCATGGGAATCAATTTTGTAAGAAAGTCTTAGTGAAGACAACCTTTTCAAGATGAATTCTGTAATTAGTCTCAATAAAGTTACAGGTGACAACCAGTTCAATAATGAATTTTGAAATAAAATCACAACGAAAACTATTTGGGGATGAATTTTGCAATTAAGTCGTAATGAAGATGACTTTTTTTTTCCAGGAATGCCTTTCGCTATAAATCAAAATGAAGGTACAGTGAGGACAACCTATTCAGCAACTAATGTTGCAATTAGGCTGAAATGAAAACTGTTTGCGGAATGAAATGTGTAATGCAGTCTCCGTGAAGTCACGGTGAAGGATATCTGTTTAGTAATGAGTTTTGAAATTTAGTTACAATGTTAATCTTTTCAGCAGTGGGGTTTGCTATAAAGTAATAATGAAGACTTTTCAAGAATGAATTTTGCAATAATGTTACAGTGAAGACAACCATTTCAGCAATGAATTTTGCAATAATGTTACAGTGAAGACAACCATTTCAGCAATGAATTTTGCAATAATGTTACAGTGAAGACAACCATTTCAGCAATGAATTTTGCAATCGCGTCGAAATGAAAGCATTTTTAGCAACAAAGCTGACAATGAAGTCGTAGTGAAGACAAACTTTTTCAAGACTGAATTTAAAGAGTGAAATTAGCAATGAAGACATTTCATAGCAATGCATTTTGCAATTAAGTCACAATGAAGACAGTCTGAATCTGTAACGACTTTACTATAGTACTACAATATGGACAATATTTTCAGGAAGAATTTCATGATAACACAATGAAAATAACTTCTTTTTTTTCATGGCTGAATTTCGCAATAAAGTCAAAATGAAGGATACCTAATTCAGCAGCGAATCTGGCAAATAAATCATGACAAAATGTATTTCTTTTCACCATTGAAATTTGCGATAAAGTCACAATGAAGGGCACTTCCGGAGTAAAGTTATAACAAAAGACCATATTTTCAATGTTAAATTCTCCCCCATCCACACACCCCCCCCCCCCCCCCCCCCCCCCCCCCCCCCCCCCCCCACAACTTTTATTTCCGTGCAAATCCATGTCAGCGGGCGAACTCACGTCCTTTTCACATCCTTAGGGTTTTCAGCCGCTTCCTTGCCTGATTCTGTATTGGAGTTGTGAACCCTACGTACTGCAAGAACTCTCTCTGTCTGTCTCTCTCTCTCTGTGTCTCTCTCTGTGTCTCTGTCTCTGTCTCTCTGTCTCTCTGTCTCTCTCTGTTCTCTCTGTATCTCTCTCTCTCTCTCTCTCTCTCTCTCTCCTGGGCATCCTCTGCTCTTTCCTTGTCTCGTGGTTTAGGCAGAGTTCTTCTGCAGAAGAATCAGAACAATTGCTTCGGTTTGTTTCTTCTTCATTTGTACGCTCCGTTAGCAGATTTCGTCCGTGTCATTTATTTGTGAACGTCTGTGTGTCCTCCCAGGTAACACATAACGACAGACACACTCTGATTATCACGTCTCCCCGTGCGCGAAATCAACACAGCATTGAAATATCCATAGCTTGCAATGTGAATCATCATATAGTCGTGCATGTGTGTGTGTGTGTGTGTGTTGTGTGTGTGGTGCGTGTGCGTGCATGCGTGCGTGCGTTGGTGCGTGTGTGTGTGTGTGTGTGTGTGTGTGTGTGTGTGTGTACAACGCTGTGTTGATATTGTATCCTTCTGTTTGTGTTTTTATCTTTTTCTCCTGCTTTTTTTTTCTCTAGGTGTCCTTTATAGTACACTGTAAAAATCTTACGAAAACGGGGAGAATGTCATGATAATCCTTTCTTGTACTGACGACGGAAAAAAATCTCTTACGAACAGTAAAAAAAAAGAAAAATCAGTCTCTCAGTTGACTTCTCGCTGAACGCCTGTGAACATGCTGACGTGCGCGCGCGCACACAAAGCCCGTCGGTGGTTCTCGTGGTGAGTCACCGGGCCCATTGACACCGACGACGAAGTCCGGCGACGAAAGGGGTAACAACAACATTGCGCCCAGCTCTTCAACGTGCTGATGTAGGCCTGACGACACGTGGTGTTCATAACTCCGTATACCACCCAGTTGACGGCACAGTTGACAAACAGCAGAAAAGTGGAGGTCACGGACAGTTCGGCTGGCACAGCGTCCTGCAGAAAGAACGTGAGCAGAACAGTGAGGACCCAGGGCGTGTACAGAACGAAGATGCACACGTAGATCACCAGCAGCGATCTTACTAGTGACAGCCCTGATCGCGGAGGCTTCTTCATATAATGCATCGACTTCTGGCGCCAAGCAAAGAACTTCGCGGTTCTGTCTATGCTAGGGTAGAGGCTCTTCTTGTTGAGGCTTAGACCTCGATCCACTCGAGTCGAGTTGAAGCGAACAGGTTCGCTGATCCCGTCAGCTTCTTCACAGTCATTCCAGTCCAGCGTTTCCGAATCCAAGGCGCTTTCTTCCTCTCGTCGCTCGGTCAGTTCGACGAAATCATCGTTGTCGGAGGTATCTGCAGTGAAGGAGATTTGGCACATGGGGAACTGGTTGTCAACATCTGGCGAGAGAGAAACTGGGTAGGCGAGACCTGGATTGCTAGGACGTCCACGACCCAAGTCTGGATAGCATTTTTTGCGCGAAGACTTACATTTTGATGTGGCTGGACCTTCGCCAGTGAAGAACGGAATGTCGAGATCAAGGGCTTTGCACAGAAGAGATGCTCGCCTCATTCTGGCTTGCAGGTTCAGAGATACCTTATTCCTGTAATCTGAAAAGTTACTGTCGATGTTGGAAGCATCCACTATCACAGATGTCCTTTTCATGCGGACATCAGTAGAGGAGTCCGTCATACAATGAGCCAGCCTAGGAACAACACTAGGCCTCGCTAAGTTGAGGACCCCCTCTGAACCATTCCTAGTATCTCCCGAGCACGTGAATGCAGGCACGGTTTTCTGTCGCTCGACAACTTGATTCCGCGCCTGTCTTGTGCAATCCAATGCCGAGGCCGCAACCGTGGTGGAAGTGAATTCCGAAAAACAGTCACTTGAGCTTAGCCTGTCGTTGCGAGGCGTGTCCACGGTGGAGCTGTCTCCTCTATTGTCGCTCTCCTCCATAGCCGCGATGTTGTTCAAAGACATGGAAAGGAAACTCTTCCACGTCGGTTTGGCCACTTTCTGCCGCTTCCGCGTGGTCTTCAGCTTCAGGTGGCTTCCAGCCCAGCGCCTGAAGATGGCCAGGTTGAAGAAAGCCACGAGCAGGAGAGGAAGGAGCAGCAGACACACCAGCCCCACACTGCCGTAGTCAGGCTGGGTCCGGCCGGCTCGAGCGTTGCACAGGTGGGACCGGGGGTCGTAGCCGAAGTCTACCAGGACTGGGAGGTTGAGGACCAATGCCAGAACCCACAGAGCCAGACAGGCGGCGCGATTCCTGAAGGCGTTGAAAAGGGTGTTGAAGAGGGACGGCGGCACACCTTGAGATAGCGGTAGAAGGAGATCATCAGCAGGCTGAGGATGGACACGGTGTAGCTCACGCCCAGCACTACGCCGTTCACGCTGTCCAGAACAGGGTACACACACACACACACACACACACACACACCACACACACACACACAACACACACAAGCACACACACACACACACACACACACACACACACACACACACACACACACAAACACAACACACACACACACACACACACACACACACACACACACACAACCACACTCACACACTCACATACACACACACACACACACACACACTCACACACACACACACACCACACACACACACACACACACAAGCACACACACACACAAGCACACACACAAGCACACACACACACACACACACACACACACACACACACACACACACACACACACACACACATGTGTCAGCAATAATACAGACAGATCAGCTGATTCCTGGCTGAAAACCCCGTACCCAGTTCACCTTAAATTCATTCTTTCTGTCTGTATACACAAATAAATAATGTACCTTCGTGTGTTTGTGGGATGTTCTTTCGCACCAGCTGGGCTCCTACCGAGAAACGTTCAGAGTACTGTGGGATCGGATGGGAAGATCACTGCCAGAAGAGGCTCTTTTGCTCTTCAACCTTGTACGTCGGCTGTTACATTGGACATATATCCACATGATGTGCTTGGTGTTGAGGGAAAACATAACCAAAAAAATGGGCGATTCAAGTAATTTTCACGCCTCCATCCGCGCCAGTCCGGGTAGTTTAGCGGTCTCTGGGATATAGCTCCGACCGGCAGAGCGCGAACTGCAACAGCCGTTCTTTGCCAAACCTGGGACGCGTAGCATTAAATGCACATTTTTCAGCTCCTCTTTGAAATATGCTTAGATGGAAACTTTTGCCGTTGTTGCTGGAGCAGGGGTTCCAGACTGAAATTCAGGCTGGAACAGTTCTTGGGGAGAAACATAATTTCAATGTTAGGTCTGGTGGCAAACTGCCAAAACTTTTAAGACTGCCCAGAACCTGTTCTGGAATGATCGTGGGTGAGACGTCAAAGGTCGGGGGGATATTAATGATGATCTTGACGGTTTTCTTTTTTTTTTTTTTTTTTTTTTTTAACATTAGTGGTAGCTGAAAGACTCATAGGCACTAGGATCTGCTCGATTTCGGGGAGTATCTTTCTTCCTTATGTTGAAGTGCGTCTGTCCCGCAGAATATCCGAAGACAGGTTGTAGAGTTTCTAACCTCTTAATACAGAATTTAACAGCTTTATCCTGCCGAACACGTGACATGGGAGGGACAATACCGTACACTGACCAGAGGATTACAAAAGTGGTTCAACTGCTCAATCCCATGATTCTGCGTCGCCTTCTTTTTTTTTTTTTTTTTTTTTTTTTTTTTGCAGTTCACTCTTCGCCGGTCTGTCTCCTTAGGAAACTTCTCCGTCTTCAACGCATCCAATGCCGTTATTATAACAGTGCTACCCGCGTGATTTTCGGACAGGCAAAGAGGGATCGTGTCACTGCACTACTGATCAGACTTCACTGGCTGCCCTTTGCATCTCGAAGTCCATTCAAGACCGCCTAGCTGACTTTCTCGTGTTTTGATGGAATGTTCCCACCCTGTCTGCTTTCTCTCTTCATTGTCTATCAGCCATCCCACTCTCTCAACTCCAGTGCTGAAAAGGCGCTGTCTGTCCCTGAGGCTAATCCCAAATTATGTGGCCAAAAATCATTCAAGTGTCAGCCTTCTATTACCTGGAAGCTCTCTTGATGTCCAGAGCAGAATGCGCTGCACTCTTGTTTCTCGTTTTCATTTGTAAAATTGTTTAGTGTTTGTGTGCATGTTACGCTTTCAACATATGCCTTAGGCCACTGTGCTATAAAAAAACGTCATCATCATCATCATCATCATCATCATCATCATCAATACTATTATTACAATTGCTATACTTGTTATCATTACTACTATTCCTGTCCCCTTCCCCTTGGAGGCTAGTCATTACTTTACAGTGATAATTCACCAGAACGGGTCTGGTCCAGTGGCCTTCTGGGAATTAGGGGCATCAGGACCGGATCTGTTATTGCTCTTACATGTCACGTGTCATCGCTGGCTTGGGGAACGGTGTCTGATATTTTAATTTGAGATTTCATACCCTCACATCCCTACACATACACACAAGCGCGCGCATTCACAACGCGCAAGCACAGAGAGAGAGAGAGAGAGGAGAGAGAAGAGAGAGAGAGAGAGGAGAGAGAGAGAGAGAGAGAGAGAGAGAGAGAGAGAACAACCAAATTTTACAGGAAAACAAATGTAAGTAATCAAGAGAAATTCAGAGGGGAAAAAAATCAGGATGGATGCATCTTTCAGCACTATGCAATTCCGCCACAAGATAGTCGCAGTTGTCAGCACTTGCAGAGCCCCGTCCCGAGGAAAACCATTGTCTTCAGCCTCTTCTGGACATGCGTTTCGCTGCTTAAGCTCTTGTTCAGCAGGCGGCCCGGCAAATGCATTAGACGCGCAGGGGCCAGGGAGACCCAATAAAAACAGACATCAATTCACACATGTCATTTCCATTGCCCGTAATTTCACACTGCGGGTAACCGTGTGGTGTAGGTTGACGACAATACCTGGGGCGACATGTTTCCCTCTCCTATTTCTCTCTTTTTTTTTCAGTGGCTTTGCATCAGCGCCACTCAATCCAACTGCTTCGCACACTCATAGTTCCGCAGAGCGCTATCAGTATCAGGTCGCCATAAAGCCACTCACCTGACGAGACGCTGCACATCTGCTGAGTCCCTTTGGTGGTGTCCAGCAGCGCTGGTTCTGATTTGAAATATGGAGGGCACTATCAACAAGGCCTTGCCCTGCTTTCCCCTCCACCTCCTTCCTTCCCATACCCTTGCCTTCACTGAGGAAGGTCGTTGAAAAGTCCCGGAGCTATGACAGAGTAAGCGTTCCCCTGCGGGGCTGAAGACTTCTGTAGTCCGTACAAAGACAGTTCCCATGAATCTGCTAATGATGAAGACTTTGTCACAAACTCGCACAAGCATGAAGTCTACAGTCATCACAGGAGCAGGACATCAAGAATTATGGAATTTAAGACGAGGCTTTCTCACTTCATGATGATCTACGAGGATGAGGGTGCTAAGTCATGCTGTGGAGCTCCTTTTTAAAAAAAATCTGGACCGACAAAGTAGCAGTGATACGCCACGTTTCGTTTCATAGTAAGGCCTCCATTCGGGAGGAGCCTAATTAGATAATGAAAGATACCCCCATGCGGGTCAGGAAATATTAGCAAGGTTCATAAAGACGAAACCGTTTACGGTTACACAGGTTAAGGGTTGGGATTCGCATTGTCTAGGGTACGGCTTGATGGGAGACGGGGTCCGTTACTCTCGTTACACCGCCTTCATATTTCTTGAGAGGAGTCTGGTGCTTCTTTACTGTTTGGTGGACATAGGGCTTGTTTCTTTATGAAACCATCGAAACGAATGAAAAAACAAAACCCGAGATGTCCCACTCCTTTCCACGACAGTTCACAGCTCTCTCTCTCTCTCTCTCTCTCTCTCTCTCTCTCTCTCTCTCTCTCTCTCTCTCTCTCTCTCTTCTTGTACAGGTGGCAGCTCGGACTTCCCCCACCAAAACAAACAAACAAACAAACAAACAAAACAACTCCACAATGGTGTCATGTTACCCGTTGCCACACCCATCTCCGCCAACAACAGCACGAACAATCGCAACAACGACAACAACACCTTACGTGCAGTGTGTGCGGCTGACCACAGGATGCCGGTCAGACTGGAGGTCCAGCAGAAGGTAAGGCATGGAGAAGCACAGCACCACGAGGTCCGCCAGGGCCAGGTTCCAGATGAAGGCATTGCGGGACCTTGGCATGCACGTCATCATATTATACTTCCCTTTCCTCTCTTCTCTCTCTCTCTCTCTCTCTCTCTCTCTCTCTCTCTCTCTCTCTCTCTCTTTATCTCCTCTCTCTCTCTTTTTCACCTGTTCCTCCCCTCTCTCTGTCTCTCTCTTTCTTTCTGTCTCCTCTCTCGCTGTCTCTCTCTCTCATTTTGTCTCCTCTCTCTCTCTCTCTCACTCCCTCCCTCCCCCTCTCACCTCTCTCTCACTTTCTCTCTGTCTGTTCTCTCTCTCTGTGTCTGTCTCTCTCACTCTGTCTCCTCTCTCTTTCACACTCCCTTCCTCCCCCCTCTCTCTCTCTTTCGCCTCTCTCACTTTCTCTCTGTCTCTCTCTCTCTCTCTCACTTTGTCTCCTCTCTCTCTCACTCACTCCCTCCCCCCTCTCTCTCTCTCACCTCTCTTTCTCCTCTCTCACCCTGTCTCTCTCTCACTCTGTGTCCTCTCTCTCACTTTCTCCCTCCCTCCCCCCTTTCTCTCTCTCTCTCACCTCTCTCTCTCTCACTTTCTCTCTGTCTCCTCTCTCTCTCTCTGTCTCTCTCTCACTTTGTCTCCTCTCTCTCACTCACTCCCTCCCCCCACTCTCTCTCACCTCTCTCTCCACACTCTCATCTCTCCCTCACCTCTCTCTCTCTCTCCTCTCTCTCATCTCTCTCTCACCTCTCTCTCATCTCTCTCTCTGTCTGTCTGTCTGTCTGTCTGTCTGTCTGTCTGTCTCTCTCTCTCTCTCTCTCTCTCTCTCTCTCCTCTCTCTCTCTCTCTCTCTCAGACAGACGGTGAGTGACAGACATAACTGCCATTACAATTGTTGCTGTTCACCTCTTCTCCTGCCGCCACTTGAACAGAACCAACAGCAGCAGATCGTTGCCGAGGAACCCGACGACAAGGACGAGGAGGCCGACGACCTGGATGACCACGCTGAAGTAGGAGTTGAGGGGTCTGCCCCTGAACTCGTCCTCGTGGGAGGGAGAGAACGTGGGAGAGGAGGAGGAGGAGGAGGAGGAGTGTAGAGGAGGGGAGTCTGACGATGTCGCCATGCGTAGCGCCGGCAGCCGCGCCTTTCCTCGGAGCTCTTCGCAGGGTGATGACGGCAGGTTTTAAGTCTGTGCAGCACGTGCGCAGTTAGTGCACATCTCTCGAAGGCAAATCGTATCTTCAACATACTGCGATTGTGTTATGGGGTGTTTCGTATAATACTCTTTCGTATAATACTCTTTCAGTTTAAATGTTTCGTTTGATATATTCATCGATACAGGTCTTGCCCTGTCGTACTTTCTTTCTTCGGTTTGTCGTCATTCTGAATCTTTCTTAAGATATAGAAAAGCACTTTTGAGTCTGGAATTAAACGTCATTCATCGCATCGTTGCCCAGGATACGACAATCGTTTCCAGTATTTCGCGACAGTGAAATGCAGACAGAATAACACTGAGAGCACCGAAATCTCACGGGAAGAAAAAGCGGTGAGAAATGAGCAAAATACATTGCGTTACAATTCAAAATGTGACAGTATTTCTAGCTATACGTGTCAAAAAAACGCGATCATCCGACGCAAAGGGTTACAAAATTCAACATGAAGCAATACAACACAACACAACACAACACAACACAACACAACACAACACAACGCAACACAACACAACACAACAACACAACACAATACCTATATCTACGTGTAACAAGTTAACTCGACGCTAAATCTATCCTGAGTCTCGGATAGATACTCGTTATCCCTGATCGGTAGCCTGTCTAGGTGAAGGAAAGCTGAATGGAACACACCGTCCCCCCCACCCTCCCCCATCCCTATCCTCCAGTGTATTTAAACAGCAGAAGAACCCTTCTCCAGGTTGATCCTTGGCCGGAAATCCAAGGAGACGGCTACTCCCAACTACTCAGCTGCACTGGCTGGGCCATTTCACATGTGACAGCGTATGCGCTTGTGGAACGTTGAGCGTCAGTTAGTAAGAGGAGGGGGGGCGGGGGGGGGGGGGGGGGGGGGGAATGCACATCGTTGCTTCACTTTAAAAAGTCCCTGTGCTGATCAGGCAAACAGATTTGCCGGGATCAAAAGAGAAACTACTACCAGCTTCGTCTTCAAGTCCCTCAGCAATGGAAAAATGGAGACGTGAACAGGAAGAGGATGCTGCTGAAAGTTCTCCAAGACAGTGCACGTTGGCGGCTATGGTGTGATGATCTTCCACAGAACGCTAGAGTAGCTGTTGAGCCTGCATTGTAGCACAGCACCAAGGCATCCTTTTTTTCTTTTTTTGGAACAGTACTGCTCTTCCTACTCAGGCAGGAGGGTAACAGAACCCCCAAACAGAGCCTACACCTTGCCGGATAGCCGCGCCTGTTTACTAAGAAGAACAGTAAAAAGAAGAAAAGAATGAAGACGCTTTTGACCTTTGGGGCATGAAATGCACAAACATTGTTAGACGGAGGCGACAGCTAAACTACAACGACATACTGTCTTTGTCGCTGGGTTGCCCGGCCATTCCCAGGTTGACATTGCAGCCCTGGATGATGCCGGATTTGCAGGTGAAACACAACAACCGGGGGAGGTCGGCAGAGGCTCCCCTTTTTTTTCACAGCATAGGGAAGCCCGAAGACGCCCCAAGAACGTCTAGCGTTGGTTTTGCCACACGAAACAAGCTTGCCAAGAATCCGGATAGCCTACTTCAAGATAATAACGATCGCCTTCTGATTTTGCGACTAAGGTTTATATGGAGCTCCTTTGCCTACACTCCGACGATGACGATCTCAAAGAAGATTCGGACCTGAACCGCCTATTGTCTGAAGTCAGTCCCAAAGGCAGGATTTCAATGCGCGAGTAAGCATTGACTACTCTTCCTGGGTGAACGTCCACGGGCGTCATGACGATGGACGGCGCAGTTCCAGATATTTGTTGCCGTTGATTCTGCGTGCACAACAGGAGCTCCCCGTCACCATTAACCTCCTCCAGGATGCAGACAAGTTCAGAAGCAAATGGTGCACTGTAAGAAGCAGTGGCACAGGCTGGACAACGTCATGGTTTGTGAGAGGAGAAAGCTGGTCTGATCAGCGCGTACTCTGGAGCATAATGAACATTGAGCTACCTGACAGGAAGACTTCTGCCAAAGAAAAATGCCTGAAGAAGCTGAACATCACTCGTGCGCACTCCAACTGCGGGGTACTGCAAGAGAAGGTCCGGGGATCACTGTCTTCTAATGAGGGAGGGGGGAGGGGGAGGGGGCGACGCAGAAGAAAAATCAAAGTCCCTAGAGAAATCCGTTTACAGCGCTGGGCTTGTTTTTTTTCCCTCAATTTGGTGAGGGAAACATGGAGCTCGACTTGTCGATGAGTTTGTTAATCTCCTCTGCCATTTGAAAATGACGAGGAAATTGACAAACTCATCGACAGATTTCACCAGGCCCAAGGCGACCCTCTCAGTGCAAGACTTGCAAGTTTAAGAAGGAAAGAAAGCAAGGAATGCAGCATCTGCAGCAGAAGCTCAGGCAAACGAAGAACCCACAGTGGGAAGAGAAAGCTAAAGATTTTTCAGCTGCAGTCCATGTCATGGCATTAAAACATTCCATGATGGCCTTCGTGTCCATATGTAGAGCTAAGGCATCTTGCTCAACTCCCGTTCGTTCTTCTACTCTGCTGACAAAGAAAACTGACATACTTATACTTACAGGCTGAGCAGAGCGTTTCAGCACCTCCTGTGCAGACAGTCATCGATATTGTATACGGCAATTGCAACATTGCCACAATCGACAGCGAAGAAATCATCAGCAGACCCGGCCACCATAGGCAAGATTGAAAAGGCTTTGAAGCAGACCAGAGCCGGAAAGGCACTCAGTGCCAATGCCTTTCTTGCGGACATTTACAAGAATGGAAGAAAAACTTCTCTTTAAAAAGCCTGACGTCCTTTATGCCAGATCATCTGCGAAGAGCGATGGGGTACAAGAAGATTTCGTCGATGCTCCCATCGTTCGAACGAAACGAAGGGAGATAAAACATCTTGCGACAGGGAAAGGAAACAAACCGCAGCGTCGCTGAACGGAACCCAAAGTATAAATGACCACACAAAGCAGGGTCAAAGTGAGGTCTGTCTAATACACAATACCTAGCATGAGCAAAGACGGAACTGCTGCGCCGCCGAAAGGGAAAGTTACACACATTACAAAATAAACACGACACGTATCGATCTTTTTGGTCTTCTTCAGGCGGTACGGACAAATAACATTCCAGACAATGAAAACCGAGGACGAACAGGTTTTCACTAATTACTTAGTGATTATAATGACATTGATAACAATGATAATGAAAACGGTGATGATAATGATGATGATGATGATGATGATGGTGGTGGTGGTGGTGGTGGTGGTGGTGATATAATAACAATAATAATGATGATGATGATGATGATGATGATGATGATGATGATGATAAGAGGCCTAATGATAGTAATAATAATAATAATAACAATAATGATGATGATGATGATGATGATGATGATGATAGTGATAAAAATAATAACAACAAGAGGTGGCAAGGAATAGCAATGAACAATGATTAATAAAGCTAACAGAACTATTAAACAAGGAGGAAGTGGAGATAAAATCAAAACAAAACAAAACAAAAACAACACACACACACACACACACACACACACACACACACACACACACACACACACACACACACACACATTTTCCTTCTGTTAGTATCGTTTTTTGTTATTACTACAACTACTTCTGCCATTATTGTTAATATCATTTATTTCATGTATAAAACCATTGTTGTTATCGTTAATATTATCATTAGTATTATTTCCTTTATCTGATTATCATTATCTAAATTGTTTTAGCCCATATTGTCTCCCCCTTCAGCCGCGTTTCCATACCGCCGCCTCTTGCACCCAGATCGAAGAGATAAGTAACAGCTCGTCCTTCGTTTTCATTGTCTTGATTGCTATTTGTCTTGCCTGAAGAAGTCCAAACAGGTCGAAATGCGTCGTTTTGTTTTATAATTTGTTTGCAGTGATTCTGTTTATGCTCTTGTTTCAATTTTCACATGCAGTCAGCCAACTTTGAAAACAATACCGACCAGCTGCGCAAGACCTGAAACAGTGAGTGGCGAGACCAAGCGCCCAAGCTCCAGGTTCTGGAGGGTGTGGACTTCCCAGCACCGATTGTCTTCTCATCAAGAGCCAGCTACATTAGGCGAGACATGTAAGGCAGCTGGATCCCCCAAATGTTCCAGCGCCTCGTGCAGGTGAAGCACGGCACAGAGCGTCCCAGGTGGATCTCTCATGAGGTACAAGGACACCCCGAGCGCCAGCCTCAAGAGCTGCAGCATGGACACGGTCACCTGGGTATATGCTGCCCTTGACAGGCCCTGCTGGAGACAGCTGTGCGGTCAGGACACAATGACTTTCGAGATGAACAGAGCAGCTACCATCCAGCAAGGAAGGACAGAAGCAAGGCCCCACCTCACTGATCCTTCTTCCCCTACAGGGTCAGCAGCCGACTGTGCGCCTCAGAGATAGGCCTCCATTCCTACGTGAGGACCCAAGGCTTCCATTCCCACGTGAGGACCCAAGGCCTCCATTCCCTCGTGAGGACCCAAGACCTCCATTTCCACGTGAGGATCCAAGGCCTCCATTCCTACGTGAGGACCCAAGGCCTCCATTCCCACGTGAGGATCCAAGGCCTCCATTCCCACGTGAGGACCCAAGGCCTCCATTCCCACGTGTGGACCCGAGGCCTCCATTCCCTCGTGTGGACCCAAGGCCTCTAATCCCTCGTGAGGACCCAGTGTGGCAGATAAGAGATTCCATCATTTGTGTATGCCAATAAGGACCACGTGAGGTCGAAGGCTTCAAAAATCAACATGACATAGAACAAACAATCCTTTACTGCACATTACACACCAAGACAATAAATAGCAATGATACCATACAACGCTATACAATACAAAGCACATTGTTGTGTGGTGAGGACAATATAACAAAATGACAATAAAATATATTACAATACGTGCGTCAACACGGCATGCCCCGCACGGAATCATCTAGTGCTCAAACTTGAACGAGACAAACCAGCGCATTGCAACGTAACACAAGACAATAATATACCACACAATTCAATTCAATACGATACAACTCAGTACGCGTACAATACATCACAATATACCGTAACCCATTGTGATATAACGAAATAAAATTCAGTGTTGCACAATACAACCATCTAGGATGAAACAACGCAGTGAAAATACATTACAGTATAATGTAATCTGTAAAAGAAAAAACACACACACACACAATACCTGCATCACTGCGTATCACAAACGGTCATTTGACAAACTGGATAGAGTCCTCGTTCACACGTACAAGCGGACCAAGTGATCAGAACAATACGTGTACACGAACTCTTAACACGCATTGTTGACGAAGAGAAGGGAAGTGTTTGGCGAGCTTGTGAACACCCAATATGGCCTGCTCCCCGTGCAGGAAATAATTCAGAAACTGTGGGCCTACCTACGCCCAGTCGATGACTTGGTGGTGGACATATATAGAGAGAGAGATGACATAGTCATAAAACTGACCAGGAAATATATGTATCACTCAAAGCATGTAAAGAATACAACACACACACACACACACACACACACACACATACACGCACACACACACACACACACACACACACACACACACACACACACACACACACACACACACTCACACGTACACCACAGAGAGAGAGAGAGAGAGAGAGAGAGGAGAGAGAGAGAGAGTCCTAACCCTGCAACAAAATTCATTGTAAGAAGAAAGCATCCATGTGTCATAATTTTTCCAACCTTTTTCGGTGAAAATGTTTTTTCCCCTTCAACGTGGGCTTTTTCCTCTCTTATCTTTCTTTTCTTTTTTTAACATTGAGGACTGCATCCTTCTATCTTTCCCGCGTCTATTTTCCTTCCCGATGACAAACTTACCATGCATTGTATGTGCGAATTTCACAGATAGTCATGCGCATGCTGATTTTAAAGTTTTAGGCTTGTGATCCAAATTGCCTGGGTTTGTTTATATACAATGGTGGGGTGTTCTGACACTTTCATTCTGTTATAAATACAAATATTTTACAAACTAAATGAAACACACATACGCATCCCCTCTGCCTCCCCTCCTCCAACTCTCCCCCTACTCTACCCTCCTCACCCCCACCCTCCCCAGTTAACACCAGTACAGACTTACAGATGATATGTATACCTACAGGCAGCCCTGACAATTAGACAAATAAGACATCCAAAGCAAGGGAAAGACAAACAGGCGGTGAGATGGAGTGCCTTTAGCGATGTCATAATGTATCAAGACAACACAAGACAACGTGAAGAAATACTAAAACATTTAGAGTTATAATCCATGGGTACTGGTGTTGGTGCTGTGCTGTCCTCTCTCACCCACTAATCTCACTGCATGGAATGGTGATGTGAATAGGATATTGATGATGACAATGCACATTTTGTGTACCCTCTGTAAACTATCTATACAGGCCTCAATTTCACCTAATTACTTTATTTACTAAGCCTCTCTCCCCCCCCCTCCCCCTTCCACCCCCTCCAACCCCCACTCCTTCCGTCCACGCCTTTTACAAAATTCGCACAACGCCCCCCACCCCCACCCCCCTTTTCACCTGTCCCTACCCTCCCCGTCTCCCAACTTTTACGAAATGTCTGCTTTTTAATCTTTATTTTATCATAATTTTTTCCATGTACTTATGCAATTCTGGGTACTGCACATGGACCTTAAATAACCTAGGATGTCCCTGCACTGCAACCTCAGTTTGCACCCCCCCCCCCCTCCCCTCGATAAGACCTTGATCCGTCCCTGATCAGACATGATTTTCTCCACCTGTAAGGTAAGTAAGGACTCTGTGTTCTGGTTTTCCACCAGCGCTCCTTTCTTTGTTGTTGTCAGAGGTATTGCCTCAGGGTTGGTTTTCTACTAGCAATATCATTCTTTTACACATATTGCCTCACGGCAGGTTTTCCATTAGCGATGTTATTTGTGCTGTTACACCAATTGCCCCAGGGCAGGTTTTCCATTAGCGATGTTATTTGTGCTGTTACACCAATTGCCCCAGGGCAGGTTTTCCATTAGCGATGTTGGTTACGCTGTTACACAAATTGCCCCAGGGCAGGTTTTCCACTAGCGATATTGGTTACGCTGTTACACAAATTGCCCCAGGGCAGGTTTTCCACTAGCGATATTGGTTACGCTGTTACACAAATTGCCCCAGGGCAGGTTTTCCACCAGCGGTGTTATTTATGCAGTTACACATATTGCCTCAGGGCAGGTTTTCCACCAGCGGTGTTATTTATGCAGTTACACATATTGCCTCAGGGCAGGTTTTCTACTAGCGATATTGGTTACGCTGTTACACAAATTGCCCAAGGGCAGGTTTTCCACTAGCGTGTGTTATTTATGCAGTTACACAAATTGCCTCAGGGCAGGTTTTCCACTAGCGATGTTGGTTACGCTGTTACACAAATTGCCTCAGGGCAGGTTTTCCACTAGCGATGTTGGTTACGCTGTTACACAAATTGCCTCAGGGCAGGTTTTCCACTAGCAATATTGGTTACGCTGTTACACAAATTGCCCCAGGGCAGGTTTTCCACCAGCGATATTGGTTACGCTGTTACACAAATTGCCCCAGGGCAGGTTTTCCACTAGCGGTGTTATTTATGCAGTTACACATATTGCCTCAGGACAGGTTTTCCAAAAGAGATGTCATTTGTGCTATTATAAATATTGCCTCAGGGCAGGTTTTCCAAAAGAGATGTCATTTGCGCTATTATAAATATTGCCTCAGGGCAGGTTTTCCAAAAGAGATGTCATTTGTGCTACTATAGACATTGACTCAGGACAGGTTTTCCAAAAGAGATGTCATTTGCGCTATTATAGATATTGCCTCAGGGCAGGTTTTCCAAAAGAGATGTCATTTGTGCTATTATAAATATTGCCTCAGGGCAGGTTTTCCAAAAGAGATGTCATTTGCGTTATTACAGATATTGCCCCAGGGAAGGTTTTCCAAAAGAGATGTCATTTGTGCTATTATAAATATTACCTCAGGGCAGGTTTTCCAAAAGAGATGTCATTTGTGCTATTACAAATACTGCCTCAGGGCAGGTATTCCAAAAGAGATGTCATTTGCGTTATTACAGATATTGCCCCAGGGAAGGTTTTCCAAAAGAGATGTCATTTGTGCTATTATAAATATTGCCTCAGGGCAGGTATTCCAAAAGAGATGTCATTTGTGTTATTACAGATATTGCCCCAGGGCAGGTTTTCCAAAAGAGATGTCATTTGTGTTATTACAGATATTGCCCCAGGGTAGGTTTTCCAAAAGAGATGTCATTTGCGTTATTACAGATATTGCCCCAGGGCAGGTTTTCCAAAAGAGATGTCATTTGTGTTATTACAGATATTGCCCCAGGGTAGGTTTTCCAAAAGAGATGTCATTTGCGTTATTACAGATATTGCCCCAGGGCAGGTTTTCCAAAAGAGATGTCATTTGCGTTATTACAGATATTGCCCCAGGGCAGGTTTTCCAAAAGAGATGTCATTTTTGCTGTTATAGATATTGCCCCAGGGCAGGCATTCCACTAGCGATGTTATTCAAGACAAACAACATTCAATACAATGAAACGAGGCACGAACAGACATCACTTATCTCCTCAAATTGGGCGTAAAATGGATATGGAATGGAAACAAGGCTGCCTGGAGTACTCCTCAAATTGGGCGTAAAATGGATATGGAATGGAAACAAGGCTGCCTGGAGTACTCCTCAAATTGGGCGTAAAATGGATATGGAATGGAAACAAGGCTGCCTGGAGTACTATCATCAATGATTCTCTCAACCGCACCACAGCTGCACCCAGAACATCTGCATTGGAAGCCCAGCCTTCAAAAGAAACAGACAGGCTCACCACCTGCCACCTTTTCCGCTCACACACTCTTTCCTTTTCGTTTGCAGGGTCCTCCAGGTCCAACTGGACTTTACTTAGGCCCATAGCTCAAGGGTGAGCATAGGCCATCGACAACACTCCGCCATTGCACTCGGTTCTGGGCTGCTCGCTGAATGCCTGTCCAGTTGGTCCCCTGTCTTTTCATCTCTGCCTCTGTGTCTCGTCTCCAGCTGTTGCGAGGTCGGCCTCTCTTCCTTTTCCCCTGCGGGTTCCATGTCAGGGCTTGGCGTGTGGTGCTGGATGCTGGCTTCCTGAGGGTGTGTCCTATCCAGCCCCACTTCATCCGCAGAATCTGTTTGGCAACTGGTTCCTGTCCCGCTTGCTTCCACAGATCTTCATTGCTGATTTTCTCTAGCCATCTGACTTTGAAGATGCGCCTCAGACAGGTGTTGATGAAGGTTTGAACTTTTTTCTGTATTGTCTTGGTCATTCTCCAAGTCTCGCAACCGTAGAGCAGAACTGACTTCACGTTGGAATTGAAGATATGCAATTTTGTCTTCCTTCTGATGTCTCCTGAGGCCCAGATGTTCTTTAACATGATGAAAACTACGCTTCCCAAGTAGACAAAGGAATCTACTTCCCTGATGGGCTCGCCTCCAACTGTGACTGGGCTGCTGTCTGTGGTGTTGATCTTCATCAGCTCGGTCTTCTTCTTGTTTATCTTGAGCCCTGTTCTTGCTGATGTTGTCTCAAGGCGGGTGGTCTTGTCCTGCATCTGTCTGTGACTCTGGGAGAGGAGTGCCAGGTCGTCAGCAAAGTCAAGGTCATCTAGCTGCATCCAGAGTGTCCATTGTATCCCGTTGTTCCCGCCTGTTGTTGAGGTCTTCATGATCCAGTCGATGACCAGGAGGAAGAGGAAAAGTGACAACAGACATCCCTGGCGCACTCCCGTCTTCACCTCAAAACCGTCTGACAACTGGCCTGCATGAGCCACCCTGCAGTTCATGTCCTGATATGTGCATCGTATGAGAGAGATGATTTTCTCTGGTATTCCATAGTGCCTCGGTAGCTTCCATAGTGTCTCTCTATCTACACTGTCAAAGGCCTTTTCATAGTCGATAAAGTTGATGTAAAGGGGCGAGTTCCACTCCAAGGACTGCTCGATGATGATCCTGAGGCTGGTGATCTGGTCGGCACAGGATCTGTTTCGCCGGAAGCCCGCCTGCTGGTCTCGAAGCTTTGGGTCAACTGCTTCCTTCATCCTCTCCAGTAACACTCTGTTTAGAACCTTGCCTGGCACTGACAGGAGCATGATCCCTCTATAGTTACTACAGTTGGTAAGGTCTCCTTTCTTTGGCAGTTTGATAACAATGCCTTCCCTCCACTCTGCTGGGATGTTCTCTTTTTCCCATATCTTGCCGAAGAGGCTGTGTAGCAGGTTGACAGCTGTATCAACATCCGCTTTAATGGCTTCTGCTGGGATCTCATCAGGCCCTGCTGCCTTCCCATTCTTCAGTGTCAGGATGGCCTTTCTAATCTCTGCTTTCGATGGCTTCTCACAGTTGATGGGAAGTTCTGTTTCTGCTGGTGGGATGTCAGGTGGTGCTTCGGGGGCGGGACGGTTTAGTAATTCCTTGAAGTGCTCTGCCCATCGCTTCAATTGATCTTCTGTTGTTGTGAGGGTCTTTCCGTTCTTGTCTTTGACTGGCTTGTTAGTCTGTTGGAACTTGCCCGCCAGCTTCTTTGTGGTGGTGTACAGCTCTCTCATGTTGGCCTGTCCTGCAGCATCCTCTGCTCGTCTGGCAAGTCTGTCGATGAACTCCTTCTTATCTTTCTTCACATTTTTCTTCACTTCTTTGTCTGCCTGGGTGTAGTCTTCTTGGGCCTGTGCTTTGCTTGATCTTGTCCGGCTCATGTTCAGTGTGGCTTTCTTCTCTGTCCTTTTGTTCAGTTTCTGAACAGTATCAAAAGAGATCCACTCCTTGTGCTCGGTCTTCTTTCCAAGTACCTCCTCACAGGTCTCATGCCAAAGTTTCCTGGTATGTTGCCACTGGTTCTCAATGTCTGTGCTCTCCTCTTCAAGCAATTCTTCAAGTAGTTGGAACCTGTTGGTCAGACTGATCTGAAATTTCTCCTTTATTTCTTTACTGCTGAACAGCTCCATATTATATCTTGTCTTTGCTGCATTTGTTGATGTGTACTTCTTGAGTCGGAGTCTCACTGTTGTAACAAGCAGGTGGTGGTCTGATGGCACGTCAGCACTCCTCATCACCCTCACATCCCGCCATGATCGCCTGAATTTCCTGCTGATGCAGATGTGGTCAATCTGATTCTCCGTGACGTGGTCCGGGGATCTCCATGTCGCCTTGTGGATGCGCTTGTGGAGGAAGATGCCTCCTATCACCAGCTGGTTCAATGCGCACAGGTCTGCAAAGCGTTCTCCATTCTCACTCATCTGTCCAAGTCCATGTGTCCCCATGATGTCTTCATAGCCCGTGTTGTCTGATCCTACCTTGGCATTAAAGTCGCCCATGAGTACTGTGATGTCGTTTGCTCCTCTTTGTCCAGCACAGCTTGTACTTGCTGGTAGAAATCATCTCTCTTTTCCTCCTCCACATCATTTGTGGGAGCGTAGCATTGGATGATGTTCAGCTTGATGTTCTTCTTCTTGGTGCTAAACTTGGCTGTGATGATGCGGGAGTTGATAGCCTCCCAGCCGATGAGTGCCCGCTGCGCCTCTGGTGTCAGCATCAGGGCCACGCCTTCTGTATGGGGGACTCCGTCTTCTGTGTGTCCCGAGTACAGCAGCAGCTCTCCTGATGAAAGTCTCAGCTGTCCCGTCTGTAGCCACCTTGTCTCACTCAGTCCTAGGACTCCTATCTTGTAGGTCTTCATCTCTCTTGCTATCTGGATGGTTCTGCCCGCTTCGTACATTGTCCTGATGTTCCAAGTGGCTATCCTTGTTGATTTCCTGGGGGGTCAGAAGGGGAATCGGTCTTGCAGCTTCCTCTCGGCTTTCACTGCCTGACGTCATGAGTCTCCGGGATGGAGACCCTTCCTCTCCCAGGTGAATGTCTTGGTTTGATGTTGTCGATGCTTCTGTAACTTGATTTTTTTTTCTAGGAAGGGGTGTTAGCCCTTCGCAAACCCCTTTATCCTCGGGGCGAGGTGATCCTGCCTTAGTCGCCTCTTACGACATGCATGGCAGGGCAGTGGGTCTATTCTATGCCCAACCCACAGGGCGGAGGTCCAACTGGAACACAGTTAAGAACAACAACAACAACAACAACAACAAAAACCCTCACAAACCTGCTTTTGAGCCAAGACCCATCATTACTTTCAGATGCGACAGACACCTCAAAGACCTACTTACGCATTCCAAACTGAACAAAATCTCCCCACTTAAGTAAACAGGTACTTTGCACAAAACTCTGCTACAAAATCTGCCCTCTCACCAAATCAACACCATCCTATATGGCCCCAAAGGCTTGTTCAAAATTAAACACACACTCTCTTGTCAGAGCCGCAACTCGTGTACGCTATCCACCGCGAAATGTGCGGTGAGACCTATGCAGGTAAGACATCTCACACACCTGAGACGCGCATCTCTAAAGACCTGACCGACATCCGCCATTGCTCTGCACTTCAACCATTCCCAACATAACATCAACCATGACAAAGTTCTGGTGCTTTGGCAGTCAGGGTGACAGCCTTCAGCGCCCTTTGAAGGAATCCCCTTTGCAGTCAGGGTGACAGCCTTCAGCGCCCTTTGAAGGAATCCCCTTTGGCAGTCAGGGTGACAGCCTTCAGCGCCCTTTGAAGGAATCCCCTTTGGCAGTCAGGGTGACAGCCTTCAGCGCCCTTTGAAGGAATCCCCTTTGGCAGTCAGGGTGACAGCCTTCAGCGCCCTTTGAAGGAATCCCCTTTGACTGTCACACCGAGGACCCTCTGTCTCCTTGGCAACAATGTCCAAAAATAGCATGTGTATTCCTGTTCCACAACACCAGCCCGCAGTGGTCTCCGTAGGCGCGTCACCTCTATACCTGCCTACTCCTTTTTTTTTTTCTTATTCTGGTTCTCTTTCAATTACATATACTCCCTCTTTTACATATCATTTCTCTTCTTCTTTCTTGTGTGTGTGTGTGTGTGTGTGTGTGTGTGTGTGTGTGTGTGTGTGTGTGTGTGTGTGTGTTTTCCTTTCCTTTTCTCCCTGCTGCAATAGTCGCCGACTGTTAATTTTCCCACATTGACCATTTCTATTCCTCTCCGTCAACTATTAGTGTGAATAATATTACTATTATCATTATTGCTATTATCATTAATGTCATCATCATTATTCTTATCATTACTAATACTATCATCATAATCATTCTTGTCATTATTCTTATTGCTATTTTCGTTACTGTTATTTCTATCGTTATGGTTACAATTACCATTACTATTGTGATATTATCTTTTATCCTATCCTTAGTAGACTAATAGCAGTAGGTCTACAACAATTTTTTTAATTATTTTTATTAGCATTATTACTACTTCTACTGTATTCATAATTATTATCATCATTCTTATCACTACACGTATCAGTACTATTACTATAATCATTATCACCATTGTCATTATCATTATAAGTACTGTTACAATTACAATTATCAATATTATCATTATGCATTAGCATATTTCTTAGAATTCAACTTCTCTTTCCCATTTCCTATATCATTACCATCATTAGGATTATTTTCATGATTATGATCATGGTTATTATCATAACCATTACTACACATTTTAAATTCTTTTTATCTTTTCCGTGATCAAAATCCCCCTTCTCTTTCTTCTTCCTCACCCCCCACTCCCTCTCCTCCTCCTTCGTCGTCTTTTTCTTCTGCTTTCTTATCATCATCATCATCATCATCATCATCACATTTGCCACTATAACAATATCATTTAATTATCTTCTAACCCCTCTCCCTTTTTCTTTTTCTGTCTGTATCGTTAACTATTATTACAGCTACTATTACCATCTTTGTTAGCATTATTAATTTATATTATTATTTACTATTATCATTATACTGCCATGATTTCTTAAATTAGTAATAGTAATAGTGGTAATAGTATCGTTGGGTTTGTTATTACCGGTATCTATTTATACGTATTGTCTCCCCTCCCTACAGTTTTTTTTTTCCCATTCCACATCTGTTTTGCGCTGAGGAGGAAAGTGACTGTCCTTAGTTCTCATTGTTCTTAGTTGTCCTAGTTCTCTAGTTGTCCTAGTTCTCATTGTCTTGAAGATTATTTACCTTGCCTGAAGAAGACCAAAGAAGTCGAAGCACGTAGCGTTTGTTTTGTAATCTGTTTATTCTTTTGTGTGGTGGTACAGGTATCCATTTTCTAATCTTGTTTCAATTTCCGTCTACAGTCACTTCACTGTGAAATCAATGTTAAGCCTATTTGTGCTTCTATAGATATTGCCTGAGGTAATGGAAGTGAAAAAAAAAAAAAAAAGAAGAAAAAAAAACAGCACTAAATCGAAAAATGAACACCATCAGACAGCAAAAAAGAAAAAATGGTGCAAAAAGTATCCGAATCCTACATCTGATTTTTTTTTTTTTTGATGATTAAATTTTACCCCCATCCCCACCTTTTTTCTTTTTTTTTTAAATTTTACCAGTTGAAATGCACTTCAGTTCTGAGAGTGCAAAACGAGGTCTCTAAGTACACTCCGGAATCACATGACCCCCACCCCTCCTCTCCACTCCTTTCCCCCTTCCCAAAAATCTAAGGTTGCGAGAGGTTGCGTCAACGGACAAAAGGTGACCGTTCGAGTTATGGCTCCGCATCCCCCTGACCCGCCCCCACAGCGTTTTTCGAACGTTACGAGTGCGATTAAGATATGAGTGAACGTCGTCATTCACACGTAACTGGGCAGACATTGGCTGAAATAACAAATCTAGACCTTTTTACATTAACAAGATCTAAATCAATTAACAAAATCTAAATCAGTTCCGCTTTTTTTTTTTTTTTTTCCAGACACTTTGGAACTATCTTCCTACTGCTGTGTACCGAAGAAAACTCGCTTGAGCAAAGCAGGTTTTGGAAACCTCTTTCCACTAGGCCTGCGCCACGCAGCCTTCTTTTCTCTTCCGCCATATATGATACATATGTGATGACTCGCTGTCAGCCCTGCCCGCCGTGGACAACCGACATTTTGGTCCCATGCGCAGGTCGGCGAGGACGTGGTTATCAACACAAGATTTGCATGTCCCTACTTCAGGTCGGATTGTTGTATTTATAATAAAAGGTATTGTCTCAGGGCAGGTAGCCTCAGGCGGTTTTCCAATAGTAATGTTAGCCGTGTCACTGCCAGGGGTGTTGCTTTAGGTTTTCCTCCAGCAATGTTGTCAATGTCAATGCCAGAGATACTACTTCAGAACCGTTTTCCACGAGCATTGTTATCCATGTTTTTGCCGTAGGTATTGCCTCAGGATAGGTTTTTTACTTGTTCTCCATGATGTTGTCAGAGGTCTGGCCTCAGATCCGTTTTTCTTCTTGCATTGTTGTTCATGTTGTCAAGGATATTGCATCAGGTTAGAGTTTGCACAAGAAGTGTTATCTGTTTCGTTGCCACAGGTATTGCCTCAAGATTGATTTTCCACTAACAGTGTGTTGTTGCCGTTGCCGGAAGCATTTCATCAGGGCGGGTTTTTATGTTACCTCAGAATGGATTTTTCCATTCGTAATTAATTGTGTCAGTCAGCACCAGAGGCAGTGCTTTAGGATGTGTTTTCAACTAGCATTGTGTTTGTTGATGTGAGTATCATTACCTCATGATGGATTTTACATTAGCATTGCCTATGTTGTCAGAGGTACTGTGTTCACTAGCAGTGTCGTACATGCCATTGACAGACATAACTGCCGAAAATGAGCTTTACATTAGTAATGTATGTGTCACTGACAGAGATAATTGCTCACAATAGGTTTTACACTAGCAGTGTTATACGTGACATTACTGCTAGGTTTTCTACTAACTGTGTTCAACGTGTCATGTGACAGAGGTGATTCTTTACTAAGGGTTACCCACCATCAACACTGTCGACACACTCTCTCTGTGTGCTTTGTGAACACTGCAATCACTAAGCTCACATTTCCTCAGGACATTTGATTTTGGTCTCTTTTAATTTTCCTTTTTGAATAGTTACAAAACATAGTGGACATGTTTTCAAATTCTATGTAGAGTAATTCTTTTAAGATTCTTCTTCTTCTTCCCACTCGTCGTCTTCTTCCCACTTGAAGTTAGCAAACAAATTTACATGGCAACGTTTCAAGGCCAATTTGTCATCTGTTGCAATAATGCTTGCAAAATATGGCAAGGCTGTAAGGTGGCTGTTGCAAGCACAGTTGTGGCATGTGTTTAAAACATTAATGTTATCTGCGATATTTCCTTGGTCACCTGTGCTGTTTACCATGTTAATCCTAGCACTCGGGGCACATGAAGAAAATAGAGCCGTGAAGACTAAAGTTACACACTCATACTAAGTCTAAAATACTGCACCCATATTTCATGCTCATATCAGCACAAAATACCTACATTCCACAATTACCGTTTCGCATTATACATACACAGCATTCTCAACATCAGTTTTGGCACCTGAATTTTTTGTTTTTTAAAGGAATATTCTGATTCTGTGGAACTAATGCATAATCACCTGATTTTGCCACGACCGTTGACGGTGGTGAAAAAAGTTCTTTCCCCGTCTTGAAACACTTTCTTGAATGTTTCAACACATGACAGTGTACGCATATTGACAGTGGGTTCTGGTACACCATATCACAGGATTAGCATATCAGTGTTACCAATGATAGTATAAAGCACCATCGTGACAACTTTGTGACCAGTTGCTATGGGATGTATTATGACATTGATTGCCTAAATGGCATCGCTTCACAAGGCTTTGCGATACATTTATGCAAGAAATGTCATAGTTTCGAAATCAGTAATTGATCTGTCAATCTGTTGGCACTGTCAACATATACATGAAAAATGAGATCAAGGCTGCACACATTATATAGCACTATTTCTTTTGTGTATAATGCAATGGGTCTACAGATTCACATGTTACACATGTGCTCACATCCACCTCAGCACATGCACACACACACATACACTCTCTACACCACAAATATTCATACAATTATGCAAATATACATGCACAAACTACAAAGACTGTCAATCTTAAATCAATTTATTGATAAAAATCTTTCTCGTTTCATTGATTTGATTTGTTTATCACATGTATTGTTCCCTGTTTGTCCAGACCCTCCCCCTCCCCCCACAAAAACAAAACGAAAAAAAGCGCAAACTTATAATTAAAAACATCACATCCACATTTGTTGTTTACCCATCATATGACATGATAAACGCCTGCTTTAAGTCCTATTTTTGATTTGAGTTTTATTTCTTTCTTTCTTTGTTTTATCAGAATAATCAAAATGCTGAAGAAAAGCATTAAAAACAAACAATCAAAAAATCAGAAATGTCTAAAGAAAGACTTTTCAAAATATTTCAAAATTTCATTAACACTTGACCCTGTCAGGGTATGAATGATTTCAGTAAAACAAAGCTTTTTTAACCAAAAACCTGCATCAACAACGTAAAGTAAATCTGATCTTCATTCAGTTGCTAATCACATAAAACATTCTACACAGCATAAAACTCTTCTATAAATATTATGCTTAAATTCAAATAATAAAAATGAATGCTTATATATGTGTGTGCCTTGTGAATACACAAAGGGTTCAAAGCGTTTACAAAATGAAGGGATACAGAAGAAAAGAAACTGCCCATAAAACGGTTCATTCCCCATGATAATATAACGAGTTCCACAAGTTCCACATGAAAAGGCACTATTGGTTAGTCATACAAAATTCAGCACAAATATCATGCAGTATACTTGTCCCAGTGGCAAAAACATTCACTGCATGTTTATGCATATGTATCTTTGGCGGAAGAGGTGGGTCGGTGGGTGGGCCGGAGGGATTGTGTGTGTGGCATGTGTATGCATCTATGTAAGGGTCATCATCAGTATACATGCATGTAGGTATGTGTATTACATGTATATGCAAGCTCTTCTGTTTAATGTGTTTACTTGATGTTATATTTATGTAGGGAAGAAATGTAGGTAAACATGTGCACAGGTGTGTGTACGTATGTGTGTGTGTGTGTGTGTGTGTGTGTGTGTGTGTGTGTGTGTGTGTGTAAGTACTGCACCAAACCCAGTGAAACCCTCAAAAGTTAATACGCTGTCCTGTCAATAGCCGTCTAGGGTGTATCGCTTTGTGCATTTTTATGTCTCTTATATGTAACTCTAAAAATGACAGATTTGTTGAAAATTTCACTTGCGTATTTTGCTTTGTGTTTTCCTTACTTTGCGCTCTGTTTCTGAGTTCATTTTTTATTGTTTGGTTTGCCAGCATCATGGGGCTAAATCAGAGACAACAATACTCCACAGTTTGACATTCAAGTAAGTGACAAGAGGTAAAGGGGTCCAGGTGTGTGTAAAGAGAACAAAAGGCACTGATTTTTTTTTCTTCTATTCTTGTGCAGAGACATTCATCACGTCATTGATAAATGCATCATTCATGAACAAATGAAACAGCTCAGAAAAGACAACAAAAGGGTGAGACAGTAGAGGAATTCCACAAAAGTCAGAAATCTCAAGTTCACAATCAACACAGACACACTGAAGCCTAGGTGCAAGACAGGTTCACAGTAGGCATGGGAGATAGCACTTTGACAGGGGGAAAAAATCCTTAGCTTACACCATATCTTACTCTGATGCAAAGCATTCAAAGTTGTCAGATGACATTAACAGATGAAGTAACAAGAAGAGTGGAGAATAATCAGAGAACTGGAAGTGGAGATCAAGTCATAGCTCAAACGCTGTTACAAACCAGGTATTAAAACAAATTTTAAATGTAATTAATAGCGAACCGCCAAGAAAACGTAGACAAACGAATCACAATACAAAACACGACGTGTTTCGACCTTTTAGAAAATGAACGAGCAATCACATATATTCATTCACATCAGCGCAAGATGGGAGTTAAGTGATAGCTCGTTCACTGAGTGTTGTGTATCTTGCCTGAAGAAGACCTAGGAGGTCGAAACGTGTCGTGTTTTATCTTGTGATTCGTTTGTCTATGTTTTCTTGGCAGTTCTCTATTAATTACATTTAAAATTTGTTGAGATTTCTGCCTGCAGTCGCCTCACTTTGCAACCAGGTATTAAAAGTTGGATGCAGTAAAACTTTGTGACACCGGCGATTCAGGTGATCAGACAGGTGGCAGGGGGAGAGCAAGAGTTCTGATTACCAGCATGGTGGGCAACACATATATATAGAAATACACAACAAACCACACCTTGTGGAGTCACTAGTCTGCAACCAATGGCGCAAAGGGAGACGCGGCCTCAAACTACACCCCACTGACACCCACTAACACCCAAACTGCTTGGACTGATCTACAGAAGGCTTACAATTAAACCCCAAACTCTTAGAGTGTGCAATTCCTTGTATGATCAAAGACATCACTTGGGAACCACTCCCCCAACATACTTCCTAAATCCTTGTACAGAATCATAACATCCCTCAACCCACTTTTGAAGAAAAAAAAAAAGAATTCTGGATATTTTTTGTCACACAAATAGTGACTCATAGAATTCAAGAGAAACAGAGCTATCTATGTACAAATTATCGTTTGTCTTGTGCCCAAGTGTAAGTCGAGTCACTGAACAGCTCAGGGTTGATTCTGTCCCTGAAGACAACAACTAGCCTTGGACAGTGGGTGTTTGCATCAAAAGTTGGAGCATTTTACTACTTTGCTGCATACAGAGGGCCTGAAATTTAAACATATTCAAGAGTATTTTCATCAATATGGTGTCCACATCCCACAGTATAGCTCATACGTATGTCATAGCTGACTACTTACGGCCTACAGAGCTATCAGTGTGACCAAATAACCTGGCTAATGGAGTACACTTTGCCTGCAGGAATCCAAAGAGCCAGCTTGAGCAAATCTAACTTTCAAGAGACTGCAATTGAGTGAAGTTGAGATCAAATGCCAGTAGGGCTGAAACTCTGGAGACTTGGTGAGTCAAAAATCCTGAAATATCTGATAATGACACACGTACACCAATGTGTTTGTTACAAACGGGACTCACAAAAATGTCTGAAAACTTGACACAACCTCTGTGGCACACATGAACACTTGATTAGATCCCACACCTTATGCATTCATGGGCAAATGGATAGTAAAGGTTCTAATTTAAATCAAACAGTTGGCTACGTTTCACTTTAACACTTCTACAACAAATTCAGGTTTAACTCTTTCCCCACGTATATCAGTCTTCCCTGTGGATGCAGCTGTGCATGGTTCCTAATTCACTGACCATAACATTACAGACAAACGGTTTGATGTGTTACTGCACACCCACACTGTGGAGCCCAGGCCTGGGAGGTGTCTTGTGAACAGAGCATAGCTCTGGAGCCTGTAGACAGGTATACGGTGAGGAATATGGTCAAATGCAGACCTGTATAGCCTAAAGCTACTACTGGTGTATTTCTCCATTAAAATGAGCGTATATCCTAAAAATGTATGTACATTTCTTTCAGATTTTCTCATTTTTGTAAAGACAGGGGGTCCCTGCTATTGTTCCCTCATTCAGACGCGAGTTCGTGCGCACAATTTTGTGCGAGTTGTCACTTTTTGGTTGTAGCGCTCAAACACAATGGCTAGACACCGCAAGTGCAATTACCGCTCAAGAACTTTGTCTCCAGTTGTTTTTTTTTCGACATGTTTTTTTCTGGTTCGTCATATTCATCGTTTTTTTTTCCAAATAAAAGTACAAAATATGGCAAAATTGTATGGGTAAACAGGTCTGCAAATGAGCATGTGGGTCAGTGAGCTACAATTTAGATTACACCTTAGTAATTTTATGAATTAACTGTTCTTCACACTCTGTTCTTTATCTCCAACAGCCCTCATGAAAAAACAGAATATTTCTGCAAAAAGAAGTGCCAACAACCAATATGTATATCCGTAAATTGGAATCAAAGATGACAAGGAAAATGAAACACGAGATGTCAGTTCTCTCCATGGCATGGTCTGGAAAAAGGACACCCTCCTACATGATCACAATCAGAGTCAATGCTTAAAATCCTTGATGCAATTGTACCATTAAAACAATCACCATTTCTATAGAGGGAATGTTTTCTTAAACAAAATCACACACACAAATACACACAATATACAGATGTTGTCCATCTTCACAACACTTCAGCAACGTATTTCAACACTCTGGACCCATGATTTTAAAATCATCAAAAAGGAAAATCGATCACACATACAAATACACATGATGCACAGATGTTGTTCATCTTCACAGCATTTCAGCAGAGGTATTTTGATACTAGACCCTCTCTATGCAATCCTCTAGAAATCCTGTACAACTGGACCCTCAGTGGGGAGGGAATCTTAACTGAGTGGAAGACCTAACACAGAAAAAAACATTTTTCAGCAAAACAAGGCTTGAAAGGGAGAGAGTCCAACAATGAGTGGGCCTAACATGCACAACAGACAAAACCAGGGCTCCCACTGAAGAAATGGCAAAAATCGCTGAAATTCCGGGATGGTAGGGCAGGCACGTTGACCCAAGCTTTCCTGACACTGGGATCATCTACTGGCATATCAGAATTGCCACCAGTGCTCTCCGGATTCAGCTGCCTTGTTTTCATATTCACCTGTTCTTTTTTTTTTTCACTGAAACATTTTTTTCCCACAGATTCTCATGTCTACAATTCTTTGAAAAATGCGCACTTACTGAGAAGCAGGAGCTGTGCAAAACAGTCAGACAAAACAAGTCTAATGGTCCCTGTTGAGGAAGAGAAATGGATGGAAAGGGGGTGGGGTGAAGGATAGAAAGACAGGGGGCAAGTGGAGGTGAGTTCCTCCACAAACCCTTTTGGCCCACTTCCTTTCGGCCTGTCACTGACCGATAGTAACATACTGAGCTTCACAACCAAGGAAATAAAAAATACAAATCAATCATTTTTTGGTGCTGCTGAAGTACCACAATCCCGTTCCTCATTTCTTAGCGTTCTCGTTGTACCCGTGAGGGTTGTTGGACTGCCATCTCCACAGATCTTCACCTGGGTAACAAGGAAACAAACCCATCTCTTCAATCAGTACCGTGCCATCTGTAGACATACTGACATTTATTTCACAAGAAAACAAACCCATCTCTTCAGTCAGTACCCTGCCATCTGTAGACATACTGACATTTATTTCACAAGGAAACAAACCCATCTCTTCTGTCAGTACCGTGCCATCTGTAGACATACTGACATTTATTTCACAAGGAAACAAACCCATCTCTTCAATCAGTACCGTGCCATCCGTAGACATACTGACATTTATTTCACAAGGAAACAAACCCATCTCTTCAATCAGTACCGTGCCATCTGTAGACATACTGACATTTATTTCACAAGGAAACAAACCCATCTCTTCAATCAGTACCCTGCCAACTGCAAACATACAGATTTTTAGTTCATTTTGTAGGCTGCCCCCATGGCTTACATCCTGAACAACTAGGGGCTTTTAAAATATGCTAAAATCCAAAGCACATGCCTAACAGATAAGGGAACAAACTGTCAGATTAGACCATTTTTAGATTTTAAAGTGAACAAAGAAACTTTGGAAAACTCTCTGTGCATACAAACCATGACTGTATGTTTCATCACATTAAAGTGATGACTTTTGAAAATGAAAAGCTCAAATGTTCACCGACTCCAGGTAAAGAACAGCCTTTGCAGCCAGTCTAACTGGTTTCTGAAGGTTTATGAGGTTGAAAATAGACTTTTAACAGATGGGTGGTGACAACAGCACACTCAGATATTATAATAAGATGTCTATAATATTACATTGATTACTAAAAAAAAAATTTCTTTGAGACAGACGGGGAAAAAAACCTAGTTCAGTGGTCTTTCTTTAGCCTATTGCGTGAACTCGGCTTTCCATCTATAGCAACTTTCATCATGATGAGTCACAGTTACAAGGACAGCATGAAAGAGTATGAACGCAAGCAATAAAACATCAAAAGAGCATAAAGATGGAGGGCAGCAGTCAGGCGATCAGAACATGTAACTGTCATCCAGCAAGGCCCAGGTTCAAGCCTGGCCTGGCGGCACCAGTGGGTAACATGGGCAGCAGGATTTTCCCACTGCCCTGTGCACAGGTGCTGGCCTCTGAACCCTCTTGGTGCATGTGCATCTACACACAAGATCAGTCATACACACATCAAATCCTGCTTGCCCTCGTGTGTGTATACACACAGTTCACGCTCTTGTCTAGAAGTTGGCACATAACGTCAACCTGAGAAAGAAGTTCAAGCAACAAGGTTTTGATTCAGCTTCTTTCTGTTCAAAATCAGTTCATTTTTTTTTTTTTATACAACAACAACAACAAAAGTTAAGAAAGTGGATTTTAAATGAAAAGTCTTCTATCGGAGATTATGTTGCTTGAAGTTTATCTTACCCAAGTTCACATAAGAAACAGTCCTGTTCAAGAACTCGTATCTTATGAGGACAAGATATGCAGCACTTTGGTGTCACTTCCAAGCTTTCTCGGGACATATGATCTTCTGAGGACAACATATTGATGGAAAGGAGTCCTCACAAGGAACGGTGAAAGAAGTGTATCCACACACACTCTATTGCCCAAACACATGCCCATACACACGCACGCGCACACACACACACACGCACACACACACACACACACACATGCGTGTACACTGACACACACATTCAAACTTCATTCATAAACATGCATGCATAGACACACACACACACACACACAGAAAAACAAAGTTCCTGTTACCCTTACACATTTCATCCAGCCCTTTCTCAGCCTTCCAGTCCAGCTCTCTTTCAGCCAGCGAGGGGTCACTGCACAGCATGGGCACATCTCCCGGTCGTCGGGGGGCCAGCTCATAGGGAATCTGTCATAGCGTGCAGTTAAGAAAAAGTTAAAAAGGGTAAAGTCACTCAGCATAACGCTGTAGGAACACTGAACTACACAGATTCACTGTGTGACAGGAACAGCTCTATGGAAGGTGGAGTCTGTCCACCTCCTTCCACAACCTTGACCTTCCTTTGACCTGAACCGGGTATCCATTGAGGGATGGGTGGACAGAGAAGGTCTTCAAGCCAAAAAATCAGACCCAATAAGTGATTCAAAATCGTGATCATCAACTCCGCAGGCAAACACTTTAACCATTTGACTACCAGTCGCTCTAGATATCGGGTACAACACGCATTAAACATGTCAACATCTTGACATCGTTACACATCTATGTCTATGTGTATATGCACACGCACACACATATGCACACACACACACAAATCCATGCATCCACAAGTCAATGTGCTTGCGCTTGCACAGAGTCATGCATGTGCATACATGTACACATATACGTACACATGGACTTGTTTGTGTGCATATGCAAGCACACACACATGCACTCACATGTATCCACTCAAACACAATACAGTTTCAAAACTGAAATTGGTGCACACTCATGCAATCATGCTCTTAGCACACACACAAACATGCACAATCATATATGCTGCATTTTGTGATTTTCAAAATTAAATGGTATCATTAGATTTTGATTCTGAATAACAAAAAAAAACAAAAAAAATTCTTCATAAAAGCAGCATGGACAATTTCACAACCTCCATAAACTTTGTATTCTTGGTCTTGATCGTAAAATTGTTACACTATCCATGGTGATGATGACGGTAATTGGCTGTGTCTATAGTGATTTCTAACATGTCAAAGCACTTCACAGTATGAGGTGAGTATCCTCGCACACATCTGCGCTTTGGAAAACTAGTCTGCACATTTCTGCAGTCCTGACTTTCTCCTCCTTCCTTCCCCCATCACCTCCGCTACCTGTCTTGTCCCCCAAAACGAAAGACAAGAGATGAATACAGGAAGAATGGACAGAAGAACGCACAAAAAGGAAAGAATGGTGGGAAGAAGGAAGGTCGAAAACATGGAAAGCAATTTCAAGGGGTTAAAAGGAAAGAGGAAGCACCAAAAGAGAAAAGAAAAATCGGCAACAACAACAAAAAAAGAAGAAAAGACATGAAAGAAAAGAAAGAGGAAACGAAAGAAAGATCGGCAAAATCAAGCGAAAGGATGGCAGAATAAAAAATACAGAGAATAAAAGGGAGAAGAAGGTAGAAGACAAGACGGGGGGGGGGGGGGGGGGGGACAGAAAGAAAGATAAAGAGCTGGCAGAAAGAAGACGATGATTTCTTACCTTCTTTCCGGAGGCTTTTTCAAAGGCTCTGACCATTTCTAGGACGGTGCAGCCACGCCCAGTCCCCAGGTTATAAATCTGCCACACCATGTTTCAGTTAACTCCAAAGAGTCACGATCACCATTTTGCATCTTCAGTTGTGAATGATAAATGTTTAATGCTCAGGGCTAACAATCTTACAACGGAAGCTTTTAACAAGAATGATGAAAGTGTTGGCTTGCTAGCCAAATATGATCAGGGAAATGGTTGTCCTGACACCATTTCCCAAGAGTTAGCTGTGATTGTTTGGGTTTTTTCCCCCCTTCAACTTGTCATTTTAGTTCTATTTTGTCATTCAGATGTAATTTTCTTTGTTCTAGTTTCTCCTAAAAATGTTAAATTGTGTTGCAGTCTCGTAAGTCTTGACGGTATCTGTTTCAAGACATTTTTCTACAATTCATTTTGTTATTGCTCAACAGACAGCAAATTTTGTTCTTGACATTTCTACAATAACTTTTAATTTCCCAAACTCTGTGTGTGTGTGTGTGTGTGTGTGTGTGTGCGTGTGTGTGCACGCTCCACTGCAGTGCAGTGAACAATCAAACGCTGGTCACAAGGGCTCAGAGTTGGCTGCAAGCTTTTTTCTGTGAGAAAGTACAGTTAAGCTGCTTGAAAAAATACTGTTCATCATCCCTGGCTAAACAGCAACCACTGTCATTTTATAACACTTGGGCCGTTCATAACAAATGTTCATTGACAAATGCTGGCTACCTTACAACTTTTCAAGAGTAAACATCAACGAAATATTCAACACCAAATGCAAGTCATTTTACAACATTACAACGCTTAAAGTGTTCTTAATATCTATTTAACATCAAATGCTGCAACACAAAATGCTCAATGCTTTAAAACATTTACACTGTGAATAGCAGTTAAAATAGTGTTACCAGTATCTTGTAACACTTAATTTTCATAGTAAAAATTAAAACCATACACTCACCAATGCATACCAAGGTACAACTTTTAAGTGAAAATGTTAACGACAGGTCAACACGGTAACCACAAAGCACAACTTTTCACTATGTTTTATAATTTCAAGACATTGTGGGGTGGGGTGGGATGGGGTGGTGGCGGTAAGGTGTGACATTGCTGTGGTGTGTGATGTGGTATGAAATGATATGGAATGGGAGTGTGGCGTGGTATCATGCCTTTTGCTGTGGTGTGATGTGATGTAGCGCGGTATGGAATAAGATGCAGCGTCATACGGCGTGTGTATGACCTATGCTTTCCTCTTCTGCAGTGATGCAATGTGGCGTGGTATCATGCCTTTTGCTGTGGTGTGATGTGATGTAGCGCACTATGGAATAAGATGCAGCGTCATACGACATGTGTATGACCTATGGTTTCCTCTTCTGCAGTGATGCAATTTTGGCGTGATGCACGGTTTGTTTCTTGGATACTGTTTGCAGCATGTCTTTGTTTTTTTTTAGCGAAACTAATAGCAACTGGTTTTGCAAGGGTTTGAAAATGTAGGGATTTGTTTTTGCATCGCTGTAGTTCGTGTACTGCCAGCAGTTCGGTGAGCAGATGTCCACCATTTAATTTAAACACACACACACCATGCACACACACGTAAACACACACATGTGTGCATAAACACACACACCTGCACATAAACACATACACATTAAGTAAAGGACTTGTTTATTAAAAATCCTTTAGTAAAAAAATACCACACAGAAGCACATAAATCAACACCCAAAGTTAATAACCCCAATGTCTTAAAATTGTAAAGATTTTTTCCTCAGCTCACAACACATTTTTTTCCCCACTATTTCATTTTAAAATTATCACCTAACCTTGTAAATGAGCACAAGCTCCTTTCACGCAAATCAAACTGCAAGTACAAGAAATTCAACATCATGATTTATAACTGTAAATTCTCAATAATCTGAATCCTTCATAACATTTGATCACCAATATTGTAATGTGAATTCAGACTGTTCAATGTTCCAGATCAAGCATCCACACAAACTGAGAAAACTGTTCTGTAACCTGGTTTACCTTCAAAGACCTTGCTGTTGTCAATCTCTCTCTCTCTCTCTCTCTCACACACACACACACAACACACACACACACACACAGAACACCTAAAGAAATTCAGTAACTGTGTTCCGTGATCTATCTGGCCTTCAAGGACATTCCCATTGTCAATAATGCATGCACGCACGTCCATGTGGACACGCACACATAAACTCAAATGCGCATCTATGGGAGAGATATAGAGATGGCACACAGAAAACATAGCATGACAGAGCAAAAAAAGCAACTAAAAAGAAGGCTTGCAACCGAAATTAATGGCCAAATGAACGCCGATTTAAAGAAGCATCCATTTGGAACTGTACGAAGCAAAGCAAAGAAGCCATTCACCTTCATACTTCCCCCTTCTCTATCCAAGTTGGTGTCCATTCTACCACCAGTAACTCGCTCAGACTCGCCTCGCCCCTCTCACTTTCTTTTACCTACATCGCCAAGCAACCTTCCCACATCTGCTGTCACCATTGACCCCTACCCACCCTCATTCCGACTCGCATAAAACCAGGCATTAATCAAACCCTTAAGCAGACCACAGGACATGAAACCTGAATCAATAATGCAAAATCCCAACTGGCCACATCAAAGGGCACGACAAAATCAGTTTGATGTGAATTACAATCATCTGTTAACAACAGTAATTTGACTAAAGTTCTCCTTCTCCGAAAAAAAAAAATCATTATGGTACACAACCTTGACACAAGTATCTCTGAATAAATGAAAACAGAAACAAATATGCTCCATAAATGCAAGAGGTAAACCAATGGCAAGCTAGTTTGAAGGTAGTGAGACTCACAGCAGGAGCTGATGCAAGAGAATTGAATGCTGCATTACTGTAACTCCACATGAATGGATCAAACACTTTTCACACAGTGTCTGCTTTTCATCCTCCAATCAGACACTCTCTCTGCTCATCAGCTGCAAACAGACACCTCTCATCAATGCTAGGCCCTTTCTTTGCTTTATTGCTTTATGCCTTTTTCCTATTTGTCCTGCCTGCATAAGACCTCGGGGTCGATACGCGTTGCTTCTGTCAGGGCTCCTATAGAGTAAAAGGAAAAAATCACGAAAATTCTAGGAGGATCCAGAAGGCATGCAACTTAAAATTAGTGCAATCTAGCTCAAATGTAAGCATCATGGAATTTGTTGTTGTTGTTGTTGTTGTGTCCATCCAAAACCAGGACGTTTTGTTCATACAGCTTTCGTCAGTCCCTTCCACTGTTGCATCATCTTGCCAACACATGAAGTCAGACTGCGATATTACCTCGCCTTCAACTCGGGAGATAAAATGGCGACTGCCCACTCTGGCAAAGGCGTTTACACATGACTTGTGTCGGCGTTGTCAGCTAGCATACCAAAACAACAACCAGTGCTCCGCATATTCCACTTCCACTTTTTTTCCTCCTCCCACGATTTCTTTTCGGGTAAAACATTTTCTCTTTCTCAGATTTCACAATGCGCTGAAATCGGTGACCTGTTCCGTCCTGTCATTTGCACATTCCATTCATCTGGCAGTCAGGTCGTTCAACTTTCACTTCTCTTGCGTCAAAGGCAAACAGCCGCACAAAGCCGAGCTATCAAGCCGCAATATCAAAGCATGCCCAACATGAAACAACAGGCAACACACAGCTGATGACTATTGGGAAGCAAACATGAGAGAGAGAGAGAGAGAAAGAGAGAGTGAATGTTGCCTATAACCAAGCTAACCTTCAAAGGCCCATATCAGGGCTGCAACCTCGTTGAAGTCAACTGGCAGAAAACTCTTAACTCTTTAAAAAAGAACATACATACTCACACAACTCACTGAAACTGATTATGTAAAAACAATGTCGATGTATTGTTAAAATCTTTTGGGTAGAAGGGGTTGAGGGAAAGATTTTGCCTCCTTCCTAGTAATATGGAACTGGTCAAAATGTGCACGCCAGTCCCAAAAGCCAAAGCACTTTTCCCTCTTCAAGTCAGAAAATAGTAATTTAGTACTGGTCTGTGAATTAGTACAAATTATACAAAAAACATGGAATGGCTGGCAGCATGAGAACAATGAGTGAAAGTATGTTTACTGTGCTTCAAACAGAGCTATTCTTGGCTAGTCCTGTGAACTGGCATACAATGAAAATTGTTTTAAAAAAATAAGTGGGCTGCCGACAAAGACTCAGTAGTTAATGTCACGGTCTTTGAGACTAGTAATCAGCACCAGCATGTGTTTAAACCCACTGAAGAAACTTTGAACCCACTGAACTCCTACCTTCAGACCTGGGAGCATGAAGGAAGTCTGGGATGGCAAAGTCCTGTTTTGTCTTCCCGCATGTGACTGTGATAGTGTTGGTCTTTTTCCCTGACCAGTACTGCATATACCAGAACCTCTTGGCCATGGTTAATGCTAGGATATCTGACAGATTTAAGCATGATGTAGAGCCATAGACACTATAGTTATGCTGAAGTCAAACTGAACTCCCTTACATCATCGCCTAAATCATCGTTACCAGTCGCCATGCAATACAGGAAAACTCCTAAAGTCTGTTGTGACCTTGGTTTTAATTTGCCCTCCATCTTAGTGCATTGAGTCGTGTCGTAGTCAACAATCACGGCAGGTTCACCATGATTGTTGATGGGGTGATGAAGTGGCAGCCATCGCTCCAGAGGGCATGCTTTCGTTGGTGAATGCTCAACAACCAAGCAGTTATTGTCTTTAGAGTGGCACTTGGCAGGGCCTGTTTGGCCTGTCAGAAATTGGATTGGGAGGACAGCCACTGCTGGACTCCATAATCATCCAGCAGAGTGCAGGGTCTTCTCTGGATGGTCTCCTCATGGTGGCCTGACCTAACTATTCCTGAAGACTACTACAGATGGCACTAAAACAGTAGCATACAAAAAGAATCAAGGTTGACAGCCGATGGGATCAATACTGAAATGAAGAGGAGGGTGAAAAAAATGAAACTGTCAGAAGTAAAGCCACAAACAGAAATCACCCATCCCCTGGGAACATTAATATTACCAGCTTTCATTTTCCCCAAAATATCACGGTTTCCTGGCAAAATGTAGCACACAGTCGGTCTGGTGCTGTAGTTTCGCAGCACAAGCATCTATCTGATGCTGCTGGTGTCAGGAGAATCCAGAGGTAGCCATGTTTACAGATCCTTTAGTTTCCATTCATTACAAGAGTAACATTGGTCACATATCACCAGTTACCATCCACTGCAAGAATAACGCTGTACACGTATCAATAGTTCCAATGCACAAGAAGAATAACAGTGGTTGCACACCATCAGTTCCCTTTAAGCACGAAAGTAACACTAGTCACGCACAACCAGTTCCAATTCACTTCAAAAATAATACTGGTCACAAACCAACAGGTCTCATTCACTTCAACCATAATACAACTTACAAGTCACACACCATCCATTCCCTTTCACTTTAACATTAAACTGGTCATACACCCTTTCTTTCCACTAATTTCAACAGTGACACTGGTCATACACCCTTTCTTTCCACTAATTTCAACTTGTAACACTGGTCATACACTCTTTCTTTCCAATAAGTTCAACAGTAACACTGGTCATACACCATTTCTTTCCATTAAGTTCAACAGCAAAGCTGTCACACACCATCAGTTCCCATTCTCTTTGAGAGTAACACTGATAACATTCTCAAGCAGATTCCGTGAAATAATTCACGCCAACTCCTATTTAAGAGTCTAAGCAATCTGCTCAAGTTACAGAATGAAGCGAAAAAGGAAAACAACAGTGATGTTTGACAGAATGTTAGTCCATTTCCTTGTGGGCAATGATATACTCATACAGGCACAAAGTCCACCTTCACCACAGAAAAGTGTGTCAACTTTCACAACAGCAACACTGTAAGGCACAAAGTTAATGCATTTTCCAAGCAGCAATGGCCACAACATCTGCCTTCAGCACAACCATGACCAACGGCACAATGTCAGCCTACACAACAATGATCTAAGGCACTACACTCGCAACGTCAGCCATTTGGGGCAATCAGTTCATCTATAATCACAACAGTGACCTTGAACATCAAGTCCGCCCACCTTCATAAAATTGATCTCAGGTATACGGTCTGTCCATATTCACAACATCAATGATCTCCAAATTCAGAGTGGTCTATCTCCACACTAGCAGTGGTTTCCTAGACCAGAAGATGCCATGTTCATTAAAAAATAGTGATCATTAATGCTAAGTTCATCTTCACTATAATGATCAGGCACAAACTTAATCCATGTGCACCTCACAGAAAATTTGACATGACGTTACTCTTATTTATTTGAACATCTGAGCCCTACAATGAAGACAGCAGGTGTAAAGTTTGTCTGCATCCACCACGAAGCTTTATAATTATTATTATTAAGAGTATCTGCGTGACATGTCTTCGGTTAGAAAGCAAGCTCTAAGTGCTTTAATTAACCCCTTCGCTGCTATCATATTTCGCCAAGTCCCATGCTGGACGAAACAGAAAGTGTTGAATCATGATGAACAGCGTTCGTCAACTGAGCATTGCAGACGGCACTTTTTATGATGAACGCCGTTTGTCAACAGCACAGCGAAGAGGTTAAGAGTAGTTATACGGCATCTGTCTTCGGTTAGAAACCAAGCTCAAAGCCCTTTACAATCCTTGCTCTTGTTTACACAAACGGTTGTTTGCTTGGGTAGTGGGGACCAAAGAGCTGCCTGCTGGCACTATCTTCAGTCATTTCGCAAACCATTCAACCAATATCAATTGCTTTTCTCTCTTCATTCTTTCAATTTCTCGCACAGGATGCATGCTATATGTAACGTGTCATACTACCAACCGCCAAACTGGCCTTCTCTTCTGAAAGTTGGAGGCAGGATTTTATGTGTATACAAGATGTAATGTGTGCATCCACACATGGAACCTCAGGTTATAGTCCCATTCAAATATTAACTCTGAGGGAAAATCCCCCTATATCCCCAGGATCATCTGAGTTACCTGTATGGCACTCCACCAACTGAGTTATTCCAGCCCACCAAACTATTCCGGCCCCAATTTGTACACTAGAGCCTGTTGTGTGTGCATTGTGGGTATCAGTATAATTACGCATAGTTGTACATCAATTACTATTTATTATAACTATTACTTTGGGTTATGAATTGTTTGTACTGTGGTGGAACATTTCAGAACAGAGTCTGCTTGGAGACAGCAGTATACTGTGTGCGCCTGACGTGGAAAACCCAGCATCCAATGAGACAGTGAACACTGAAGAGCTCCTCACGAGGTGTGCTGATTCTGAGAACTGCAACTGAAACTCGTGATCAATTTTTTTTTATACACATACTTGTATGAAAGCACAAACCTCGTTTCACAAAGGGAGATCATTTACTTGCCCTAGTACAGCCATCCTTGATGTAAAACCAAATTTTCGCCATTGCACACAATGTCAGTTTGCAGTTGACAACACAGGTGATTAGAATCGTGAACACAAAGAGTGTTTTAGCGTCACAGGTACAAGAAAAAGCAGAGCGTGAGGTGATGATGAAGCGGTCAAGGCAGGACTTTCACATTCAGGTGGACGACGCTCCTACCTTCATGCTGCAGCCTTCTTCTAGTTTGCGCAGCGCTGCCACATGTCCTTTGGCCAGATCCACCACATGGATGTAGTCACGAACGCCTGGAATGGTGACAGGCACAGTACAGAATCTCGGGGGTGAGCTGCTGAGGATCGCCGCTCATACACTCACTCACGCATTCACGCATCCACCCTCACCCACACTCTCTCCCAGTCTCGCTCTCTTTTCACCCTTCCTCTCTCTTACCTAAACATACACAAACTCTGTAAATGTAATATTGCATGCACGGATGTCTGTATGCGTGTTGGACATTCATTCATGCATTGGAGCATGTGTGTGTGTGTGCTCATGTGGGCGTCAATATATGCATAAATGTAAGTTAGGTACCGCTTCAGTGTTCCTTTGGGCTATCATTTGTTTGTACTGACGTGGAACATTTCAAAACTGAATCTGCTGGGAGACAGCAGTATACTGTGTACACCTGATGTAGAAAACCCTGCATCTGATGAGACAGTGAACACTATAGGGCCACAAGGTGCACAGATTCTGAGAACTGCAATTGAACTTCATAATCAAATTTTACTTTGCACATACTTGTTCAAAACTTACTGTATTGTACTGAAGAGTGCTTTATTATATTTAGAGGGGCAAATCCTCTTCATCATTACAGTGCACATTTTGGGAAATGTGTCAGTACAAATTTCTATTTGTCAACACAATTCTCCTTTGCATCATCAAAATATCTGAACTGAACTAGAACACCGCAAATCACCACTTTTGCCAGATTTATGACACAGACATAGTTGGAAGAAAACACACACACACAGCTTTACAGGCAGAAAGCATGATCATAATCATAAGTATAATGCAATGAACTGTTGAGTTCACTTTCTGTATGACGTCTACTTGGTGGCAGACTACCAGTTATACAACAGTTCTTCACCCAGAGTTATCACATGTGTGGTCATCTGTCATCCAATCTGCCATAAAACATTTTTCAAACTTCCTCACAGGTAGTGAACCTGGTGTGCATTGTTCCACCCTTCGATAGCTGAATGTTGTTAAGAATAATCTAATAAAAACTTCTATTCATGTATTTTCTGCAGCTGATGAAAGTTTCGGCCTCAGCCAGTTTCCTTCTGGATGGTTGCCTTTGGTCAGCGAATGCAATGAAAAAGCGGTAATATAGGAGGAAAACTCAATAGCCAACAGCTGGGCATTGCATCTTGTCACTAGTTAATGATTACAACAACCCAGGTGATTGGCTAAGGTGTGTGATTGGCTAAGGTGTATTGAAACCTGACTGAATGAGATGAGTGAATCACACACGTCATCTGAGACATTTGCTTCAACTCTGTGGACATTTGTGGGAGTTTATGCGTAAGAAAATACACTAAGTAACAGTAGATCTATATAAAAACTTCAATCGAGTGAGTGGATAATGCATACCGTTGGCATGTCTACTGAACGATAGTTATAACTTAAGCACCACAATCGACAGCTTGGAGTGAAATTTGGGTCTCTCTTGCCTGTGCCTTCATAATACCACACATCCCTGTTCATTTGGGATTTTTTTTTTGTCTGTGCAGGTCAAAGCAACATTTTTTATCAGGTATTTTTAAAAAAAAAGTTCCTTGTTCCACGAGATCTGTTGCATGAAATCAATGTATTCTCTCATTCAGAAGACTAGCCCTCAGACTATCATTGTGGTCTAGAGAACAGGGGAGAAAATCCCACCCTATGCCAGACCCACATCTTGGACACAGAATTTTCTGCATGCCTGTGGATTTTTTTTTTTTTTTTTTCACTACAACACTGCTCCACTGACCATTAACATTTGACACAAGAAACAGAAATTTTAAGTTTACCCCCTAGCTGACAGAAATAATACCAGAAGATCAGGAGGAAATCCAGTTTAGGGCAGCCTGAGTTACCTGTGCCATCTGGAGTGTCGTAATCATTGCCGTACACTTTGAGAGCAGCTCTCCGCCCCACAGCTACCTGCCCAATGAAGGGCATGAGGTTGTTTGGTATCCCCGACGGGTCCTCACCGATCGTGCCCGACTTATGGGCCCCCACAGGGTTGAAGTAACGAAGAATGATGAAATTCCAGTTCTGCAAGAAAAGAAAAGAGAACTGTTACAAAACTGATGGTTAGATCACCGAACAGCGTGTCATACTGCAAATGTTTAATCACTCAAGCAAAAAGCATAAAAATGGCCCCTTTCACTGCCCATCTCAATGTGTCCTTCTGATGGTGTCAGTGAAGTGTTACATCTCCTCCCCACCACTCTCTTTATGCAGTTCTTATCGCCAGCCATATCCCCTGACATGGTGCATCGACTCACACCTGGTTGGAACAAATGCTCATGAAGAACAGCACGTGTTTGACGGCAAAGTCTCTACACATGAAAGGAAAAGCTTCAGGCTCTGGAACGGAAGGGCAGGCCTGGTGGCCCAGTGAACAAAGCACTGTTCCCTTGCTCCAAGTGTTCTGCGTTCAATTCCTGTTTGAGACAGCCATGTTAGAGGAGATTTTGGCTTCAGAGTCAGCCTTCTCCAAGCCTTTCTGATGAGGATTTAAGAGCGATTCTATGAGCAAACTCATGCACTAAAACACACAAAACAAACTAACAAGCAAAAAAAATAAGACATCCTTCACTAAAGAGGAGGTATCATGTGTTGGTGCCGGAAAAAATACGCGCTTTTTACTCTCTTGTTTTGACATCATCTGCAAAGATGGAACATGATTGCCTTGAGGATGGGACAAAATAAAAAAAAAGGGTAACATTTGCAAAAACCTCACTGGTTATGAACCTGGAATTCCTAGCTAAGGAACAAAGAAGATGAATTTCTGGAGAGAACCCCAAACACAGAATGCACAAAGTCAGAGGGTGCAAACTTTAGAAATTCATTTTAAGCCTAGAGTCTTCACATTTCTGGGGGAAGGTAAACGATTTGCCCTACAACATATCACTAGTATGTTTTTCTCAGATTTGGCACTGAAGAAGGTATTTTATATCAACAGCAATCTGATCCAAAATGCTCAATGAAGATGTTTTATAACTGCAAGCACTGTCTGGTAAGGTACTTGATTACTGCAGACTAAACAAAAAACTCAAATGGAATCAACTAGCAACTCGCAGAAGACCAGTTATTGCAATGGAATGTTCAGCATCAGTTGCGTCCCCAAACCCAATCCTTGTCTTTGCTAACGATAAACAATCACATTCATAGGCATGATATCAGTTACATCCTTAAACCTATCAACCCCATCCTTACCTTTCATTAAAAATGAACAATCACATTTGTTCTCATAACATCAATTACATTCCCAAACTTACCAGCCTTTCCTTACCAAGATAAACAACTATATTCATAGGCTTGCAAAGGGAATTTTAAAAAATTGTCTGTGGGTACATTTTAAGCATCTCAACAACACACTCTATGATCTAACAAACAAGAAAAAAAATATGAAACAAACAAAAAACACATCTCTTTCTCTCCCAACAGTTCAGCTGGTCTGCTCTGGTCTTCCTCAGAGGACTTCAGTCTTAGCTGACTGTCATCAACTATATATAAATGAGAAGTCTGACGGCAGCTCTGAAGAAAGCTCAACATCAGCCCAGGTGCCTCAATCTCTAGAGCAAGCATACACATCACACCCAATACACTCCTTTCACAGAGACCCACAAAATGGCAATCCTACTTTGATGTAAATGTAGGCAATGTTTAGCCCCTTGCCACAATGCAGACCTTGATCTCAAAATGTTATTCCAGGTCTTCCTATTTGTGCAATAGAGACAGCAAATCTCTAGGAAGTTATATTATGCCCTCAACTCTTCCTCTTCATCAACTGGATTTTTCAAGTCCACGCTGCTTTAACTTGTGGCATGAAATGTTAAAAAAAAGAAAAAAATCCAAGCATCAAAAACAAGCGAAGAAAAAAAAAAGAGCCTAACTGTGGATTAAGTGTGTATAAGGGACCACTGACATAAAGGTATTAATGGACTTGGCATCTATAGTATCTCAAGACAAACTGTCCTGTTCCCGCAATGTTCTGAAGGAGGAGGAAAATGGCTGGTACTCTGTTCTGCATTGGGGAAACAGAAAACCTACTGTGTCTGCATGCCATTCCCTTTACAGAACGGTTAATGTCTCTTTCTTAGAAACAAAATCCCAGTCCAGACTCTCTCCCATTTCTGAGCCCAGTTGTAAGGTTTGTTTTTCTGAAGGAGGTAGGTACTGTTCTGTTCTGGGGATGCTATTCTTCTTCTTCATTTTCGGGTAAATGTTTGAGGAAGTGTTGACAATACCGTAAAGTTCGGTCTATTGAGCGCACCTGTATATAAGCCGCACCCACTAAATTTTTTTTTAATCTAAATTTTTTTCACAAATAAGCTACACCGGTTTATAAGCCGCAGATATATACAACACAGTCCGATGTGCCACAGGCGGCAGTTGGCCGAGCCTTGAGTTAACATAGTGTCGAAAATCAACACATACAATGTGTTCATTGCATTCATTGGCGTTTAAATAGGTCAGAATACAAGAGCATGTTTCCAGCTTTACTTCAGTTTTTTTTTTTTTTTTTTTTTTAAGTACGATGTGTTTTAAATCAATTAGAATTGAAGTTTTTATGAGGCTTCTTACAAGTGTTGTCTTTCCAACATCACTGCTTAAAAAAAAATACCGAAAAAAACCAACACATTAACGATGCGCCAGAAAGGCAGTTCTCTCCTGCATTCATTGGTGTATCAAGCTAAGCGATTGGTTGAGTACTCGAAAGCGCAAGCCAATCAAAGCGAAGGTATCAAATGCAAACCTTCACTCCCTGTCCACAAATTCAACAATGGCGGAACAAAGCCGAGGTCTGACAATGACCGAGTCGAATGCGCTAATCGTTTTTGAATTGCAAGACGCACTTGGTAAGATAACGCATATAATAACAAACCAGAACATTAATGAAACGATTCGATTGTTTTATTTCGCTTAATACCGTGCCAGTGCTTAGTTATTTTGTTCGTAAATCAGCTGGTGTTAGTCAAGATAACAGGTCGGAAACGGTCCACACATTGCGCCGTTCAAAGCGATCGTATTTTTGTAGAAGACAAACTGATGAAAAAAGATATCAGTAATGGGCTTTACTTATGTCGATTCCTGTATTTCTGAACGGGTTACTGATTCCATTGCACGATTACAGAGAAAATCGTAGTTAAAAGCAAAATAAAAATTCATGAACAGTAAACACGATATGGTGAGTTACAGAGAAGCTAAGAATAGACAAGGGTGTGATGCTCCTGAAATCGGAAAAATCTGCAAATAAGCCGCATCGTTGTTTAAGCCGCAGGGTTTAAAGCTGGGGAAAAAAGTCGCGGCTTATAGTCCGAACTTTACGGTATGTATGTCTACTCCCACGTATTCTTCTGCTCGCTTGAAACCTACATGTACCAACAAGTACGCAAACTTAAGAATGTCGCTTGAACATACTTCAGGCAGAAGAGTATACGGAGATAAATGTGCATATTGCCAAAATGTTGATAGCAAGATGTGTGAATTACAGAAATATAAAGTCAAACGAAATATGGTCTTACTCAGTATTTCTGTCAATATGCAGACAAACTCTGTTTTTCATTTATTAATACTTCTTGGTAAGGTATTCACAAATGTTAAAACTGCATATGAAACATGCCTGCAATTGAAAAAATCTTTCTTCATACTGTAAACTTGAACACAATGCGAAAGTTTGCTTGGAAAATAAAAGAAAATTTTTTAAGTAAAATGGTTACATTATCCAAATCTGATACCCAGTATCCTTAACGTCATTTGTTACTTGCCATATGGGGGAAAAAATTTAATTTCATACCATAATGACTGCCTTAATATCCAAAGAAATATTTGTAAACTGTATTTAAAAAAATTCTAATCACAATCATATCAGAAAATCTGAAATCAGCAACCAAACTTTCCACTTTTTTCCATTTCAGATATGATCCTTGTTGAACTATTAGATGTGTGCTCAATGACTCATTTTGCTTCATATGCATGTTGGGGAGTGGGGATTTCTTCTTTTGTTATCGTTGATTTTGCTTTCTGTCATTTATTGCTGAATGAGTAAGTGGCAGTCTCATGGCTTAGCAGATAAGGGTGTAGACCACACGCAGCGATGCTTCTTTGATGAAAATGAAACAACAGGAATTACAATTAAAAAAGAAAAGAAAACACAGAGAGAGACAGACAGATGGTCACTGCACAGTACAGAACAGACATCTGTGACGGAACAAACCCTGCTGGCAGTGGCGATGTCACACAGCATCTCCTCCACCATATGCTTGGTCTTGCCGTAGGGGCTGGTGCAGCCACCCACGGGATGCGACTCTGTCAGGGGCAAGAACTGCGGTTTGCCATACACTGTGGCCGAGCTGGAGAACACTAGGTTGTACACTTGGTGGGCTTCCATCACCTGATCACAGAGGGTTGAGGAGGGGTGCGGTAGTAGCGTCAGTGTTCTTATTCATTGTATTGTTTGGGTCAGTGGTTGTTTTTACCTATGACTCTGTGTAGAGGAGGGGTTGGGAAGTGGGGAGGAAGCGGGGAATGAGGGGAGGAGGGAGGGCACATGTGTGTGTATTTGTGACTGTGTCAGTCTCTGCATGTGTATGCATGTGAGCGTGCATACGAGTGTGTGTGTGTGTGTGTGTGTGTGTGTGTGTGTGTGTGTGTGTGTGTGTGTGTGCATACACGTGTGTGTGTGTGATTATGTGTGTGTACTTACAAATATATAAGTGGACACGCACATCTTTTTGAAGCGCCTTGTCTTTTCTAATTAATCAGAATAAGAAAAAACTCAAATTTTTTTTTCTTTCAAAAAGTGTTCTCATATGATGTAAGCCCAGAGTTTATACCAGCAACAAAAATAACACTATGTGGACAGTGCTTTCAAAGACGTGCACATGATGTTGACAACACAAGTGATTGTAAGTGATCAATGCCTTACACCTATATGGCTCAAATCTTCACGCAGTCATCTCTGAGCAGTTCCATTCAAACCCATCACGCAGTCCTCTCTGAGCAGTTCCATTCAAACCCATCACACAGTCATCTCTGAGCAGTTCCATTCAAACCCATCATGCAGTCATCTCTAAGCAGTTCCATTCAAACCCATCAGGCAGTCCTCTCTGAGCAGTTCCATTCAAACCCATCACACAGTCATCTCTAAGCAGTTCCATTCAAACCCATCAGGCAGTCCTCTCTGACCAGTTCCATTCAAACCCATCATGCAGTCATCTCTAAGCAGTTCCATTCAAACCCATCAGGCAGTCCTCTCTGACCAGTTCCATTCAAACCCATCACACAGTCATCTCTGAGCAGTTCCATTCAAACCCATCACCCAGTCATCTCTAAGCAGTTCCATTCAAACCCATCAGGCAGTCCTCTCTGACCAGTTCCATTCAAATCCATCACCCAGTCATCTCTCCATCACCCAGTCATCTCTAAGCAGTTCCATTCAAACCCATCAGGCAGTCCTCTCTGACCAGTTCCATTCAAACCCATCAGGCAGTCATCTCTGAGCAGTTCCATTCAAACCCACCAGGCAGTCCTCTCTGAGCAGTTCCATTCAAACCCATCAGGCAGTCCTCTCTGACCAGTTCCATTCAAACCCATCAGGCATTCCTCTCTGACCAGTTCCATTCAAACCCATCACGCAGTCATCTCTGACCAGTTCCATTCAAACCCATCACCCAGTCATCTCTAAGCAGTTCCATTCAAACCCATCAGGCAGTCCTCTCTGACCAGTTCCATTCAAACCCATCAGGCAGTCCTCTCTGACCAGTTCCATTCAAACCCATCAGGCAGTCCTCTCTGACCAGTTCCATTCAAACCCATCAGGCAGTCCTCTCTGACCAGTTCCATTCAAACCCATCAGGCAGTCCTCTCTGACCAGTTCCATTCAAACCCATCAGGCAGTCATCTCTCAGCAGTTCCATTCAAACCCATCAGGCAGTCCTCTCTGACCAGTTCCATTCAAACCCATCATGCAGTCATCTCTGAGCAGTTCCATTCAAACCCATCACACAATCGGTTCTGGATATTTACAGCCTTCCATTCTAAACCATCGCCCAGTCCACTGTGAGTAGTTACAGTCTTCCATCAAACAGTCAACTCAGGGTAGTTAACAGTCTTCCATTTGAGCCCATCATGCAATCAGCTCTGAGTAGTTACAATCTTTCCATCAGACCCATCTCACAGTCACCTCTACGCGGTCGAAGTGCTCCTTTTAAGCTCTTCATACAGTCAACTGCAAGTTGCAAAGGTCAAAGATCCCATAACCGTGACATTAAATTCTTCTCTGCTTGATTACTGATAAGAGTTTGAGCCCCAATCGTCTGCATCGCCAGACCATGATGCTCGCTACAGCCATGCCCCAACAGCACGTACGTCTCTGAAAGGTCTCTGCTTGCGTCTTGAAACTGATGGGTGAAAAGTACCAAAGAGGGAGGAAAACCTGATGTAAAAAGCTTCGGTAAGACACAGAGAGAGAGAGAGTGAGAGAGGGGGAGAGAGAGAGAGAGAGAGACAGACAGACAAAGACAGAGACAGAGAAAGGAATAAAAGAGTGAGAGAGAAAGTGAGAAAGACAGGCAGAGAGAGAGAGAGAGAGAGAGACAGAGAGAGAGAGAGAGAGAGACAGACAGACATCAGAAAGACGGCACATAAGATTTTAGCAATTCAGAGTTAACTTTTTCGTTTTAACTGATGCACTCTCCATTATTCCACTAACTTACAAAAAGAAATTCAAAGAAACAGAGACAAACAGAGGGAAACACACACGCACATACAACTCTCTCTCTCTGTGCCTCTCTCTCTCTCTCTCCTCATAAGTTTCCCAACCTCTCCCTCTTACCTCTAGAAGATTGGTGGTGCCCCCTACGTTGGTCTTGTAGTAGAGCAGAGGAACCTCACAAGACTCCCCCACCGCCTTCAGTCCCGCAAAGTGAATCACCGCATGTATATTGTGCTGTTGCCATCAAACATTCCAAGGTTATCATCATTAGTCAATCCAGCAACAAAATTTCACACAGCATGTATACTGTGCTGTTGCCACTCCATGGTCATCAACCAACCCATCAATACATCTTTTACACAGCATGTTCACTATGCTGTTACAAGTGACACACTTCATTATTACTGTCATCAATCCATCCAAGTTTTACACACCATGTACACTGAGCTGTGAAAGTGACACAATCTATTGTTACTGTAATCAATCAGTCTGTGAATATACAGCATGTATACTGTGCTGCTACCAATGACTCACTCCAAGGTCACTGTCATCAATCCATCCATCAATGTATCTTTCAAATCGTATAAACTGTGCTATTAACAGTTACACATGCAACGGTTACTGTCATCAACCAATCCATCAATACATCTTTTACGCAGCATGTACACTATGCTGTTACCAGTGACACACTTCATGATCACTGTCATCAATCAATCCGTCAATACATCTTTCACACTGTATGTATACTGTGCTGTTATCAGTCAGACACTCCATGGTTACTGTCATAAATAAATCCATCAACACATCTTTTACACAGCACGCATACTGTGTTGCTACCAGTGACGCACTCTATTGATACTGTCATAAATCCATCTATCAATTCATCTTTTACATATCCTGTATTCAATGCTGTTAACAGTGACACAACGCCACGGTTACTGTCATCAATCAATCCATAAATACATCTTTTACACACCATGTTTATTATGCTGTGAGAGTGACACACTCAATGCTTACTGTAATCAATCAGTCTGTGAATTCATCTTTTACACAGCATGTACACTATGCCGTTACCAATGACACACTCCAAGGTCATGTGCTGTTAACAGTAACACTTACGTTTACTGTCATCAGTCAGTCCATCAATTTGATATGTTTTTAACATCCCCATCATTAACATTCTGTGAGTTACTCACAGAAGTATGCTATTTAGTATAGTTTTTAATTGTTATTCATTACGCATGAAAAACTTCTCAAATTTCATGTGATTTGGAAACCCCTTCACTCTCTCAGCGAGGAAACATCAACTCTTTCAGAAAAACTCCAAATGCGGCAAAGCACACAAAAGCATGTGCCAACATTGATACTGTTGTTGATGACCGATGGAAATCTCATTTAAGCAGGTCTGGAGAAAAACTAACGTCAGAATCATGAAAAATAAGAATTCATAGCAAGAAAGCTTGGTCTTTAATATGTCAGAAAGTACAGCAAAGCAAGTGCTGTCTATGAAAGACTGTACCAAAATGTAAAATAAATGTAAATGGCATTTCAAGTTGAATAAAAAAACATGTCATCTGTTTCACTTTGCAGCAGACAAAACCTTCATAGTGATGTGCTCTGAGGCACATCACATGGACATAAACTTTGACTACAAGTTCTTTCAACCATGATGACCGAAAAGGTGGCACACATTTTCAAACTTTAATTCTTTAAACAGAATAAATTTTGCTGCAATGGAATTTCTCTCCCAAGATGTTTATATATCAATCATGTACCTTAAAATAAATGAATAACTTGGAAAATTACCAACAGTTTGATGTACAAGATTTTCATCAATCACTGACAATATATTATTGATGGTACCGTTTTCATTTGATGGTACACTTTAAAAAGTATTACATATACAATTTTAAAATACAAAACAGCCTTCCAGAAATAAGTATATCTGTAAATAAACTAAAAAGTTAGTGCTGAATGAAATAACTCGGTGCATATTTAAAAGTTAAACATGCAGATTTCTCTGCCAAATGTTTAATATACAAACCATTATTTGTTATCGATTAACTATTTCAACACTATCTTATCCTTTACTGCACATCGCTATATTTATATACAACTATACCTGCATAGTTAGTAACAAGTTCCTTGCACAGACAACCTACTTAATGTTTGAGTTGTGTGCATATAGGTGTACTCGGTTTGGTTATTCATATGAGGCCAGTTTGAGCTACCCTCTCAAATGAAGACATCAGTTAAATGTCTCTTGGTATATACTTTAACTAAATCAAGTGAATCGTTCTCTCCCTCTCTCTCTCTCCTTCTCCCTCACAACCCTTCTCCTACTCCTCTTCCTCTATGCTACAAATACCTCTGACTTCATAGTTTTATTTGTTTTGTTTTGTTTTTACCCTGTTTTTTTTTTCCACCTTTTTTTTTCTTCTTTGCTTTCTTTGTTTTTTGCAAATCGTATGAATGGGCTATAAAAGAACTACCAAGTAACTAAGAAAAGTGGAAAAGACAAGAAAAAGATCAACTGGATGAAATCAATCATTAAGAGTAAATAAAAATATGTACAAAAATCATTGCATTTTTCTTTTTTTTTTTTTTTTTAGTTTTCCTTTAAATCCACTTAATGAAGTTTATAGTGTTGATAACTTAAGTATGGAATTTTGAACAATTTCAACAAAGATGGTTTGAAATGAAAGGAAAAAGACTACAAAATATTGCAAACTGGGCTCTTTTCTCTCATTGTCAACAGTGCAAAACATTAGCACAAGCTCATATACAGTGGTGTGTATGTGTGTGTGTGTGTGTGTGTGTGTGCGTCTGTGTGCACACCATCACATTTCGTTGCACCCGATTTAAAGAGGAAAAACTGAAACCTCTCCTGACCTCTCTGAAGACCTCATCCAAAGCTGGTTTGTCCAGCAGGTCCACGGAATAGGTGATGATCTTCTTGCCCACGATTTTCTCCACACGCCGTATACTCTCTGCAACATCCAACATACCAACTAAGTTGGCTAGTCAGTTTATCTTGCTGAAAGGGACAATGACAGATTTTGGTTCACATTATTCACCCATGATACCGTTTACAGATATTATTCATTTTCCAACCGTTACTCGCATGGATGAATATACCACTTAGCTCCTATTTTATCACTGCTGATATGAGTTTACAAGCAAACAGAATAAAAATTAAATAAATAAAACAAAAGACTTTAACAGTGACATTACATAAGTTTATCAAATAACTAAAACAAAGACTGTATCGCACTGTGAATAAATAACTAAATAAGTCAAAGACTTTACACCATGGGTGATGGGGACTGATTAGAGAATCCATTCTCATTTTTTCCTGCTCACTTTCAAAGTCTCACCATTCTAGCACCCTATCCTCAGTAATTATTGACAACAACAGCAGCTGTGAAAACAGAAACGCAAGCAGACCACAACGACAGAAAATGCAGAATGTCTCTCTATCACCTTAAATTTTCTAGTTAACTTGCCTAGCGCTGCCATACTTGCGCTGAGACATAACAGCACTGCTGCCAATACTGTACTACTCATGCCCAGTCACACCCTTACCCATACTAGCATTGATGAGGTTGTCAACAACGATGACGTCGTAGCCCGCTGCTACAATTTCGATGACAGCATGGCTGCCAACATACCCTGCACCCCCTGTCACCAGAATGGTCTTGCCCAGCGTCATTCCTCGGCTTGAGTGGCTCTGGGAACAATCCATTTTATGGGGAAAAGTTTCAATGTCACAGCAATTATAACTTGTCATAGCAACTATAACTATCACATGGACTTACACAGCAGCTCTAACATGGTTCCAGGTTTCTGTGCATAAGCATGACTGAAAATACATGCATCCATACAGGACACAGACTATTACTGTTCGGAAAGGAAAAATGGGAGATCAAAGTGACAAAATGAATACCGTATGTATACATATGTTTCTTTTTCGGCTGTGAGTTATATTACACACACACACACACACACACACACACACACACACACACACACACCTATCATCGTATCTATCTAGGCACAAAAGTAAATATTTCAGATAAAAAAAAAAAGTTACACTCGTCCCACTTCTTAAACGTCCTTGACGTGCTCATAAGAAAACCAAACCAAAGAAAAAACCTGAAACCTCATTATTTAAGTCTTGGAAAGCTTACTAAATTTGCTCCTAACAGTGTGGTTGCGCCTTAACATCAAATTACGTCAGCAACCACATCCACAAGCACATTAAAAATGCATGTGTGCATATAAACAGTGAATGAATATATGCATTTAATAGTACTAGTTTACTGCCACATCACTACAGTTCCCAGAGTCATCTGTTGTGAAGGCGAAGTTTACATGTTGCTAGCACTCTCTTCCAGAATATCAGTTAACTGTTTCAAACACATCGCAAGAGATCTTGTAAAGGGAGACAAACAAGTCAGTGAGCACACTACAAAATCTCCATCATCAAATTCAAGTAAAGCAGAAATCAAAAGGTTAAATGCATGCTAATATTAATGAAAATAATATAAGCCATGCAAAATTTCAAACTGTAGAAATAGCAAGCGGTTCAGGATTATAAGGCACATCCATCAGTGAATTAGTATGACAAAGAATTGCGATGGAAAACCTACAGACTACCTGTAGGACAAATGGACTGAAGTGGGTAAAGTGAATTCAAAATATTGGAATCAAAACTCACTGAAAAGAAAGGGTAAACACAAGCCCAGTTCTTGCTGTTATTCTGTCTTTCAAGTGGGTTTCAACCCCAACGTTTGTACAGGTAACCCACACACAAAATGGAAGCCACCTGCCCCTACTCGTGAGAGGAGATGTAGCCATGATTAATGCTTCCTCGTGACAGCCTTGGTGACTGTGGCAGTAGCAGCTGTGGCAGTAATACCACCTGCACCACAAGCAACAGTTCCCTTGACTTTGTAAATTCAGTGATTTTGATGCATAGTTATTTTCAAATATGAAGAGATTTTCACTGCCTACAATCCTTGATCCAAGTCAAAACAGTTGTAGTAGCAGTGACAAAAGCAGCAGATGTACTATTTCTAATGAACCGTTCTTTACAGCTAATTTGACATCACAATCAACGTTTTATATCACGTCGTCTCATTTTGATATGAATCGTTCAAGAATTAAATCAGAATAAAGATCCATGAAAACCAATTGATTCTCCATCCCTCCTCCCCATTGCATCCCTCACTACTCTCCCTCCCCACCCTCCATTTTTTAATGGCTGAATCTTAAATCTAAGTTCCTTTGAACATAACAGTTGAACTATTTCATACATGTTCAATCTCCAGCCCAGCTATCTCAAAATCAATTAAATTCTCAATGCCAGTCTCAAACCAAGTGATAAGCTACATGAAATGCTGATTGCGCATAATTCATGAAAGGTTTGAAAACTTTCAAGAAAATCTGAAAGGCAGCATCAGAACAAGATGGCCTGTCTCTATTTGATACCTGAGATTCAAAAGAACGCTGGGACGCAATCAAATCAGGCAGAGGATAGAATATGTCAGGCCACCCCTTAGGCAGCCGGTCATGAAGGTCGTTTTTACTGCACAGGCAACCCCCTACGTCAGCCACCAGCTCTGTGAAGATGGAGGCATCACGCTTGGGGCAATCAGCATTTTCTGCATCAGCGCAGCACCCCACAAGGTGTCTGCTCTCAGAACTTGTGCAGGAAAACTGGCTTGGAGCTGCGGGAAGAGCCTGCCCCGTCTCGTGGGTGGAAATGATGTCTGGAACATCAAAGGGCTGAGAGCTGCTGTTCAGCTGGGCAGAGTTACTGTTGGCCGCTGGGTGCAAAGACACGGAAGATGGCAATGTTGGCGGTGACGAAGAATTGAAATGGCTTGCTTTACTTCCATCCATGTCAGCAGCCATGTCAACGACGTCATCCACTGATGATGGTGGTGCTGTCCCTTGCACAGCCAGGTCACAGTCTTCAAGCTTTCTGTTGAGTGAGTAATCATTTGCTTGGGATCTATCATTCTGAACACTGGCTTCCAAACCATTTCCGGCTGATTGATTGATTTCAATCATGTGGCTTTCACTCATACCGTCTGTAGCATCCAAAACCTCCATGAAATCTTCAGCATCACCGTTGCTCTCTTGAGCTTGTGCATCCTCATGACCTTTCACCTCATTTTGCTCATGTCTAGTGTCAACCGTATAAGAACTGCATAATTCTGTTTCAGCACCGTTTAACGCGTCTTGACACTGCCACATCATCTTCTCTCTGTCATCTTCCATTCCACGGAAAGGTCGACTCACAACATGTCCATCATCACCACACATGGTATCATGTCGTCGTGTTTTCTCCTTGCCTTGGTCTGATGCCCTTGGCTGCTCCATGCAGCTTTCATCTTCAGCTGATGACAGGGACAGCATCTTCGCTTCACGTGGGTTGTTGCTCATTGAGGAGAAATCAGAAATAATACTGTGAGAGCAGTCGCTCCTATAACCAAGGATTTTTCTTTTAATTTTACTTGTACAAAGCGTCAGAAGAGATGGGAACCTGTAAAAGAAACAGAGAAAAAAAAAAATGAAAAATATCAAACACGCCAATGTAGAAGATTTATCAGTGTTTCCCATAATTCACCAAAAGCAATGGATATAAATTACAAAGTGATGCAGAAATTTGAGCTTTATGCATCACAACGATGCACATGTTTTTAGTCCCCCAAAATCTGATCGCCCTTTTCCCTTTACTACAGCAACCTCTCAGGGGATTCAGGCGATAATCTTTAAATTCTTGCAGCATCCCTCTGTTCCCTACTCCTCATATTCTCTTAGGCAACTAAAAAGATACTGCATATGCTGGCAGAAAGAAAGAGACAGACAGAGTGCGTGTGTGCTTGCGTGCGTGCGTGCGCAAGAGAGGCTCTGGAAAAGGTATTTAAGAAATAAATGATAGAGGCTCTGGAAAAGGTATTTAAAAAATAAATAATAATCTTGCAATATCTTCATGTCTCACTCGCTCAAGAGAGGCTCTGGAAAAGGTATTTAAAAAATAAATAATAATCTTGCAATATCTTCATGTTTCACTCGCTTAAGTACAACCTTCCTCCATCAAGATAATGTAAAACCAGCCCAGGGAAGCGAGGCAATGTACAACCAGCCAAAGGAGACTATACTTCTTTTGCAGCTATACAGTGACCTGCTACTCAAGGTAAGTTACTCTCTATACATTATGATAACCATTAGCCAAAGGAAACTACTGTTTTTGCCTTTGCCTACATAATGGGCACCTAACTATAGGAGTTTACTCCTCTTTGTCGTGTTACTCTCTGGTCGCAATGTTCCACATCAATGGCTGTTGGTGTGTTTTTTATTTGTCTGTCTTCCACTTTTCCAGGCTAAAAATTGTCCCATTCACCACTGGCCAAAATTTTGCATTATATCATGCGTGATCATTTTCCATCATACAATTGTGACTGAGGGGCCCAGTGTCGAATGGTTCGAGCAAGTCTGTGGAGCTGATCACCATCAGTTCAAGCCATTTGTGGTCAGATTCTTACAGCTTGAAAAACCATATCCATCCCACTCAGCACTAAAAAGGAACCCGACTCGGATCAGGGAAGGTGAAGGCAGCAGGAATGAGATTGGCGCTGACTTCCTTAATGCTGTATCCAAAGCACAGTGATCCTCTAAATGTTCTCTGCCCCTAGGGCCACTCAGTGTGTGTGTGTGTGTGTGTGTGTGTGTGTGTGTGTGTGTGTGTGTGTGTGTGTGCCGCCCATCCCACTGCCACACAATGACCTTCTGCTTCAACAAAGGATTGGGTTTCTTTGACATGCACTCACACATAAGACTTCAGTTTAAAGTCTCAACTGAAGGACTTGGGTGGGGCTGGAGTGTTCCCACATGAATTCTGAAGTCTCAGAAGCCTTGAATCAAGAAAAAAAAACCTAAGCCACCAGGCCAGACAGATCCATTTTCTTGGTGATAAGAAGAAAGCAATCAGTTCCATCAGGCAATTGTGAGTGTCGTGCCTAAAATGATGGGGAAGAGATACTACTTAACAGCACATTGCCAAGGAGAAATTTTGAAGGAATACATTGAATCTTTCTTTCTTTTTTTTAATGACATAATTGATGGTAAAAAGATTTAAGTATTTCATGTTCCAATGTTTCACGCACATCGTGAACATCCTCTATCTGCCAACAAATCAGACATTTTCTGTTGCAGTGTTGCCAATTAACTACCATTCCAAACCAAGTCAGTCCAACATTTACAAGCAGCAGGAAGAAGGGAGAAAGTACTCAGAAGTTTCTGGTCAATAATCTTTTCCTGTTCCATCTTCAGTTTGCCAAAGTCCTCTTAGCCTCGGCTGCTCATTTTGTCTGACTGTCCACACAAAGCTACGTCCAGATCCATTCTGGTGCAGTCACAGTTCCAATGGGCCAAAGACAGTTATGAATAAACAGCTGTCATGATGTTGAACTTTGTTTCATTGAGGCTGCTGTATTTTTCATCAAATGGTAAAACGTGTAAACTCTGTGACACACTGACTGCAGGGATCAACAATGAGCACACGAAGACACCTGATACCTTGGACAGCATTTCAGACAGCGTAGTCTCATGAAGCAGCATGTCAGACAAGGGAAATGCAGGTGACGTTGGAGGATACCGTACTCTGATGCGGGTAGATGTGGGGCATTGCAGCAACACAACATTGTCATATACAGAGCTATGCAATTCTCAGGTGAAGTGAATGTGGAGCTATGTCACCTTGATGTCAAACGCAGTATCCAGTTGCCATCAGATGTGGAGGTACTTGGCTCCTAGACACGGCCAGATCAGGAGCCACATAGTGCCCAGATGTGGTCAAATGTGGAGCCAAACATGCAGACATGTAGCATCCAGAGGCAGTAAGACGTGGAGACATGTAATACAGGTGGCATATGACCAACATGTGAAGTCATGCACAACCTAGACACTGATATGGAGCCCTACAATTCTACAGCGGATGCAGCCAGATCTGGAGACAGGATTAACTGATAACTACCAAAGTGTTGAGCCCTTAGCCACCCAGGCTGGAGTAATTAATTACAAAGATCTGGCGCCAAGTAGAAGTCATGCTGTACCCCAATACAGACCCAGGAAGCATTCAGATGTGGAGCCAGGGAGAGCCCAGTTGTGGGGGGGAACATTTTTTGACATTCTTTACAACTTGACATTTTTTTCCCCAGTCAGATGTGGAGCCATGCAGTATATGGATGCAGTCAGATGTGGAGTCATGCAATACCCAGATGCAGGCAGATTTGAAGCAATGTAGTACTCAAACGCTGTCACATGTTGTTCCATGCAGTACTCAGATGCAGTCAGAAGTGGAGTCATGCAATGTTCACATGCAGTTAGATCTGGAGCTATACAGTACTCAGATCCAGTCAAATCTCCGTCTCTTTCGGGCCTGATTGACACCCAGATATATTATGAGGGTAAGTATAGAGTACATCCCTGCCATGCAGCCTCAGACTGGAACAGAACTCCATAGCATCATCTTCATCATCCTCATTCTCACTGATCAGCATTAAAAAAAAAAAAAAAGTCTCAAATTCTGTGGCCCTTCACGCCCAGCTCTCATGGTGACCTCAGTTTCGATGCCCTCTCCATGTCTATAGCCTTGGTTTGATTCCGTCTGGGTCACTGGTATTGGTAAATTCATTGGGGGCTGTCATCGGAAAGACATGGTGGTGCCCTCCAGATGGAGAGCTCACTCAAGCCGGTTCTGCGACTAAACAATTATTGTCACCAGTAGGGGGTTAAGTAGGTGGTGCTCTTTGTATGTTGGATCAGAAAAGGCACCACTGAACACCACCGAAGTGACTCGGCAGCAGTGCAGTGTCTCCTCCAGTAGGTTGTCTCTTGGCAGCTTGACACTGACTGCTTCCTGTGGATTGCCGGTGCCAGAGTTGCGGCTGTGGACTGGGGAGTCAGAATCTGAGAGTGAGCAGCATGTGTACAATGCCACTAAGGTGGCGGAGAAGATGGAACTGTTAAAAAAAAAAAAAAAATTGACAAATCTAGATGGTGCACTTTAAGCTATGGCTGAACTCTGGAGGCCAGCTTGGGATATCTGAGAAGACAGGAAATAGCTTTGGTGCCATCATACACACGGCCTGGCAAACAAGTTTCATGTCAGAAAAGAACTCACCAGCATATCGATCAGCGTATAAATCATCTTGATTAAACCAAACAACAATTTTTGTTCTAAAGATCCAGAGGAACTTCTGTTAACAATCTCTCAATATAGCCACCAGTCATTTTTTTTTTAAAAAACCTTTATAGAACAACCCCTTCCTATGTTGCGGGTACTGGCAACCAATCTGTTCATAATCTATAACTTTTCCATCCACTGAATTGCTTATGGAAAGTAATGTAATGTAATGTAAAAGGATATTTATAGAGTGCTTTACCTCGCAAGCGCCCAAAGCGCATATTACAGAAAAACATGATAAAATTCTAATTCTAATTCAAAGCGCACGTGCAAACACACACACACACACACCGCCGGAAAAAAACAAACAAAAAAAACAAACTCTCACACGCAGACAGACACAGGAGCGCGTTCAACACCAGGGAACATGTGCACAGTGGTAAGTGGATATCATTAATCAGTCCGAGGGAAAAGGTGTGTTTTTAGAGGTTTTAAAAGTCTCTAAAGAGTCTGTGTTACGCAAAGAAGAAGGGAAACTGTTCCACAGAGCAGGTGCCTGGTAAGAGAAAGATCGTTGGCCTGAAGTTTTCAGGCGAGCGGAGGGAAGCCGAAGCAGACGAGAGTCGGTGGACGAGCGTAAGTTGCGAGACGGAACATAGAGATGGAGGAGGTCAGAGAGGTAGGAGGGAGCCAGATTATTCAGTAATTTGAAAACCAGGAGGAGAACTTTAAAGTCAATGCGAGACTGAATTGGGAGCCAGTGTAAGGATGACAGAATTGGTGATATGTGATCAGATCTTGAGGAGTGGGAGATCAGACGGGCGGCATTGTTCTGAACTTTTTGAAGTTTAGAGATGAGCGTTAAGTGCAAACATCAGCCTCTTGATGATCTAATTCTTAATAACTTGACATCCTTCCACCCACCACTCACCCTTCCCTCACCACTGACTTCCAACTAACAGTAACTTTAACCACATTTTCCAACTGACGAGTGTGATTCTTCAATGAATCTGAAAACTTTTACCGTACGTAATATGCCTTTCATCCATGTGAGGGTTGGTCTGAATGGGATTTCACTGTTCTTCCATGCATCGACACAACTCTCATATTGAGTTTGGAGCATTTTCACGTTTTATGAACTACAAGTCAGTCTGTTTCCCTGTTGGTATCCATTCTACACAGACTGAGTTTTCATGATATCTTCGAGGCGATTGTCAACTTCCACTATACTTCAAATCTAACATATCTAGTTGATGGATTTGAACTCAATCTGATGTTCACTTTGAGACAATCAATGCATTTCTCTGTTCTGACCATAAGTGAAATCAAATTACTCAAATGAAGTTAATAAACATGACCTTAATTCATTCATTTCATAATTTGACCTCTAAACTTCATATGTCTTGTTCACAACAAATTTGTTAGTTTGAACCAAAGTCAACTTATTAGGCTTACCTGTATTACTACTCTACACAAACAGAAGTATTCATAATTTTGTTTTTTTCAAACAAAACTATTCAAAATCTGCCTTCTTCACACACACACACACACACACACACACACACACACACACACACACACACACACACACACAACACACACACACATACACACAGTGTAACAGACTGAGTTTTCACGATGTGCTTTTGTGTGTTATTTCACTTCCATCCCTTCCACCCCTAATCACGTGCTGGACTCATGTAAGTGACTGGATTCAGTCAGGAATGGACAGACATATACCAAAGGTGAAAATCAAAAAGTCAGTAACTACCAAAGCCAAACCAAAATGGATGGATAGAAAAAACTTGAGACAAATCAAGAAAAAGTATAATGCTTTTAAAAAATATCTTGAAACTAAATCTGGAATAGACCACCAGAGATACATTATTGAGAGAAACCTCTCGAAGAGGATGATTAAAAAGGCAAAGAAAAGGTATGAGGAAAAAATAGCTTGCCAAGCAAAGAGTAACCCAAAAAACTTCTGGAAATACGTGCAAGAAAAATTGAAGATAAGCACTAGTATTAATGCTTTAAAAAGGGATTCAGGTGAAATGGCAGTCACTGACTCTGAGAGAGCGGAAACGCTCAATGATTTCTTCTCAAGTGTATTCACCCGAGAGAAAGTAGACAATCTACCCAACATGACTAAGTCTCTAAATTTAGAAGGCATAACTCTTTCAGAAATAAGAGGCAGTAGTGGAGGCTAAACTGAAAAAACTCGACCCCTCTAAGGCTCAGGGACCTGATAGAATTCCGGCCAAAGTCTTTAAAGAACTAAGTAAGGAACTCTCAATTCCCTTCAGCATACTGTTCAATAAATCCTTTGAGACGGGAAGTATCCCGGATGACTGGAAAACTGCTGATGTTGTTGCCATATTCAAGAAGGGCTCCAAACAGTTCCCGGGTAACTATAGGCCAGTCAGCCTAACTTGTGTTACATGCAAAGTACTGGAGTCAATTGTGAGGGATGTTATTGTGACATATTTCAATGATTTTAAACTTTTTGCGGACTGTCAACACGGTTTTCGAAATAAAAGATCTTGCAAGACCCAACTGATCCAAGTCATGGATGATTTAACTGCACTTACTGATGACAAAAAATCAGTAGATGTAGTGTATTTAGATTTCCGTAAAGCCTTTGACTCGGTACCGCATAAAAGACTACTGATCAAGTTGAAACATTATGGAATTGACGGCTCCCTCAAAGACTGGATCGAGGACTTTCTGATTGACCGAAGACAGAGGGTGAGGGTAGGGTCGGCATACTCTTTGGACAAACCAGTTTTAAGTGGCATCCCACAGGGAAGCATTTTGGGCCCAGTCCTTTTTACTATATTTATTAATGACTTGCCGGACGTGATACTGAGTACGCGCAAAATTTTTGCCGACCATACGAAGATTTATGGTGACTCTGTCAATTATCCTGATATCCAAAAGGACCTGGACAACGTGCTGGAGTGGTCGCATAAGTGGAACTTGTATTTCAATGTCCAAAAGTGTAAGGTAATGCACATAGGTAAGAAAAATCCCAAAACAGACTACAAAATGAAAATTGGTGATTCAAATGAAACGGTTCAAAAATGCTCAGAGGAAAAAGACCTTGGCATTACCTTTGACTGCGATCTTAGTTTTGACCCACACATACAAAAAGCGATCAGTAAAGCCAACCAAATGATTGGGTTGATTAGACGGTCTTTCTCCTTTATTGATAAAGATATATTCCTGAAATTGTACAAAGCGCTTATCAGACCACATGTGGAGTACGGAAATGTTATCTGGTACCCACTGCTTAAGAGACAATCGGCGTCGGTAGAAAAGGTCCAGAGAAGAGCGACTAAGTTATTACCAGAATGCAGAGACATGACTTACAAAGACAGGCTAAGATATCTTGAGTTACCATCTCTAAAAGCCAGAAGGGTAAGAGGGGACCTGATCCAAGCATATAAAATATTTCACCAAGTGGACGATATTGATTTTAACTCTTTATTCCAAGTGAGTAAGTCTGATATCACAAGAGGCAATGAAGGCAAATTGTTTGTTCGTTTTTCTAACACTAGCCTAAGGAGAAATTCGTCTGCTATCACAGTAGTTAGCACATGGAATTCTCTTCCGACTAACATTAAACTTACTGACACTCTTAACAGCTTTAAAAGCCTCCTTGATGCAGATGTAAGTTTTAAAGACATAGAATTTGACTTTGATGACTGAGACTTTTCTCATACCAATATATATATGTAACTGTAACACGCTGCGATTAACACCCCTTGAGTAATACTGACATATCAATTGACGGAGCACATGAAAGCCGTGAGGCTATACAAGCTCCTACCTACCTCAGGATCAGGATCAGGATCAGGATCAGGGGCGTTGTATCAAAAACAACTTAGCCTATTTAGGCTTTTTACGCCCCTTCTGTATGTATATATCTTTTTTTTTTTTTTCGTCACCGTTGGTCTGGTCGTAGGCTAGCTCAGTCCTATTATCCATCAAATTCAGATTTCATTTTAGTTAATACTTCATGCTTATCTATGAGGTTCTTAAAAACATTAATACTAGGTGTTCTTAAAAACATTAATACTAGGTGCACGTTTGATGTTAACTGTTAGTTCATTCCAAAAATTGGTTACTCTGTTAGTAAAAGTAAATTTTCTCAAATTAGTTCTTGAATATTGTTTTAATATCTTATCTTCACTATTCCTTGTAATATTTTTCTGTGGAGTACAAAAAAAGCATGCTTTATCAACATCATCAATTCCATTAAATATCTTATATGCCTGAATCAAGTCTCCTCTTATTCTTTTTGCCTTAAGTGTTGGAAGTTGTAGATATTTTAATCTTTCCTGATATGAGTAATCTTTTATATTATGAATCATCTTGGTTGCTCTTCTTTGTACCTGTTCTAGAGCTTCTGATTGTCTCTTTAGCATTGGATACCATACAGTGTTTCCATATTCAAGAACAGGTCTAACTAGTGTCTTACATAATTGTAAAAAGGTGTCCTTTTCTATAAATGTAAAGGTTCTTTTTATTATTCCAATCATTCTGTTAGACTTATTAATACTATTCACAATATGATTGTCAAATAGCAATTTTTTATCAAAAGTCACACCTAGGTCTTTCGCTTCCTCACATTCAGATACTTTTATTTCCTTGTCTCCAATTTTCATTATATAATCCTTTTGTGAGTTTGTTTTTCCAGTATGAAGTACTTTACATTTTTCTGCATTAAAATATAGGTTCCAAGTATCAGACCACTGTACTAATGTTTCAATATCCTTTTGTAATTCCTTATGCAATTTTGGAGAGTTATGAAGTTTTGTGTCATCTGCAAAGATTTTTTTTTTTTTTTTTTTTTGCTGTCCCAACCTCTGCGCCACCTCAGAGGCAGTGCACCCATGCCACTCATTCCGACACCCCGTCCACAGCCACAGCCCGGTCGGCCCCGCCACAGCCCCGGCACCAGCAATCCACAGGGAGCAGTCAGTGTCAAGTCGTCAAGAGGCAACCCACCGGAGGAGACACTGCACTGCTGCCGAGTCACTTTGGTGGTGTTCAGTGGTGCCTGTTCTGATCTAACATACGCAGGACACCACCTACTAAGCCCCCAACTGACGACAATAATTGCTTAGTTGCGGAGCCAGCGTGAGTGAGCTCTCCCTCCGGAGGGCGCCACCACGTCCGTCCAACGACAGCCCCCATGGACTCACCAATACCGGTGACCCCGACGGAACCAAACCAAGGCCATAGATGTGGAGAGGACATCGAAATTGAGGTCACCATGAGAGCAGGGCATGAAGGACCACAGAATTTGAGACATTTTTTTTATGTTGATCGATGAGAATGAGGATGATTAAGATGATACTATGGATTTCCATTTCTGTCTGAGACTACATGACAGGGCTGTACTCTATACTTCCTTTCATAATGTATCCCGGCGTCAACCAGGCCCGAGAGATACAGGCACCGGCAGTGTTGGACAGGAATTTTGAGCAACACTCTCAGAAAGGCATCCATTAAGTGGATGAAACTTGACTGTGTGGTCCCAGTCTTCCCAACTGAGTCCGCAGCAAACTCAACTCTGGGTAGGAGCCGGTCAGGGCAGAAAAACCCACATGACTCTGATGGGATTCGAACCCACGACCTCCCAGCCGGGAGTCCGCGACGCTAACCACTTCGCCAAGGCGGCTTGTTATCTGCAAAGATTTTACATGTACTCGTTAATTCTACAGGGAGATCATTCATAAACACTGTGAATAAAATTGGTCCCAAAATGCTGCCTTGTGGTATCCCACTAATAACATCAGCATTTTGAGAGAAGGAACTACCAATCCTTACCTTCTGAGTTCTTTTTGATAAAAAGTCTCTAACCCAACCAAGTACATTTCCTACTATTCCATAAGACTCTAATTTCTTTAAAAGTCTTTCATGTGGTACTGAATGGAATGCTTTTCTAAAGTCTAAATACAATACATCTATATTCTCTCCTTTATCTATCTCCTTTGTGAAGTCTTCCATCTCTTCTAAAAGTTGAGTCACACAAGATCTTTTTGCACGAAATCCATGTTGACACTCACCATATAATTTATTTTCTGTCATATGTTTAATAATAGCCTCTCTAATAAATGATTCTAAAATGTTGCATATAACGGATGTTAAAACTCACTGGTCTATAATTTCCTGCATCTGTTCTTGTACCTTTTCTGAATACTAGAATGACTGTAGCTGTTTTCCAATCTGAAGGTACTAACATTTCTTTTACAGATTTTGAAAAGAGTATATAAAGTGGGAAGGCCGTCTCCTCATTCAGCTCTTTCAGTATTCTCGATGGGATGGCATCCGGACCACATGCCTTATTTGGGTTCAGAGATCGAAGTTTCTTTTTTGTTGCATCCACAGAAATGTCTACATTTTCTAATACTATGCCTTTTGACCTTGAAGCTGGACTTAGAATAGGCATATTTTTGGTATCTTCCCTTGTGAATACACTAGAAAAAAATGTATTCAAAATACCTGCCTTACCCCTATCTGTCTCTACTGTGTCACCTTCTTTAGTCACTAAAGGGCTCACCCCTGTGTTCATCTTTGTTTTCGATTGTACATATCTCCAGAAGGCTTTTGGATTTTGTTTACATTCCTTTGATAGCTTCTTTTCAAATTCCTTTTTTGCTTTTCTTATTTTTTTGTTACAAGTATTACGTGCTTTAATATCATTTTGATAATCTTTCCCCTGCTTCGTGACTAAGAATCTCTGATACATATCATATTTCTTTTTTTACAAATTTCATTGTCTTTGCATTCATCCACTCTGGTTTCTGTTTTTTTTTTTATTATTCTTAATAATTTGTTTTGGAACGTTGTTTTCTATTAAAGAATTTAAAATACTTTTAATTTTCCCCCAGCATTGTTCTACACTAAGATCATTGAGTTTATTCCAGTCAATCTTCTTCAATTCTTCTTTCATTTGCATTCTTCTTTCATTTGCATAAAATTTCCTCTCTTAAAATTATATGACTGCTTTGGTTCTTCTTTCTCTTGCTCCTCTCCTAGGTACAAAGAGAACATTAAAACCTCATGATCACTTTTGCCTGTAGGAGCTAAGTGCTTAACGTCTGATATCATATTCTCATCATTAACAAGTACTAAATCTAGTATATTTGATTTTTGTCCCTCCCTATGTCTTGTTGGTTGTTTTACCATTTGGTTCAGAAATGCATCCTGTAGGCAATTTATGAACTTTTGACCTCTTTCTCGAGAGTCAGTACCATGCCAGTCAATATCTGGGAAATTAAAATCCCCAGTAATACAAACATATTTGAATTTTTCTAATCTCATTTGTTTCAGCAACTCAAACATTTTTTCTTCATTTTGAATTGTTGAGTTTGGACTTTTGTAAATAGTTCCAATCAGTATTTTCTGTCTATCCTTATTTAAAAAGGTAATCCACAAGTTTTCATCAAAGTCATTACCTTTCGTAAGCTTGTATACTTTGGCATTAATAGAATCCTTCACATATACAGTTATGCCTCTTTTGGGATTTTCATTGAAAAATAGTTCGTAACCTGGTATTGAATATTCAACAGAATTTACCCCTTTTTGGTTTTTTGCTATAGATTCTGTCACTACTATAATATGAGGTTTATTTTCTTCAGCTAATAGAAGTAACTCACCTTTTTTGTTCAACAGTCCATCTGCATTTGTGTACAAGAATGTGTATGACAGTTCCTGTACAGATTTTCTATATACATACCTCTTAAAACTATTCACATGTTCTTTGTCCTTGTATTTTGATTGTCAGTTTTCTTCTTTATCATCCTGGCCTGGCCTAGGTTTCCACTGTACTTTCACAATTTTCCCACCTCTGATTCCAATGTCTTTCTCTCCTTTCTCAATCCTTTTTCGAAGCTCTTCTCTTAGTTCTTTGTTCTTTTGTCTTCCAACTGGTGTGTAGTCTGGGTTTATATATATCCTCTTTTTTTGCTCTGTCACCCCTGCATTTATTTTGTGGGCATTTCTCAATATTTCTTTTTTTTACCTCCTTGTTTTTGACACTTACTCTAAGCAGTCTCGGTTTTGTTCTGATGTTGTACTTACCAAGCCTCACTGGCTCCTGGACAGTCTTGTCTTTCAAGTGAGGGCAAATCTTTCCAACCACCTTTTGTATACTCTCCTTCTCCATTTTCATTCTTTCTTCCCTGTTTTCACTCCCACATTCTGGAATATTTGTAAAAATCAGATTCAACTCTTTTTTCTTTGTCAACCTTCTCTTCCCATAGATCTGACACCTTTTTCTCAACAACCCCATCTATCTTCTCTTCAAGAGCCTTTCCACTGCACCTTTTTTTTCTAGTCTCTCCAGCCTTTCCTCCACCCTTTCGAACAGCCCTATCAGTCTGTCTAATTTCACTTCCATTCCGTTTTTCTTTTCCCCCTCCCCTGCGTAGCATCTTCGGCAGATCCATTCTATTCCTTCTGTCTCAGGATTCTGAAGGTAGCTGAAGTCCCTTTCTGTCAGTGACATGGATTCTTTGTGGCACCACTGTTTACAATCATGGCATTGGATACTTGTTCGGTCTTCCTCTACGCCCATCTCGCATTCCAGGCAAATAAAGAATTTCGCCCTTTCCTCCACTGCCCTTTGACTTTCAGTTTTTTTTTTCTTCTCTTTGAGAGTTTCTCCTATCTTTCTCATTCCCCCCAGTTAGTAGTAGTAGTAGGGACCGGCTTTTTAGCCTTAGGCCTTACGGCCTATTTGCGTCCCCTCATTATTTTTCAATTTAATTTCCCCTTGCGCTAGTCTCCCCCCGCCCTACTCTAGAATTTTGTTTTAACATATTTTGCTACGGACGCTTGCTTAATTGACCGATTTGATCTGCTATTAATATTTGACAATTTACCTTACCTGTTCGCACAAGGAAACTACATAAGCTGCTTGGTTAGTAGTGAAAGCATGTCAATAATTGCCGAATACTCGGCAGGTGGACATTACTGGAAGAAGAAAGTAGAAAGTAAAACAGAGCCGCCTTTTTTTTTTTTTTTTTTTTCAGTTAGTGCAGTCAGTAAATTGAAAAGAACATCTTTTCCTTGATTATTTGACTGTGACACGATATGTCACCATCAAAAATTAAGACCTACCTACCTACCTAATCACCAGCCCCCTCCCCCTCCTCCACTCGCAACCTCTGAATGTTTTCATAAACTTTGCCACATTACGGCTTACTCAGTCCAGTCTTCTTTTTTCCAGACCTCTATTCGCCCCTGCATGCAATCAATAACGATTGTTTCCAACCAGGAAGATGAATCAAGAAAATGTACAAATGCGGATGTTACGAACATTGTTGTAATTGGCTGGCCTACCACAAAGTTACTTACGGTCGGACAACATGCCGTTTCGTCAGAGAATTTCTTTCTTTGCATGTTCACCTCTTTGGCTTATGGCATACATATATACTGTTTTTTTTATTTGCTCACAACACTTTTTTCCCCTCCAAACTAATAGCTAGCCAGAGTAGGCTAGTGTTAAAAACTTACTTCGTCAACCCGCACTGCAAAGAACCAAAGGGACGTTACTCTTCAAATCATAAAAAAAAAAAAAATATTGTATGCATTTTCATGGCTTCGGTCTGAAATTTGAAAGGAGAAAGTTTATTTTAGCAAACAGCACGGAACGCTTTTAATGCTGGCGAGCTTCCAAGAGCGAGACTGGTTTAACAGGAACCAGTGCGTGATCGCAATGTCATCGTTGCAATAATATTCACAACCCCCGCAATGGCATTGTCAGTTCGGGAGATCCACAAAGGCTCCTCCTTAAATCTGTGAACCAGCGTGTAAAAAACGCTTTTACTTTGCTCTCTCTCTCTCTCTCTCTCTCTCTCTCTCTCTCTCTCTCTCTCTCTCTCTCTCCCTCTCTCTCTCTCTCTCACACACACACACACAATCTGTGGGCAAGTGTGTAAAAAACATGTTTACTTTCCTCTCTCTCACTCTCTCTCTCACACACACACACACAATCTGCGAACGAGTGAGTCTAAAACACATGTACTTTGCTCTCTCTCTCTCACACACATACACACACAAAATGTGTTGGCAAGTGTGTTTAAAAAAAAAAAAAACATTGACTTTGCGCTCTCTCTCTCTCTCTCTCTCTCTCTCTCTCTCTCTCTCCACACACACACAATACGTGAGCGAGTGAGTATAAAACGCGTTTACTTTGCTTGCTCTCTCTCTCCCTCTCTCTCTCTCCTCTCTCACACACACACACACACACACATTTTTAACATGCTTGAAGCGTTATCTTCTTCAGCTGGATTTTGTTGTCGCTCAACTGAGTCTATCGTAAGTGGGGAAAAAACAGTTTTGAATAACTGTACGGATGTACAGACTTTCTGCTGAGTGAATCATGTTTTAACAGCTTTATATCTGCAGTTGTTTGAGACCTCTGTCACGTGTATGACCATTGTCAACACACCCACATTCATACACTCCCTACTTTACCTCCCCCACAATCCTCCCCCTCTCCTCCCCCCCCCCCACCTCCTCCCCATCCCTCCCTGCCCCATCCTTTTGCTCCCTCCAATTTTTGCCCACATATACATACATGATATATAGTGCAAAAACAATAAATAGACACAGTGGCTATTTTTCCCCTAAGTGTCTGCAACAGGTCTAGTTTATTATTTTCCTTATACCAGTCAAGAGTAAAATTTACAGGCTTGGGTGAATAGCAGAGCCTGACTTCAGAACCCCCCAAAAAAACCATACCAAAACAAAACAAACAAACAAAAAAATGTTAGCCTCTATTAGACTGCTTTGTCTGTTGTAAATCCACTTCATTTGCCATGTAAACAAGCATATGGTGTCATCATTTTTTTTCTCCCCTGGACGTCACATGT
>CM065726.1:58289053-58311553 GCA_033310375.1 Conus canariensis
TGGTTCCTCGCGGTCATGCTCACCGCTCAGAACTCATGTATGATGTTAGAACATAAAGAGCCAAAAAACCGTTCGTATAGGAGGGGGGCACGAATAGATATCTTTCGAATTAAAGAGTCATTCCACTCACAGTGATGAGTCGTGGTTTCGATCACCCTAAGACGTCATGAAAGCACACGACACGTGTGTGTCCGAGTTAAGGCCGCCGTCTCAATCACATTCCCGACCACTCTCGTTGACGGTGTCGTTTAAGTTACAATACCCTATCATAAAGGCACGCCGGTACCGAAAGAAATGTCAACGTCAAGCAAACTGTCGATTGAAGGAAGGCAAGGAGGGAAATGTCGATGTGAAACAGAACTATCGTTGGTCGTTCAAATTATTGATGCTTCGATGATTGACGATTTTCGGTCATCCCATCCTTGCTTTTCGTGGTTCTACATGATCTTAGTCAGCACTTCGTGACTTCTATTTTGTCCGTTTGTGTCTAATTTGTTATTAATCGTGCACAGTTTGTGTCATCACTCACACACACACACACGCATATATTGGATTTTTTTTTTTTTTTTTTTTTTTTTTTTTTTTTTTTTCTTTTGGATATTATATATATATATATATGTATGTAGTAGTAGTAGTAATAGGGACCGGCTTTTTTTTTAGCCTTAGCCTTAGGCCTTACGGCCTGTTTGCGTCCCCTCATTATTTTTCAATTTAATTTCGGTCTGGTTGCATGCCTATCTTATAAATAACATTATATTCAATCCACACTAAAGAAAAGATCTTTCAATTTTGGGTCTTCATCTAGGAGTTTTTTTAAAGCTGTTGATGTCAGGTGCATATTTGGTGTTAGTAGGCAGTGCATTCCAATAATTAGCAATTCTGAAGGTAAAACAAGACTTTCTTTTGTTAGTATGGCAATGTCTGATAAAAATCTTGCCTTCATTATTTCTCGTCCAATCCACTTCTGAGAATTTGAAAAGCACATGCACATTAACATCGTCATAATTATGGAATATTTTTAAAAATTTAATCAGGTCTCCTCTGATCCTCCTTCCTTTCAGTGAGTATAATTGGAGATAATGTAATCTTTCTTTATAGTTTAAATTACTACATTCTTTCAGGATTTTAGTAGCTCGCCTTTGTACATTTTCTATCATTTTTGACTGTCTCTTGAGATGGGGACTCCAAATTACATTAGCGTATTCGAGATGGGGCCAAACAAATGCTTTAAATAATTTGACAAATGTCTCCTTTTCTAGAAAGGTAAAAGTTCTCCTGATGAGTCCCATCATCTGATTTGCTTTGTTCACAACTCTCTGGATGTGAGGATCAAAGGATAGATCTTTATCAAAGGTTACTCCCAGATCTGTTTCTTCATCACATGTATTTATTTTCTGCAATTCGTCGTTCACAATCATAGTATATTCAAACTGTTTATTCTTTTTGCCAATGTGCATCACCTTACATTTTGCTACATTGAAGTAAAGGTTCCATTCATCTGACCATTCTTGTAGCTTGTTTATGTCCTGTTGGATCTTTGTGCTGTTTGTCGCCTTATCATATATTTTTGTGTCATCTGCAAATATTTTGAAATGTGGTTTGAGTCATGTCCGGTAAATTATTAATGAACACAGTGAATAATATGGGCCCTAGGATACTACCCTGTCGAACTCCACTTAGGACCTCAGATGTCTTGGATCTCTCTTCTCCCACTCTCACTTATATATATATATCTATATCTATATATATATAATATTTTTACTTCCAGAAGTAATGAGTCCTTGCAATTCAAACCAATACAGTCCATGTTGCCCAGTTGATCACAAAGGGACATGTATATATCAGGGCTGTTATCTTGTTCAGTCAACTCACGAAAGATTTTTTTTTTTTTTTTTTTTGTTTGTTAATCACATATGCCTCATTAAAATAGATTTTCTGCACCATGCTGGATTTCATTAAAATCTTCTTTTCTATGAAAACTTAGACAGGATTTAGAAAAAAAAGAAAAAAAAAGATTTTCTTTCAGGAACTTGAAAATCACGTCAGGTTGGACATTTTGCGACAAGATTTTAACGATCTGCTGTGAAGTGTTTATGTCAAACATGGTGTAAATCCCAATAATCCATAAGAACGTGCAATATAGTAAGTTGTACATCACATGTAGGCCTCATGCACTATGGAGCTTCTTCGCACTATAAAAGAAACGAGTGGAAGTGAAAGGAGTGGCATATGTTCTTAACACATGGTCAAAAACTATGGTCAGGTCAGGTCAGTTCTTTTTTTGGTTAACTTAACAATTGCTGTGATGATTTAAGCATCCCTTTTGATGAACTAATCAAAAAGATACTTTAACTGAGCAATTTTAGTATCACTGTCTAGGAGGTTTTTGAATTTGTTAGTATCTGAAGCCAATTTAGTTTGTGCAGGAAGATTGTTCCAATATTTGGTGACTCTGTTAGAGAAAAAGTTTTTCCTAATATTATTTCTGCTATACATGGTTAGAATTTTAAGATCACTGTTACGAGTTCTTATTTCGTTAGACAAGTGAAACAAACCTTTGTTACTATTCTCAGTATTTTGAAAAATCTTGTAAACATTTATCAAATCTCTCCTTAATCTTCTATATTTTAAGGATGGCAAGTCTAATTTTCGTAGCCTGTCCTCGTAATCTAATTTTTTTAAAACAGATTTTAACATTTTAGTTGTTCTCCTCTGTACTCTTTCGATTACACTAGACTGTCGTTTAAGAAAAGGATTCCAAATTATATTTCCATACTCAAGATGTGGCCGTACCATACAAGACTATAGATTTATGAACACCTCTTTATTTAAATTTTTAAAACTCCTTCTAATCAAGCCCAGCATCCTATTGGCTTTGATGGTTTTAGAAGAACTATTAAAACATAAGAATAAGAGAACAAACAAAAATAAAGAACAAAGAAAAGAAAAGAAAGAAAGAAAGAAGATATAAGCAAAAGAGGAAGTATGCATTTAAAAGAAAATCAGTGTAAGAAATAGGTAGGTAAGATAAGTGAGTGTTGATTAGATTAACAAAGAAAATTAAGATAGCAGTGGTGGGAACAGTAGAAAGAACAGGTATAACATATACCTGAGATGAATAATGAGTAGTAAGGTTGCGTGTCCGTCGAGAGTCCTGCAGGCTGATGCTATGTGGGTGAGCAGGCACAAGCTATTAAGTATTATTGGATGTTGATGCTGTGTAAGCGAAGGGTCCCCAGTCTGACAGTAAGATGGGATTCCTGCATGGTACACTCAAAGTTGTCATTCTGTGATTGTTTGTTTTCTCTTCCTCTGTTTCAATCATACTGTTAGCTTTTTATTCACTAATCATTTCAGTTCCTTTCCACCTAATTATTATCATCATTATTATTAATCTTGTTATAATTATGATATTATAATCATCATTATTATTATTATCATTCTCATCATCATCATCAACATCATTATAATCATTATCATTATCAACTTCAAAATGGTCATCAGCTATCAATTCTTATCATCATTATTATCATTATTATTATCATCATCACTGTTGTTGTTGTTGTAATCATTATCATTATTACTATTGTTGTTGTTATCATGATGATGATGGTGATGATGGTAACGATGATGACCAACATTATTCATGTGATACGATGAAATCTATTCCATTCGTATTTTCTCATTTGTAAGAATTTGTAAGTTCTTCCAATCTTCCTGCGTGTTTCAGTGTTCTCACATTTCATGCGCCGATGACAATCTTATTTCTGGCACAAATTCTGTTTCTTGGAAGTACCGGTTGCATACTTTCCACCTCCACCTCGGTACCCAGCAGAAGGCGTGACCCTTGGTGACCCAGGCGACGACTGATCCAGTATGAACTAAGTGTTGGTTTTCATTTTCATGTGGCGTGTCTTGGACAGTTCACATCTGGCTGAGCCCATCCCTCTCCAGGTTTGACCACAGCCATTGTCCTCCAACTCAGAACCTCACCCTGGTCTTGGACATGAAGCTGTTAGGCTGGGTGGCTGCCTTTCTGCCCTTGCCGTGGACTCAGTAAGGAGTTCCTCCACCCAGCAATGCTGTTTCAATATCACCATCTCATGTGGTTCAGCCCGCCAGCTGAAGCGGTGTACCAGGATGTGGCGCTCGGAGCCAGCACGTGAGAGATTCAGGAGATGGATGAGGACCAGTGGTGCCTGTCTACCCTACCAGGTAGGATGCGGCTGCCTGACAACAAAGGTACTGCTTCTATCCAGAACCCCCTTCACACAAATGACAAGGAAAGATACTGCTGGAACATTTAGGACTTTGCGAAGCATGAAGGAAGAACTGTGAAGAAACAAGCACTCACAAAGCCCACAAGCTGTACTTCAGTGGAAGAGAGGACAGACATGGGCAGGGTGGAGATTTCTTCATTCACAAAGACACTGTCGATCGTGACAGCCAGTTTCAAGAAGGCTCATTACCATACAACTAGGGTAACCTCGTTTAACATCACCATCATATAAGCATATGTCCAAGCTTCAGAGCACAGTGATGACGATGTAGAAGACTTTTGTACCAGCTACAGGAAGTCATAGATCAAGTTCCCAAGAAAGATATCCTGGTAGTACAAGGTGACTGGAATGCCAAGATAGGAGAAGAGGCTTACAAGAACTGGAGGGGCACATGCTGGAAATCTTTGAACAGAAAGACAAATGCAGAGGCGTCCAAATACCAGAGTTTGCCAGTTTCAACAACCTCACAATGGCAAACACTTTTGGACACCACAAAGCATCAAGAAGATGGACATGGCACAGCCCAAATGGACAATGCCACAACCAGATTGATTACATCATAGTGAAGATGTTTTCAAAGTCAAGCATGAACATTGTGAAGACATGCAGCTTCCTGAAAGCTGATGTAGGAAGTGACCATGACTTGCTGAAGATGACTTTCCAACTACATCTGAAGACAATTAGCAAAAAGAAGCACACACGACTCAAGGTTGACCTGGAAAAGCTGAAGGACCCTCTGGTGGCAGCAGCCTTTCTGGCCATTATAGGCGGGAAATTTGCAACACTCTCCATCCTTGATGTGGAAGAGGATACAGATGTTGACACACTTGTAAACACTTCAATGCTGCGGTGACCGAAACTGCCAGTAAGATTCTCAGCAGACATCACCCTGTCAGAAAGCATTGGGTCACAGCAGACATTCTTGATTTGTGGGACAAGAGGAGACAACTGAAGAACAAGAAAAATGAAGCAGTTGGAGCAAAAAGTATAAAGCCGTTAGCAGGGAGATAAAGAATATGAAGAAAGCAAGGGAGACATGGATAGAGGAGCAGCGCCAAGAAACTGAGGACAATGTACAGAAGGACAAAAGTAGGAAAGCATAACAATTTGTAAAAGACATGACAACCTCTGAGCAAGGACAAGTTTTCACCACACAGGACAGGTCAGAGAAATGCCTCAAAGAAGACAAAGCCATCCTCAATCGTTGGACAAAATACTGCTCCAAATTATACTTCATCACAACAGGAGACCCCCCAAGTCCTGAATGTCCTCCCAGTAACAACATCCCCATTCTGCATTAAGAAGTAAAAGCAGCAATTAATTCCGTGAAACTGGGAAAATCAGCAATGGTGGACAACATATCAGCAGAGTTGGTGAAGGAAAGAAGAGATGCCATGATCAGTGCCCACACAGTCATTTGTAACAAAATCTGGCAATCTAGTGAGTGGCCAACACCATGGACCCAATCCCTGATAATCAATCTGCTAAAAAAAAAAAAAGAAGGCAATTTACAACTGTGCCAAAATTACAGAACCATCAGTCTGGTCACCAAGCAAGGTGATGCTGAAGATCCTTTGGAACAGACTGAAGCCACAAGCAGAGAATATCAGTGCTGAAGTACAGGCAGGGTTTAGAACAGGTCACAGTACCACCAAACATATTTTAACTTGAGAATAATGTGCGAGAGATATCGTCAGCACCAGCAGGACCTGTGCCTCATTTTTGTGGATTTCAAAAAAGCCGTCGACAGGGTGTGACAAGCAGAATTATGACTGACATTGGAGGAACATCAAGACTCAGTAAGCATTGGAGGCATGATAGCAACAAACCGTCGCTTTGCTGATGACACTGACGGGCTAGCAGGAGAATAGCAGGAACTAGCCAACCTGACAGAGCGCCTTAACAACTGTTCTGCTGCATTCGGCATGGAGTTCAGTGCCAAAAAGACAAAACTTATGACTAACAACACCTACGGCATCAGCACTAACATTGCTGTCAAGAGAGAAAAACTAGTGACAGTTCAGAACTTCAAGTACCTCAGGGCAATTGTTTCAGATGATGGATCAAAACCTGAAGTGCTCTCCAGAGTTATGTAAACGATTAAGACCCATATGGAATGACAGAAACATCACAATCAGTCCCAAGATCAAACTGATGCACTTCCAAGTCATTGCCATATTTCCCTGTGCCTGTAAAACATGGACTCTGACAGCTGAACTTGAGAGGATAGATGAGATGTTTCCGCAAGATCCTTGGCATCTCATTCAAAGATCACATTGCCAACTTGGAGGTTCAGACCAGAGAAAGGCAAACCAGTGGACCATACCTAGACCCGTTGTCCACAGTGTAGAGAAGGAAATGAGATGGTATGGTCATGTATCTAGACCTACAGGACTTGCCCAAACCATTCCACAAAACACAGTGTGAGGAGGCAAAAGGAGAGGAAGACAGGGAAAGAGATGGGAGGACAATATCAGTGAATGGACTGGCCTCACACTCAGCAACGGCCTAAGAGCGTCTGAGAACTGGAAGAGTGGCGGAAGCTGGTTGCGAAGTCTTCTGTGGCGCCTCAACGGTTTTTAAGATTCAGGGAAAGACAATTGGTGAGGTGATAAATTTGTATATTTCTTAGATTTTATCTTCCTATCTTTCTCATGTTCTAAATAATTATTATCATTATCATAATTAACATAATTATCATTATTTGTATATTTCTACGATTATTGTTATTGTTAGTATTATCATCATATGATTATAATACCATGATCATTATTATTATGCCATTGTCAGTATTGTAATAATTTCAGCCTGTAGCTCCTCCCCTTCAATCTTCCCTTCAGTTCTGTTCTATAATTCATGTTGTTCACCCAAGACCAACTTTTGCATCCAGATCGAAGAGACGAGTGACTGTCTGTTTGTCCGTTGTTTTCATTGTTTTGTTTCATTTGTCCTGATTTGAGAAGACCTAATATGTCGAAATGCATTATGTTTGTTCTATAATTTGTTTGTTCCTTCATTTGGCAGTCCGGTAATTCTGTTTTTGTTCTCGTTTCACTTTCCGCCTGCAGTCACCCCACTTTGGAATCAACTTAATCCCTTTATTCAGCTCCTAAAAATATTTTTTTGAAATTCATTTCCCGAAGTGATGTGATCCCAATGCCTGTCATTAGTCACTGCCTGGAGGAAAGAAGAGCTCAACCAGCCCCCAACAATCTGCCTATCTCCGCAGTTCCCAAGAGGGTAGAGTTGAACCACCGCACTTTATGGAGGAATACTTTTGTAGCAGGATTTTCTGTCTTCTGTGTGTGTGTGTGTGTGTGTGTGTGTGTGTGTGTGTGTGTGTTTGTGCGCATGTGTGTGGATGAGTGTGTATGTGTGTGTGTATGTGTGTGTGTGTTGTGTGTGTATGTGTGTGTGTGTGTGTGTGTGTGTGTGTGTGTGTGTGTTGTACGTGTGTGTGTGTGTGTGTGTGTGTATGTATGTGTGCGTGTGTGTGTGTGTGTGTGTGTGTGTGTGTGTGTGTGTGTGTGTGTGTGTGTGTTCTCCAATGTTTGTGAGCAGCAATTTTCTTTCTTGTTATTTCATACTTTAACACTACCACACTCCCATTTTGAGGGCCAATTTGCACTGAAAAAGCTTCTTATCTTCTCTGTAAATTACTGAAAGTTGTAATGGATTATGAAATATTTTCAGAAGATATTCTTATCTTCCACAATGTGTTTAAAAGTGTATCTGATGTACGAGTGCAGGCACATTAAGCAAAGTTAGCACGTTTGATTTGATCTGGAAAACTGAAAATTCATCCCAACCTTTTACTGACAAGCCACTGCAGAGATCTGAACTCAGCACTTATTGATAGTAGTTTAACACACTGACCACACGGCCAGCAACACTGAGATCTGAAATTAAGGCCAATTAAATGTTGCCCCAGTATTACTAACCACATCACCAGCACTGATGAGGGCTGATCATGAGGCCAAGTGAGTATAGTTGACACACTAAGTAAAAACTACATCACACAGCCAACATTGTTGAGTTTTGAACCTCCAGACTTCCTGACACACACAGCTACACGACATTTACATTCCAAAACTAGCTCAGCAACCATAAAAAAACATTACGCACAATTCATACACTTGCACATGACGATAGTTTATTTCACTGGCTATCCACATAAATACACAAAAAAAATGCATCACATAGTAAACAACAAATGTGATTCAATTTTCAGTTAAAAAAAAATTAAAGAAAATGTATTAAAAAATTATTGCCTTGTTTTTAAACTTAAAACAAAATTCAGTAAATGACATAACTGAAACGGAAAATAATGCAACAAAAACGAAAAAGAGAAATGTTGAAAGAAAAACAAACGGTACACAACTGACTAAAGCCTGATGTGGATAATTGTACAGATTTACTTCAGCAAAACTGAGGTTTAATACACCTGCAGCATGTAAAATAAAACACTTAACACAATCAAGAAAGAAAAGTGATATCTTGATTCAGTACCTGTTACTAATGAATTCTGTAAAAATTCAGTTTCTTGTTGCGGGTAATTACTTAAAAAAAAAAAAACACACAAAAAAGCACCCTACTTCTTGAAAAACAAAATAAGCTTTTGGACAGATTTGTACAATTATTTTCAAAGAGCTGATAGGATAACAATAAAAGGAATGTGCTCTTTTTTTCACAACTGGGATCTGTGAATGTCTACCCAAAGAATAACTAAAATAGTTCAAACAGCAAATTATAAAGGAAAGTAAATCTGTCTGACTGTCTGTTTGTCTGTCTGTCTGTCTCTCTCTTTCTCACACACACACACACACACACACACACACACACACACACACACACACACACACACACACACAAACACACTTATTAAACCGATAAGAATAAGGAACAAATCTGTATGAAACATGGGATTTGAACAGAATATAGTGACAAATATAACCAGTTACACTTTTGGTTTCGCATGTAAAAAAGTAAACATACAAATCAGATCTGAGATCTATAGCATGAAGTCTTATGACTAGATTAGATCATCATTTTGCAGTAATGTACATCAAAAGATCAACAAACTTCTGAAATCATGTAAAATGCTGCAAGAATGAAATCAAATGCATAAATAAATGCATATTAAATGAAAGAAACAAAAACAAAAAGTACACATACATAACCACAAATAAAATAAATACATCTGGGCTCATACTTCTGTGAATAAAATAAAAAGAAATTAAGGACAAAACCTGACATTGCTTTCAAGTGTCATGAATTTGAAAACTGCCAGCAACACTAAGTACGACACAATATATATATATATATATATATATATATATATACAGGAATACCTATAACATGCAAAAAAGTATACAACAATAAATGACACTGCAGCTTGATCATTCTGCACTTACAATTCAATGGCATTTTCTTGGATGACTATCCTGTCTTGCATTTTTTTTTCACTCTTCCCTAGGTAATTTTCTTCCACTTCATGATAACCATTTTGTCTTACTCGTTTTCTTTTCCATTTTTTCCCCCTTTTCTTTTGTTCATTTCTCATATTTTATTAAAAAACAAACAAACAAATCTAACTTCTGTACTGTATATTTTCCTGCATCTTCTTCTAGCTGACATCCCCTATCTTTCAAATACAAAAAATCCTCTTCTCTGTATATTTTTCTGCTTCGTCTTCATGACAACCATCCTGTCTCATAATGATAATCCTTTTTTTAAACTTCTTTCGATACATTTTCTGTTTTCTCCCTAGAATGACCATCCTGTGTCATCCGCCCCCTTCTCCCCCATTTTTGATCTTCCTCTTCAGGATGACCATCCTGTCTCATACTTTAAAAAAAAAATTATTTTCTGTTTATGTTCCTGCTCATCTTGTCAGGAAGCCTGTACTGCGACACTTAAAAAAAATTCATTTGTTTCTATTTATCTTTATATTTCTCTTTGAGGATAACATCCAGTAGAATGTTTTTTCTGAACTTTTTTTTTTTTTTTTGCTTCTCCTTCAAGATGACCACCTTTCTCTCATATGTTCCCCCACCCCACCCTCTCTATTTCTTCTCATATGTTCCCCCACCCTATTTCTTTCCTGTACATTTTTCTGATTCTTCTTAGAGATTACCATCATGTCTTGCAGCTTTTTCTTTAATTCTTTGCTGTAAATCTTCCTGTTTCTCCTTCAGGATAACCGCTCTGTCTCAATGCCTTTTCCTTTTAAATTTCTTTTTTCTTCATACTTTCCCTGCTTTTCCTTCAGGATGTCCATCCTGTCTTGCCCAAAAAAAAAAAAAAAAAAAAAAAGAAAAAAGATAAAGAAAAAAAATCTGTTCCTTTCCAGATTCTTCAGGATGACCACCCTGTCCTGTAGTTTTCTTCTTCTTCTTCTTTTTCTTTTTTTTATTTTATTTTATTTTTTTATCTCTTTTCTGCACATTTTCTTAATTCTCCTTTTCCATGAAGACAATCTAAAAACAAAACACTTTTCAGGCATTTCCTGACAAAAGCCTGCTTTCAAAACACTTTCAAGGTCTTGAAACGGTGGTGTTAAATCTCAAGGACTTGTAAAGATGTTCATGCATTGCTCATACAACAAACCTTGTATCTAAACATCTGACACAAGCTGCGAGGCGAGCTTCTCTAAGTCTTCTCACAGAACTGGTAATGCACACAGCCAGGGAGGCTGGTTTCCAGGGACTGGCAAAGTGTACCACCGCCATGTCTGAAATATGTCATTGAATAAAATGGTCAAGAAACTGCAGATCTTTGATAAGGCTGAAGGATCCTGGATGCATCATGTAAGTCAGCTCATACATGAACACAAAATGTTCTGCAAAGGAAAGTAATAATAGGTATGGACTGAAAGAATTATTTCACATTTCTACTTTCAACAGAATACAGTAAAAAAAAAAAAAAAAAAAAAAAAAAAAAATGACAAAGTGTCAATATTCATATCACTAGGTGTAAAAATGTTCCAGATCAAGGACAGGTGAATCATCCTCAATGGTCGAAGGACAGCAGATGGTGGAAAAACATAAAACAAACAACAAACAACAAAACAATAACAGCTACAACAACAACAACAGAGAAAGTGAGAGACAGAAAAGTGGAAATTACTCTTTCTAGCACAGAATTTCCAGAAGAGGACGGGAAATGGGGGGAAAGGGGGGGGGGGGGGGAGATTACAATTTATACTGAAAAGCATCAAGCGTGTCCATGGGGACAGCGGGGATGAACTGACTGAATTGCTTCAAGATTGATATCAACAGCAAGAACATAAAATGTGTTCTTTGGCATATCTAATGAATGATGTCCACGAGATTTCATGGTTTAAACACCAGGAGAAACTGTACAGCATAAAATTTGAAAAGGAAAAAAAAAAAAAAAAAAAAAGAAAGGGAACCCCAAATAAGCTTTTATCATCCTACAAACTCGAGTCAAGTGATAGTACTGACTCAATGTTGTACTGTGAAGGAACACAGAAACCAAACAAAACAGTGACAACCAGTTCTGCCATACTGCACCACTGAGCTTAGTGCATTTAGAAAGAGAGGGTGTTAGTTACCGCCAATGACATTGACAAACAAAGCACATGACAAGACACGATGCATTTCAACCTCTTGGGTCTTCTTCAGGCGAAAAAATAAATCACATTTAACATTTAAGACAGTACAAACAAACAAAGAACGAAAAATGACTCATCTGTTGTCCATGTGGTGGGGAGAATAGCCGCTAGGAGGAAATGACAAGGGGATTATGGGAGAGGAAAAGGAGGGGGGTTGTATGGGGGGGGGGGGGGGGGGTTGTGTGATACGATAGGGTTGTGTGTCTAGTTTAGTGGGGTGGTGTGATATCTTTGCGACGGTTGTGGTAATGGTGGATTGATAATAATGGTAAAAGGGGGGGGGAAGGGAAACTGGAAAAAAAAAAAAAAAAATATATATATATATATATATAGAAGGGGTAAATAAGTACATGAACAGAAGAAACTGTTTAAAAAAAAAAAAGAAAAAAGTTTAGGTGAATAAAATAAATGATTTCGCTGGGTGATGAAAGAGGTGGTGGTAGTTATGCGTGGGTAGTTGTGAAAGGTGTGTGGGTAATGTTAATAAGGGAGGGAAGGGGATGGAAGATAAATGGGTGATAAGGTATGATTGGGGGGGGGGGGGAGGGGGGGTTGAGGAAAAAAAAAAAAAAAGGAGGGTAATGTGTTTGTGTGTGTGTGGGGGGGGGGGGGGGAAGGGGGGCAAGAGAAGGAGAGCTCATATCTCTTCGTCCACTATGGGGTGGGGGGGGGGGGGGGAGGCTGGGAGGTTCATGTAAATAGTGGTGTTTAAAGAAGTAAACAATGCTGTAGGATGATGTTCATTGTAACAGGTGAAATAATGTGTTGGCATCAATATGCTGCTGTTTGTTGAGAGAAGATAGCAGTGATCAATGAAAAACAGGGTATCATGTGTTGCACACACAACCACACACACACACACACACACACACAAAAAGGGGGGGGGGGGGTTGTGGGGGGGGGGGGGACCACATGTAAACAATGTTCTGGGTGAGTTAAGATCATGTGATCATAATCAGACTAACTGTGGAAAGTTTTCACACACATATTCACACATACATGCACTCAATCACAATTGGGACAGATCTGAAGTTCCTAAATGCGTGGAAAAAGAAGGCCTATGTGGTTATTTTCAACACACCCATACCCACACACACCAAACTCATTCTGATATCAAAATAATGATGTTTTGGTGCTTGCAGTACAAATAAAAGAAACTGCATGTACATCAGCCACAGATTTTTTCAACTGAATCAAATTATAAAAAGGAATCTAGGGTAAATTTAAATTCCTTTTAAAACTTGTTTCAATTTCTGCTTGTGGTCACCTCACTTTGAAACCAACTGTATCAACTCTGACCAATTTGGAGAATTTTATATTAATTCTTTCTGTGTATTGTTTTTTTTTTTTTGTTTTTTTTAAAGAATTGGGATATAACAGTTTACTGCTCATAAAACACAAATTATACACAAAAATGTATAATATTACACATAAAAAAGTAAAGGCATGTCTTTAAATTTTCAGTTTGTAAAGAAATCTGTAGAATCTGACAACAGAAAACATTTATGATTCTTCTAACGGTAACAATGGAAAAATTTTGAGAGCATCAAATGCAGTCAACTTCAACATCAGGGGAGCAAACTGATCAGAGTTAAAGACACATACACTCCAGAATTGACCTCTGCAGAAGCCTGCTGTACAGACAACAACTCGGCTTTGAAGGTGAACTTTGTTTACAGTCTTTGGCATTCATTAAAGCCACACATCCAAGAAAAGCAAATACACAGCGACGTGTTGTACGCTCAAAGCAAAACAAAACAGAACCTTACCTTGCATAAGAGTAAAACAGAACTGCAAACGCACTCACAATGCCACCAACAGAAATCAAAGAAAAACAAAAGTACATGTAGTGAACATCAATCAGTTTGGAAAGAGGGAGGAGCACAGAACTTGGCAGCTGGTGGAATGAATTGGTCTGGAAAAGGTGGGGGTGATGGCGTCACGAAATGTTTCCGAAAATAAAAACATCACTCCAGGGAAGGAAGACAACAGTAAGCCCCACATTATTCTGGTCCACAACCTGGGTATAGTTTCATCCACATGTTTGACAGCAAAGAAAATGTAAAGGAAAAAAAGTTATATTTAACAAAAAAAATGAGATCACCTGTGCTTGTACAAAGCACACAAGCCATGTATCCTCTCTGCGTCTTCGGACATACAAGTTGTTGGCCTTGCTGGCTTACCTTGACCTTAAGGTTTGTCAGTGTATGATGCAAAATATACACTGAGGTTGGCATAAACAGTCATTATGACATGCAACGTAATGTGTCAACTGCTTTCAGTTGCAGTAAGCTTTGAAACCTCTCGATATAATGAAATCCTCTCAAGATGGTGGTAAAAATGCAGTCCTACAGACAATCCTCTCACACTCAATCTGGAGTTCACTTCTGAGAGTGAACACACTGAGCGACGCCAAAGTGTTCAGAAGGAGAAACCCAACACACTGCACACAGCAAAGTCTACCTCATCCTGATCTTATGAAGACAGACTCAGTGAGATTAACAAGCCTCAGAAACGATTTTACAGTTTTTGTCACTAAGGCCCAGCAGACTGCAAAGAGCCTTCTGCGGAACGTCCAAACTCACACAGGAAAGCAGAGTCACATCTTGAACAGGACAGATCACTGGAAAAGACTAAGTCCTGAAAAGGAAACAACAAGAGCAAGTCAAACCAAACTACGGGCACCCTTATGGAAGTCAAAACGAGGCTGTGCCGACAGCGCCAAGCATTCCCTTTGATTTCTCCTCCCCACGTCAGAAGTCATTAAAAAAAAAAACCAACTAATGAAAAACATTCAAATGCCACGAAAAATATACAGAATGTGGTATGGGCAAGTAGACACTTCAGAACGACAGCAAACTTTCACTCTAGACAGTAGCGAAAACTTTCACCATCTCACTAGCAGATTACAAGCTGAAATGTTGTGATTTGCAATTGGCAACCCTGATGTGGCCCTTTGCGATCGGCTGGGCTATAAGCAACATTTGCAATGGAGGGGGGGGGGGGGGGGGGGGGGGGGGGGAATGAGTATAAAATTTTCAAAACTGAAGACAGGGTAATGGACCACAAAGGCAGAAAAATAGCAGACAGCAGTAAAGAAGAAGCCAAAAAGGAAATAAGGCAGGCAAAAAAACAGTACACAGCAGCAAAAAAGAAAAAAAGGCAGAGTGGAAAAGAGTGAGAGAAAAGAGGAAATTAGCAGCATATAACACTCCGAAGGCAAGGGAACCACTTGTACTAACATAATCCCCAGCATCCCCACGGAGGACACTAAAAAACAGAAAATCCTAACTTCATTTCCATATTATTTTACTGCCTGAACTGATTTGTAGTAAATCTTAAATGTTAGTGACAGCGCACCGCCAAAAAACGTAGACAAATGAATCACAAGAGAAAACACGACGCGTTTCTACCACTTAGGTCTTCTTCAGGCAAGATACAAAACACGCAGGACAACCAAAATGAACGTGCAATCACTTTTCTTCATCCACTTTGGCGCAAGGTAGGTGCTGAATCAACGCCTGTCTTGTGCCAAGGTGGATGAAGGCAAGTGATTGCTCATTCATTTTCACTGTCCTGAGTGTTTTGTATCTTGCCTGAAGAAGGCCTAAGAGGTAGAAACGCGTCGTGTTTTGTCATGTGATTTGTTTGTCCACCTTTTTTGGCGGTGCGCTGTCACCAACATTTAAAATTCGTTTCGATTTCCACCTGCAGTCACCTCATTTTCCGACGAGATCGATTTCTAGTAGCTGAAAAACAGAGGTTGGTTTTGGGAGTTCTTTGGTAAAACTAGCCAAAAGATTCTTCTGCCTGCACAACCTGACCTAAGGATAGCTTACTTGATACATGTGCTCTGAATGGCACAAAAAAGACGAGAATGTTCATGTTAGGATTTTTTTTTTTTTCATTAAGAATACATGTATGGATGGTATTCACAATAAAGGGGTCAATTATTTTTTCTTACATTATCTCTACATTTCACTCTGGTTCAGAAAAACAATATCTATTGGGAAAGTTGTTTGTGCCGGTCAGGTCAAAACCAGTTAACTTCACAGCAGTTCATCTGCCTGTAATCTCTAAAACAGTGTCCGACACATGAAGAAAAACAAAAATAAAACAAGAACAATCAGTAGACTTTCCACTTATCCCATAACAAACTGTATTTACAATGACAATTACACACTTTTCAGCACTTTGCATCGTAACTACCAAACATACAACACATAACAAAAAATTAATGGAATTTTATATTCAAGAATATTACACACTTTAATACGCTTTGATCTCACTGAGAAAATGGATAAATACTACGGGAGGAAAAATATGGCCATTCAACAGAATACATGGATTGTTTTTTAGTTTGTCAGATACCAGAACAAGAAATAGTGTTTGTGTTGTAATTTGTTTGTTCCTTCATTTGACGGCCCAGGATTTCCGTTTCTGCTCTTGCAGCAAGAAGAAATTTTGGGGATAACGAATCACACTTTACTTTGACACTTGGCTAAAAAAGATAAGCAGCAGGTGACTTGAAGAGTTTACCATGTGAAATTGGCAGGGAACTCCAGAACATACCAGCCTGGAAACACATCAAACCTCTCTGCAAAGGCCTAATCCTTACAGTAATCAACATATCAGTTTGACGACTGAAAATGTCACATTTTCTACAGCCAGTTACGCTGGGTCTGCAACGACTGTTGTCCAGAGAGTGTCTAGCAGATGGTGTCCCACCGATGCAGGATCACAAGAAGCACCTGCAACTTGACTCACCAAGAGTGCTGTGTCTCCTGTGATGGGTTGTCTCACGGCATGACTTTGATTACTCCTTGTGGGCTGTGACAGGACAAATCAGGACCTGGCTTGTGTGTATGGGAGCCACTATGTATGTATAGGAACCATTATGTGTGTGTATGGGAGCCACTATGTATGTATAGGAACCATTATGTGTGCATGGGAGCCACTATGTATGTACAGGAACCATGTGTGTGTATGGGAGCCCCCATGTATGTATAGGAACCATTATGTGTGTATGGAGCCACATGTATGTATAGGAACCATTATGTGTGTATGGGAGCCACTATGTATGTATAGGAACCATTATGTGGTATGGGAGCCATTATGTGTGTATGGGAGCCATTGTGTTGTATGGGAGCCATTATGTGTGTATGGGAGCCATTGTGTATGTATGGGAGCCATTATGTGTGTATGGGAGCCACTGTGTTGTGTATGGGAGCCATTATGTGTGTATGGGAGCCATTGTGTGTGTATGGAGCCATTATGTGTGTATGGAGCCATTATGTGTGTACGGGAGCCACTGTGTTGTGTATGGGAGCCATTATGTGTGTACGGGAGCCACTGTGTTGTGTATGGAAGCCATAACGAGCAGCACAGGAGTAATGCTTTTCAATGGAAATGTAAGAGAGAAGAGCAAAAATAAACAAAACAGAAACTGATAAAAGTGACACAAAATAACTACCATATTTCCAAGCAGGCGAGACACAGAGACAGAGATGTATCTCCAACAACATTAAAACTAGAGATGGTCTTATGCTAGTCTACAGCATGAACTATCTGTGTCGATCTAAAGTACATTTTTTTCATGTCTAAAAGTCCATTTAGGAAAAGGGCCACTACTTTTGCCTAAGCTCACTAAAGCCACAGAACTAAAACTCCCCCCATCCCACTCCAGCCCTCTTAAACCAACCAACCAACAACAACAAAAAACTCCACACACACACAACGAAAAAACAAGTGCCAAACACACACTATCCACATGGTAAAACTATTTAAATAAAATACACAGTTTACCCATCTTTAAAGGTACCTTGCTTGGACAGCGCTGAATCTCTGTCAGTCTTTCTGGGCTCTATCCCCCCCCCCCCCCCCCCCCCAAGAATGTTTAAAATGGACAATGGCATGTAAAGATTAAGAAAAAAAAAAGGTTATATATCTACAGATTACTTGAAGTACCTCAAAACGAGTAAATGAAAAACATTTAGGAAAAAACAAGTTATGGACTGCATACAATTCTAAAATTGAAATATCACATCACAGAAATGGAAAAGGAATGCTGTGATTCCTTCCAACTCCTCCAAATTCTCAAGTCATCACAATGTTCTGTAACAAAATGTTCAGACCTAAAATAAGTATGAACAGCACTAAAAAGTATTTACATACATTGTTTTCTTTTTCCTCTTTGTTGTTTTGGCAGCAGCGGTCATAACAAATGCAAAGGACATGGAACAAAACTGCTATCGCAGCATTAGTAACACGACATACATTTCAGTAGTTAAAACATTCTTCATATTTAATCTGGAATTTTAAAAAAAAAATCAATAAATCAACAAAACTGAAGATGGCAAATGATTCAAATGTATTCAGAATTATCTGAAAAATTCACATCTTAACAGTCGCTGGGAGGCTTAGTTTGAGCAGGTAATCCAGTCACCTGATAACTGGGGAAAAAACAAAACAAAAAAACCCAAAAAACTAACAATTGGGAGTAAGGCAGGAAGGGTTGGGTGCCCTAAAATCACAACTAGGTATCCTCCCAAAATTTGCAGTCCCCCACAAACTCATTTACTTCAACAATAAACAACAAAATAAAAGAACAAGAAACGTTAAAAAAAGATTATCCTTGAACATGCCTGCACAAAATCTCTGATCAAGCTTTTTTTTCAGTTTTTTTCCCCCTGACAGCCCCATTCCTCTCCCTCCCACCAAGGATTTTCAAGAGAAAAAAAAAAGAGAAAAATCTATCAAAATGTAAACAGTTGGCATGCCAAAATATGGAGTTCAGCAGAATATGCTGAAACAGCTGCAGTGGAACAGAGACTAGTTTTGCGGACTTAAAGGCCAGGAGGGAGGTCTTTATTTGAGCGATTTTTCACCACCTACCTAGTCCTACCTAAAATGAAGTTTTCCATGGGTACCAGCCGCCGTGGCGAAGTGGTTAGCGTCGCGGACTCCTGGCTTGGAGGTCATGGGTTCGTATCTCATCAGAGTCATGTGGGTTTTTCTGCCCCGACCGGCTCCTACCCAGAGTTGAGTTTGCTGCAGACTCAGTTGGGAAGACTGGGACCACACAGTCAAGTTTCATCCACTTAATGGATGCCTTTCTGAGAGTGTTGCTCAAGTTTCCTGACCAACACTGCAGGTGCCTGTATCTCTCGGGCCTGGTTGACGCCAGGATATATTATGAAAGGAAGCGTAGAGTACAGCCCTGTCATGTAGTCTCAGACCGAAATGGAAATCCGTAGCATCATCTTAATCATCCTCATTCTCATCGATCAGCATTAAAAAAAAAATGTCTCAAATTCTGTGGCTCTTCATCGGCGGGTCCATGGGGGCTGTCGTTTGACGGACGTGGTGGCGCCCTCCGGAGGGAGAGCTCACTCACGCCAGCTCTGCGACTAAGCAATTATTGTCGTCAGTAGGGGGCTTAGTAGGTGGTGTTCTGCGTATGTTAAATCAGAACAGGCGCCACTGAACACCACCAAAGTGACTCGGCAGCAGTGCAGTGTCTCCTCCGGTGGGTTGCCTCTTGACGACTTGACATTGACTGCTCCCTGTGGATTGCCGGTGCCGGGGGCTGCGGCGGGGCGACCGGGTTGTGCTGTGGATGGGGTGTCGGAATGAGCGGCGTGGGTGCACTGCCTCTGAGGTGGCGCAGAGGTTGGGACAGCAAAAAAAAAAAAAAAGTTTTCCATGGGTTCAAATAGAAGGAGGGGAACCATACAATTGAGTATCATCCTTTTAATGCTTGTGTCACAAGAACGTTGCTCAAAGTCCCTGACCAACACCACAGGTGTATGCATCTCTCGGGTATGGTTGATGCTGGGACAGATTACAAAACAGAACATGTAACACAGTCCTGTCATGTAGTCTCTGACTACTATGAGATGCTGTATCTCCATCTGCATCATCCTCATTAATCATCATTAAAAAAAAAAAAAAAAAACCAAAAAAGCATCAAATTCTGAGCCCCTTCTTGAAATGCTGTTGTGGGGATCTCAGTTTCGATCTTCACTCCACATCCATGCTGTTGTTGGATAGACACAGGAGGCAGTGCCCACCGAAGGGAAAACTCACTCATGCTGGCTCTGAGACTAAACAAATATCCGCTGCCAGCACGGAGCTCAGTGGGTGGTGTCCTGCATGTCTTGCCTATGGCTGGATCAGAACACACACCACAAGCACAGCAGCACAGTGTCTCCTCTAGTGGTTTGTCTCATGACAACTTGAAAATGATTGTTCCTCGAGGACTGCCAGTCCCGCTCTGCAACATGATTCATCAGGGAAAGGCTCTATCTGGGCATAGAACGAGGGGCACGGAAGTAATGCCGCCGGGGATAATGAAGATGAGACAATAATTCACATCCCAAACATGCATGTGTGCACACACACACACAAACAAATGCATGCATTTATTACAAAAACAAAACAAAAAACCCCCACCTGAAACACTTACTGAATCAGAACCTGCACCCATAATCGGCACTAAAGCAACACAGTGGTTGCTTCTTGGCAGGTGACCAGTTAAAAGCCTGACACCAACAGTCCCTTATACACTGCAGGAGCTTACACCACAAAAGTGTTTTCCTGGGTTTAGCTGTGCAAGGGAAGATCAGGATGGGTGTTATGGCAGTACCATTCATCAGTAACTTGGCAACAAAGACAGGCGAGAAAGGAAGGGTGGAAAAAGTAATTGCTGCAGAGAAGCACAATGAAGCCTTTTGCCTCCGCTACTCCCGGCAGTCTAAAAAAAAAAGCTGCAGCATTTTGTTAAAATCATGTCTTTACCACACTGCCCACTGAAAGCAAGAGACAATATTTCTACCGACTGTCATTTGTACCCTACTGTTCATTGCGTCGTTTTATCACCAGACAATGTTGCAATAGAACTGTGCCACTTCTTTTGGTAAGATTATTATCATTTTAGGGGTGGGAGGTTATGACTGAATTTACCTATGAAATGGATTTTCCCATTCTGTGAGGGACAATTCCTCTGCTGCACGGAATTCTTCGTGAGAATTATGCATTCAACTCATGGGACCTTGATATATCAGGTTTTCCATGCGAGTGTACTCACAAACAGAACCTGTTCTCTTGCTTGCTGGATCCTGCAAGCTTTCCTGGTACTCACATATCTTTTCTTTACTCTCTGTCCAAGGCAATTCTTCAGGGAACCGTGGAGCTTGGATGTTGCATACGTGAAGAGATAAAGTCCAGAGTAAACAATATACAAGACAAGGCTAGACTCATGCCCTGTACCCTGTTGCGCCTGACTGAGAACATCTGATGACTGGGCCAGCAGACAGCATGGCTAACCATAGTCCATGACAGAACGACTGAGGCAAAACTGACTGAGGCAAGACTGGAATCACCACAGAGGGACTCTTTCCTAATTCACAATAAACACAAAACGGTCAACACGTTTGAGATGTAACGCATCATGTGAAGCAAATTTGTAACAAAACAAATGAAACAAACAAGAAACAGAACGAAGCAAAACGCTAATCATGTGAAAACATCAACAGCTTACAGTGTAAGCATCACTGAGCTGGGAATTCAAAAACACCTTTTCCCCCTTAAAGGTTCAAAAACCACAGTATTTGGGCCATCTCTATATGGCTGACAACAGGCTGATCAATAATAGCATATCACATCCAATTCTACATCACCATAGGTAATCTTTCCACGCAGGCAACAGGGGTCAACATCAGGGTGGAAGGGTAACATTTAACTAAAGGCGGGAGGGAAGGAAGTAAAAAGCACAATATGGTAAGAATGCATGCCATTATCACGGACATCTTGTGGATAGGTAAATCTTAATAAATAATTTGGAATACTAAAATAACAACGCACACAGCCCATGATAAATCTGACTTGTTGAACACAAACGTATGTACATAAAGCCAAATCTACAGTGCTTTTTTCTTTAATTTTTTTCTTCACACCTGGGTGGATTTTTCAGGATTCTCGTCTCTCACAAACAGTGTAAGAAGCTGTTCGTCACATTAAAAAAAAAAACTACTATAAATACAGACACATACAATGTAAGTCTATTCTGCTATAATATGTACAATGTAATTGTTTTTTCTTTTTCTTTTTTTCTACACTACAACGTAAATCTATCAGAAGAGGAAAGACTGTTTTCTACAATGCATACCATGTAATGTCTATTAGAAGAGGAAAGCATGTTAAAGCACCAGACACAGCTCTACGGTTTGTCAGACAATTTACTCTGACGACAAAAGACTGTCAATCTACAAAAACACACGCATTACATTGATCATGAACACTAGACTATCAATTCAATGCGAGAGACACCACAGAACGTCAGGTGCTCACAGTGTGTTCAGAAGACAAATGCGTCAGTCATTTGGCTGGAATGAAGCATGGCACGCAAATTGAGTCAATCATGATGGGGCACCACATCGTGGCACCTGGTTTGGTCACAACGAATCTCCATGCTCCAGTCAATGACCTTTCATCTTCAATAATGTAACTCAATGCTTAAGCCAATGACTTTATGATGACCTGCAAACAATAAGGTAACAGCAGAATTTAATGAACAGAACATTT
>CM065726.1:58316553-58346553 GCA_033310375.1 Conus canariensis
ACAACCCTAACTGATTGATAAGCACTTTGATCATACTATATACGTCACAACTCTGATATGCTTAATGAAAATAACCAAATCCATAAATGCCTCACATTAGCTTGTATCAAAACAAAATGATATATGCTATCATCAATTACATTACCATGTCTGGGTTAATTATAGTGCGCACTGCTCTGTTTAAGACAATGTGTAAATGAAAGACACACTAACTGTGAAACAGATGACATGCATCCAGAAAGCAACTACAATGTGGCCCTTGGGCAGACATTACAAAAAATACTGTCCCCTTTCCAGATCTATATGGTTTAAAAACAAACAAACAAAGCTAAAAAGAACAGAAGAAACAACTGAAACATTTAACAGAGACTGATGTATCAGACATACTAGCAATAGAGAGTTAACTCATAGGTTCTGTAAACAACATTTCTCAATTTCAGGCATACCTGTTAAAAAAATGATGTTGCAACATATTTCTTCAACAACAAATGATCATGATAACTAATTTGTAAAATTCTCCAGGAAGTAAACAGGAAAAAAATGACTCATGCTATTAAACCAACAAAAAACTCTGAAAATCAAAAGTTCCCAGAACAGTATAACTTCATTCCAGGAATATCTGTTAAGAAGAATAAGAAGTTGCACACAGTACAGACAATTTTGAGAGAAGTTCTTAATAAGAATTTATAATTTTGAGAGACCTTATAAGATGTTGCCCTATTCTCAAAATATTTCTTTGCAAAGTTAAGGTACACAATCACTACCTCAGAAAATTCTCCAGTCAGTATGAGAGAAAAAACAAATGAACCATGGTATCAACAAAGACTATCACTGTTCATGACAACAAAGTAGTAAGCATATGTAAGTCTTCTGCTTCACAAAAAGGAGGTAAGAAAGCTAGAGAGACAGAAACGACACTTGTCACGTACAAGACCAAAGCATCGCTATTTCTGACAGCATACCTGATAAACTTCACTTCATTCCCAGACACGTTTTCTTAAACTTGGAAAACTCCCATACAATTTCTATAGATAAAAAAGCCTGTAGCAAGCTGCTATGTGCTAGCTGGTAGATTGCTGAGCACCAATCTCCGACAAGTGTGTGCCTTGAGCGAGCTGAACAGGAAAGCAGGCAGCAGAAGCAGAGGGTGTTGGCTGCCGTTCTTCTGAGCACTGACCGCCGACTACTTTGTGGCGCCATACGTCTTGAGGGGGCTGGACAGGGCTGCCGAGGAAACGAGGTCAGTGGTGTCGCTGACGTCCTCAGGGTCAGGCTGGCTGTCATCCTGTTCATCAGCGAGGGTGATGGGCGGAAGATGCTGGGCACCAAGGATTGGGGCATGGTCGTTGCCGTCACACTGGGGATGGTGGACCAGGTGCTCCACATCGCCCACAGGCTGAACTCGACCCACATGCACGTTGGCCAACATCCACGCTGAGGGGAAAAGAAAAGTATCTTTCTTGAAGACTGATGACATGAAAATATTACACATATACTGACCTTGCAAGCACATACATGTTGAGTATCCTGTATCCTTCTTAAAGACTGATGACATGAAAATATTACACATAATAATAATAATAATAATAATGTATAATACTTATATAGCGCATTTCTTGTTACACAACTCAATGCGCTTACATCCACCATTTGCACTTATTCATCAACACTCGTTTACACAACGGGCTGCCTACCTGGTAGTGCCGACTGAAGAGCTGCCAGCTGGCGCTTCATTCAGTCGTTTCCCGTGTCATCCAGTCAATATCGTTCACTCAGTTTCTTTACTTCCTTCATTCTTTTTTTTTTTTCCATTTCTTACGCAGGGTGCATGCTGTGTGTAACGTGTCATCCATACCAACGGCCAAACTGGCCTACTCTTCCGAAAGTTGGTGATGGGATTTTACGTGTGTGCAAGATATTATACTGACCTTGCAAGCACATGCATGTTGAGTATCCTGTATCCTTAAAGACTGATGACATGAATTATTATTACACATAAACTGACCTTGCAAGCAAATGCATGTTGAATATCCCAAGACAACACTGCTGAAGGGAGGAATTAAGCTTTAACAATTTTTTGAGAAGCACCTTCATAAGCATATGACAAACTAAAAGTTATGCCTCTGACTTTGTTTTATCATCAAAGGCATCCAATTACTGAGGATTTCCATGCTCTGCAAATGCAAGTAATTCAGCTGTGATTGAACAGACAGTTTGTTTATACCTACTTCCAGAAAATAAACTATAAAGATAAGACAGTCTTCTTCAAAGGTTATCATTATTCAGTATTTAGAACGTCACCACACTCAATTCAGAATCATTTATTCAGGGTAATTTTTGTTCTTGCTGACCCAAGCAAACAGGCAGTCACAGAGAAAACAGAGGGAGAGAGGTGGCGGAGCGCAGTGAGGAGATTGATCAGTGGAGACTCACCGGGGACAACGTCAGCAGACACACGCTGCTGATTGGCCAGACTCTGCTTTGCCGCCTCCAACAGGTTGCCCACCGTGATGAAGTACACCGCCACAAAGGACAACATGCATCTGACAAATAACACACAGAGAGGTTATTAAACACAAGGCCACTGCCAACAACACACACCTGAAACACAACACACAGAATGGTTATTGGGTACAGAGTCACGAAGAACAAAACACCCCAAAACACAACACACAGAGAGGTCATTGAGTCCACCTTCGCACAGGACAACACAAACTGGATACACACCACGGATAGAGCGAGGTTACTACAGCCATAAAGGACAGTAAGAAAATGCCACAGATGGAGAGAGGTTACAAAGTACGCAAATATGAAGGACAATATGAGTAGAACACCTGTAAAGAGAGTTATCAAGAACACAATCATGAAAGAGTATTAAGGACAACATGAAAACAACACAGAAGTAATCATGTACACAGACTCAAAGGAAAGCACAGCGAGAGGCAGGGTTCATGAACTGTTGTGCATGAATATTCTGCATTTAGCTTAAAAATCTTATCAGTTGAAATGAAAATGTCTCACCCCAATACAAACATGCCAATGTCCATGCTGGTCATGCCGTAAAACTCCTTGTAGAAAACAATGCCTGCAAACATAGACACAGAAAATTCACCTGGCCTTAACAATGAAGAAAGAAAAAGGTCTTTTAATTACATTCCCATCCCCTTCACCCTCCACTAGTCATTCCTCTTTTCCCACTCGCCACACATGAAAAGTTTGTGGAGAGTAATGCTTCAGACTAGCATTCATGTGACTTTGACAACGGATGAAGACATACAAGCATTTATTGAAAAATGACTTATTCTGACCCTACGCTTTTTTCTCTGCTTTCCATTCATACCATATGATCTTCATGGTCTTGGAGATGAAGTCCGCAGCCTGCACCCATGACACAACTGATCCCCTTGTTATCTTCTCTAACTCCAGGTCACTGGCCAAGTCTACTACCTAAGGGTACACAAAGTGGGGTGGGAGAGGTGGAGGTGGCCAGGTGTCTGAAGACCAGGGTACCTCAGGGTACTGAAGGTGGAACAGGACTACAGGAGGTGGCCAGGTGTCTGAAGGCCAGGGCTGGTACCTCAGGGTACTGTAGGTGGGACAGGACTACAGGAGGTGGCCAGGTGTCTGAAGGCCAGGGCTGGTACCTCAGGGTACTGAAGGTGGGACAGGACTACTGGAGGTGGCCAGGTGTCTGAAGGCCAGGTGTCTGATGGCCAGGGTACCTCAGGGTACTGAAGGTGGGACAGGACTACTGGAGGTGGCCAGGTGTCTGAAGGCCAGGTGTCTGAAGGCCAGGGTACCTCAGGGTACTGAAGGTGGGACAGGACTACAGGAGGTGGCCAGGTGTCTGAAGGTCAGGACTGGTACCTCAGGGTACTGAACGTGGGACAGGACTACTGGAGGTGGCCAGGTGTCTGAAGGCCAGGTGTCTGAAGGCCAGGGTACCTCAGGGTACTGAAGGTGGGACAGGACTACTGGAGGTGGCCAGGTGTCTGAAGGCCAGGTGTCTGAAGGCCAGGGTACCTCAGGGTACTGAAGGTGGGACAGGACTACTGGAGGTGGCCAGGTGTGTGAAGGTCAGGTGTCTGAAGGCCAGGGCTGGTACCTCAGGGTACTGAAGGTGGGACAGGACAACAGGAGGTGGTCAGGTGTCTGCAGGCCAGTACTTCATGCACATCCATTCTTGTGTGATATCTTCATGTTACATAGGTGGGAGGGGCACTATTCAGATTCAAAACAGGCAGGAAAACAACACTTTGTGGCATAGTGGTTGGTAGAGAGCTGGATTTTTTTTCTTTTTAAATGAGAACTACACCAAACATGTACAAAAACACAACTGTCTGTCACCAACTAAAAAAATGCCCCAAAATAAAAACCACCACTACCCCCACCGTAACAACAACTACTGACCAGCGACGATGGCGCTGATGGTGAAGAACACAAAGTTGGTGGGCACGACGACGGTGGAGTCAAACTTCTTCATGGCCTGGTTGAGATACTTGACCTGTATGACAGCGGTCCCCACCATCACCACCAGCATCACATACAGCACTGGCTGACGGAACTGGCTCCACCCACTGAAGGAGATCTGGATCATCCCGGACAACGCTTTGGCCGACATCACTGTGAAGGAAGCTGGGCAAGGGATCACAATGAATACGGGATAGTCATGATGAATGCACGCAGTCATGAGGATAATACATGTTCAGGTTCAGTGGTTTGAGTGCGACACTTTCTCATGTTGTAGAATGGCTACAACTATAACTTTGTATTTAATTTACACATGAACATGATGTTATGGTAAAATATGCCTCCACAAATACATGTATGGACACGCATACACATGCAAGTATGCGCACGCACGCACACACCACCCACATACTCACACACATGCACACACAGAGGCACACATGAACACACACATACACATACACTCTCACACCCTCTCTCCTGCGCACACACACACACACACACACACACACACACACACACACACACCACACACACACACACACACAACACACACACCCCCCCCTAATGACTTACTGTCTCGTCCATATGCAATCATCAACAATACAATGTTCCAGCTGGAATCAGTCATTGTCATAATGATCTCCAACCTCATTCTGGACACAAACCATGGACATGCTGGAAGACTACAGCTGGCCACAGAGTCTTGAGACTGAAACTTTCACACATTTGTGCACTGCCTACCATGCTATAATTATTGTAGCTCCAAACTCTGCATGAGCCAAACAGCAAAATACATTGCTACCTTGGCTACTACAAGCCAACTAGGGTTGGGAAGACACAGTTAGTGGATGGATAGGAGAAATTCATGCAGACTGGATGCCACTCATTAGGACACCTCTGAACCCACCAGTGATGGAGAAAATGAATATGAAGAGGACCATGTGATCAGACCGGACCCTACCTGTGACAGGAAGTAGATACAGAAAATGAGGACCATTGACTGTATCTTCAGTCATACCTGAACCTAACTGTGATCAGTAAGTTGAGGAGGAGGACAACAGGTGGTTCACCTTCAGTCACACCTCAACTCACCTGTGGTGGAGGGGCAGGGCAGGAAGTTTTTATGTGCTGTATCTTCGATCACACCTGAACCTACCTGTGACGGAGGAGATGAGCAAGAAGATGACCACGTGCTCTATCTTCAATCCATACAGCAGAAAGAAGAGTACACCCAGTATTCCCAGCTCCAGACACTAGCAATGAACATGCACATATTCACAGTGTTAATTTCAGGACTCTTCAATAGCTTCTTTTGCGCCATAACAACATCACAAACTATGTGCATGCTCACTTTTATGACTTGTGTTTTTCCTGGACTTATTTTCTCTCTGTCGATACCAAATCTGTCACCCAGTTAAGTCTCCTTCCCTCTACAAACTGATTTTCTGCAACATTTTTCTCTCTGCTTACTAAATTCGTTTCTGAATAAAGGCTGGCTCCCTTTAAGATTCTTTTTTTTCTGAAATAATTTTCTCTTTGACTGCATTAGATTTGTCTCCAGTTTCTCTCACTCTTTTTTTGTTTTGTTTTTTGTTTTGGTCTCTTAAAATGTTTGTATCTGCAATAGATTTTGAATTGTCTCCCTTCCTGTGTTCTTCTGGAATATTTTTGTCTTTGTTGACACCAGTTTTGTCTTCTAAAAAAGACTATCCCTTTAAAGACTTCATTTTTTCTCATGAATATTTTTCTCTTTCTATACTGTCCTTTGGTCTGTGTGTGGCCTGTTATTTCCTTGATCCTGAGGTTTTCCTTTGCCATGGCTACTGCCTCCTGAAACTTCCACTTTCTGCCAGTCTTTAGCTTTGACCGGACTGATCTCACCACGCTGTCTTCTGAGTCCTCAAGCATGGTTAGTAACCTTGCTTTACCTACTTTGTATTCCTTGAGGATGGCTTTTAGAGGAAGCTTCAGCTTTGCTTGGCGGCAGTAGAGTGCGACGTCAGTGAGACCTGATGGGACACCTGGCCATTTCCTTGTATACTTGTTGATTTTGGTCTCCGTTGATTCCACAGTGCTCGAGCTGATATCGTATATCAGAAGTGGCCACAGAAGCTTCGGGATCAGCATGAACTGCAAACACCAGACCTTGTACTTGCCAGGAAGTGCACACTGGTCGATTAACTGCAGGCTTTCTTCTGCCATTTGCTTGGTTTCCTCTCCCCTCTTTGTGTCTTTCAAGGAGTCATCATACCACCTCCCAAGGCTCTTGACAGGTTCTTCTGTTACAGTTGGAACGGCTTGATGGGCCATGGTGAACTTGACTGTTTTTGCTATTTGTCCTTGCCACAAGGACAGGCTTCGTGATTTCTTTGGCTTGAAATTCATCCTGGATGAAGCAACTAACTGGTCTAACTGCTTCAGTATTTTGTGTGTTTTGTCTCCTTGGTGGAAAACACTGTTGTATCATCCATGTAAGCCTTTAGAGGGGGCAGTTGGTATTCATTCCCGAGATCTGCTGGACCTGTACAGCTCATGGCGGCTTTCAAGATGGCCTCCACTGCCAACACAAACAGTGTTGGAGAAATTGCAGAGCCCAATGCTATACCAGTTTCCAGATTGACCCAGTCTGTTGTGTATTCCTTTGTGGAGAACCTCCTGGAGAAGCCCTGGAAGTACTTCCTCAGCATTTCTATGATGTCCTTTTGGACATGATACATCTCGAGGGCCAGTTGAATCATCTTGTGTGGAACTGATCCATGTGTGTTTTGCCAGATTGAGCCACACCACGTCGAGGGCCAGTTGAATCATCTTGTGTGGAACTGATCCATGTGTGTTTTGCCAGATCGAGCCACACCACGTCGAGGGCCAGTTGAATCATCTTGTGTGGAACTGATCCATGTGTGTTTTGCCAGATCGAGCCACACCACGTCGAGGGCCAGTTGAATCATCTTGTGTGGAACTGATCCATGTGTGTTTTGCCAGATCGAGCCACACCACGTCGAGGGCCAGTTGAATCATCTTGTGTGGAACTGATCCATGTGTGTTTTGCCAGATGGAGCCGCACTACATCAAGGTCCTGTTTCTCTGCCCTAGCTCTCTGGACTGCTTTCCACATCATAGTGGCATGTTCTACACAGCCAGAGACACCTGGGTGCCTGCCTTCTGGACTGCTTTCCACATCATAGTGACATGTTCTACACAGCCAGAGACGCCTGGGATGCCTGCCTTCTGGACTGCTTTCCACATCATAGTGGCATGTTCTACACAGCCAGAGACGCCTGGGATGCCTGCCTTCTGGACTGCTTTCCACATCATAGTGGCATGTTCTACACAGCCAGAGACGCCTGGGATGCCTGCCTTCTGGACTGCTTTCCACATCATAGTGGCATGTTCTACACAGCCAGAGACGCCTGGGATGCCTGCCTTCTGGACTGCTTTCCACATCATAGTGGCAGGTTCTACACAGCCAGAGACGCCTGGGATGCCTGCCTTCTGGACTGCTTTCCACATCATAGTGGCAGGTTCTACACAGCCAGAGACGCCTGGGATGCCTGCCTTCTGGACTGCTTTCCACATCATAGTGGCAGGTTCTACACAGCCAGAGACGCCTGGGATGCCTGCCTTCTGGACTGCTTTCCACATCATAGTGGCAGGTTCTACACAGCCAGAGACGCCTGGGATGCCTGCCTTCTGGACTGCTTTCCACATCATAGAGGCATGTTCTGCACAGCCAGAGACGCCTGGGATGCCTGCCTTCTGGACTGCTTTCCACATCATAGTGGCATGTTCTACACAGCCAGAGACGCCTGGGATGCCTGCCTTCTGGACTGCTTTCCACATCATAGTGGCATGTTCTACACAGCCAGAGACGCCTGGGATGCCTGCCTTCTGGACTGCTTTCCACATCATAGTGGCATGTTCTGCACAGCCAGAGACGCCTGGGATGCCTGCCTTCTGGACTGCTTTCCACATCATAGTGGCATGTTCTGCACAGCCAGAGACGCCTGGGATGCCTGCCTTCTGGACTGCTTCCCACATCATAGTGGCATGTTCTGCACAGCCAGAGACGCCTGGGATGCCTGCCTTCTGGACTGCTTTCCACATCATAGTGGCATGTTCTGCACAGCCAGAGACGCCTGGGATGCCTGCCTTCTGGACTGCTTCCACATCAGTGTGGCATGTTTGCACAGCCAGAGACGCCTGGGATGCCTGCCTTCTGGACTGCTTCCACATCATAGTGGCATGTTCTGCACAGCCAGAGACGCCTGGGATGCCTGCCTTCTGGACTGCTTTCCACATCAAGTGGCATGTTCTGCACAGCCAGAGACGCCTGGGATGCCTGCCTTCTGGACTGCTTTCCACATCATATGTGGCATGTTCTGCACAGCCAGAGACGCCTGGGATGCCTGCCTTCTGGACTGCTTTCCCACATCATAGTGGCATGTTCTGCACAGCCAGAGACGCCTGGGATGCCTGCCTTCTGGACTGCTTCCACATACTATAGTGGCATGTTCTGCACAGCCAGAGACGCCTGGGATGCCTGCCTTCTGGACTGCTTCCACATCATAGTGGCATGTTCTGCACAGCCAGAGACGCCTGGGATGCCTGCCTTCTGGACTGCTTCCCACATCATAGTGGCATGTTCTGCACAGCCAGAGACGCCTGGGATGCCTGCCTTCTGGACTGCTTCCACATCATAGTGGCATGTTCTGCACAGCCAGAGACGCCTGGGATGCCTGCCTTCTGGACTGCTTCCCACATCATAGTGGCATGTTCTGCACAGCCAGAGACGCCTGGGATGCCTGCCTTCTGGACTGCTTCCACATCATAGTGGCATGTTCTGCACAGCCAGAGACGCCTGGGATGCCTGCCTTCTGGACTGCTTCCACATCATAGTGGCATGTTCTGCACAGCCAGAGACGCCTGGGATGCCTGCCTTCTGGACTGCTTTCCACAATCATAGTGGCATGTTCTGCACAGCCAGAGACGCCTGGGATGCCTGCCTTCTGGACTGCTTCCCACATCACTAGTGGCATGTTCTGCACAGCCAGAGACGCCTGGGATGCCTGCCTTCTGGACTGCTTCCACATCATAGTGGCATGTTCTGCACAGCCAGAGACGCCTGGGATGCCTGCCTTCTGGACTGCTTCCCACATCATAGTGGCATGTTCTGCACAGCCAGAGACGCCTGGGATGCCTGCCTTCTGGACTGCTTCCACATCATAGTGGCATGTTCTGCACAGCCAGAGACGCCTGGGATGCCTGCCTTCTGGACTGCTTCCACATCATAGTGGCATGTTCTGCACAGCCAGAGACGCCTGGGATGCCTGCCTTCTGGACTGCTTCCCACATCATAGTGGCATGTTCTGCACAGCCAGAGACGCCTGGGATGCCTGCCTTCTGGACTGCTTTCCCACATCATAGTGGCATGTTCTGCACAGCCAGAGACGCCTGGGATGCCTGCCTTCTGGACTGCTTTCCACATCATAGTGGCATGTTCTGCACAGCCAGAGACGCCTGGGATGCCTGCCTTCTGGACTGCTTTCCACATCATAGTGGCATGTTCTGCACAGCCAGAGACGCCTGGGATGCCTGCCTTCTGGACTGCTTTCCACATCATAGTGGCATGTTCTGCACAGCCAGAGACGCCTGGGATGCCTGCCTTCTGGACTGCTTTCCACATCATAGTGGCATGTTCTGCACAGCCAGAGACGCCTGGGATGCCTGCCTTCTGGACTGCTTTCCACATCATAGTGGCATGTTCTGCACAGCCAGAGACGCCTGGGATGCCTGCCTTCTGGACTGCTTTCCACATCATAGTGGCATGTTCTGCACAGCCAGAGACGCCTGGGATGCCTGCCTTCTGGACTGCTTTCCCACATCAAAGTGGCATGTTCTGCACAGCCAGAGACGCCTGGGATGCCTGCCTTCTGGACTGCTTTCCACATCATAGTGGCATGTTCTGCACAGCCAGAGACGCCTGGGATGCCTGCCTTCTGGACTGCTTTCCACATCATAGTGGCATGTTCTGCACAGCCAGAGACGCCTGGGATGCCTGCCTTCTGGACTGCTTCCACTCATAGTGGCATGTTCTGCACAGCAGAGACGCCTGGGATGCCTGCCTTCTGGACTGCTTTCCACATCAAGTGGCATGTTCTGCACAGCCAGAGACGCCTGGGATGCCTGCCTTCTGGACTGCTTCCACATCATAGTGGCATGTTCTGCACAGCCAGAGACGCCTGGGATGCCTGCCTTCTGGACTGCTTCCCACATCAAGTGGCATGTTCTGCACAGCCAGAGACGCCTGGGATGCCTGCCTTCTGGACTGCTTTCCACATCATAGTGGCATGTCTGCACAGCCAGAGACGCCTGGGATGCCTGCCTTCTGGACTGCTTTCCACATCAAGTGGCATGTTCTGCACAGCCAGAGACGCCTGGGATGCCTGCCTTCTGGACTGCTTCCACATCAAGTGGCATGTTCTGCACAGCCAGAGACGCCTGGGATGCCTGCCTTCTGGACTGCTTCCACATCAAGTGGCATGTTCTGCACAGCCAGAGACGCCTGGGATGCCTGCCTTCTGGACTGCTTCCCACACAGTGGCATGTTCTGCACAGCCAGAGCGCCTGGGATGCCTGCCTTCTGGACTGCTTTCCACATCATAGTGGCATGTTCTGCACAGCCAGAGACGCCTGGGATGCCTGCCTTCTGGACTGCTTCCACATCAAGTGGCTGTTCTGCACAGCCAGAGACGCCTGGGATGCCTGCCTTCTGGACTGCTTTCCACATCAAGTGGCATGTTCTGCACAGCCAGAGACGCCTGGGATGCCTGCCTTCTGGACTGCTTCCACATCATAGTGGCATGTTCTGCACAGCCAGAGACGCCTGGGATGCCTGCCTTCTGGACTGCTTCCCACTCACTAGTGGCATGTTCTGCACAGCCAGAGACGCCTGGGATGCCTGCCTTCTGGACTGCTTTCCACATCATAGTGGCAGTTCTGCACAGCCAGAGACGCCTGGGATGCTGCCTTCTGGACTGCTTCCACATCATAGTGGCATGTTCTGCACAGCCAGAGACGCCTGGGATGCCTGCCTTCTGGACTGCTTTCCACATCAAGTGGCATGTTCTGCACAGCCAGAGACGCCTGGGATGCCTGCCTTCTGGACTGCTTCCACATCATAGTGGCATGTTCTGCACAGCCAGAGACGCCTGGGATGCCTGCCTTCTGGACTGCTTCCACATCATAGTGGCATGTTCTGCACAGCCAGAGACGCCTGGGATGCTGCCTTCTGGACTGCTTCCCACATCAAGTGGCAGTTCTGCACAGCCAGAGACGCTGGGATGCCTGCCTTCTGGACTGCTTCCACATCAAGTGGCATGTTCTGCACAGCAGAGACGCTGGGATGCCTGCCTTCTGGACTGCTTCCACATCAAGTGGCATGTTCTGCACAGCAGAGACGCCTGGGATGCCTGCCTTCTGGACTGCTTCCACATCAAGTGGCATGTTCTGCACAGCCAGAGACGCCTGGGATGCCTGCCTTCTGGACTGCTTCCACATCAAGTGGCATGTTCTGCACAGCAGAGAGCCTGGGATGCCTGCCTTCTGGACTGCTTCCACATCAAGTGGCATGTTCTGCACAGCAGAGACGCCTGGGTGCCTGCCTTCTGGACTGCTTCCACATCAATGGCATTTCTGCACAGCCGAGACGCCTGGGATGCCGCCTTCTGGACTGCTTCCACATCATAGTGGCATGTTCTGCACAGCCAGAGACGCCTGGGATGCCTGCCTTCTGGACTGCTTCCCACATCTAGTGGCATGTTCGCACAGCAGAGACGCTGGGATGCCTGCCTTTGGACTGCTTCCCATCATAGTGGCATGTTCGCACAGCCAGAGACGCCTGGATGCCTGCCTTCTGGACTGCTTCCCACATCATAGTGGCATGTTCTGCACGCCAGAGACGCTGGGATGCCTGCCTTCTGGACTGCTTCCACATCATAGTGGCATGTTCTGCACAGCCAGAGACGCCTGGGATGCCTGCCTTCTGGACTGCTTCCCACATCTAGTGGCATGTTCTGCACAGCAGAGACGCCTGGGATGCTGCCTTCTGGACTGCTTCCCACATCAAGTGGCAGTTCTGCACAGCCAGAGACGCCTGGGATGCCTGCCTTCTGGACTGCTTCCACATCATGTGGCATGTTCTGCCAGCCAGAGACGCCTGGGATGCCTGCCTTCTGGATGCTTCCACATCAAGTGGCATGTTCTGCACAGCCAGAGACGCCTGGGATGCCTGCCTTCTGGACTGCTTCCCATCAAGTGGCATGTTCTGCACAGCCAGAGACGCTGGGATGCCTGCCTTCTGGACTGCTTCCACATCATAGTGGCATGTTCTGCACAGCCAGAGACGCCTGGATGCCTGCCTTTGGACTGCTTCCACATCATAGTGGCATGTTCTGCACAGCCAGAGACGCCTGGGATGCCTGCCTTCTGGACTGCTTCCACATCATAGTGGCATGTTCTGCACAGCCAGAGACGCCTGGGATGCCTGCCTTCTGGACTGCTTCCACATCAAGTGGCATGTTTGCACAGCAGAGACGCCTGGGATGCCTGCCTTTGGACTGCTTCCCACATCATAGTGGCATGTTCTGCACAGCCAGAGACGCCTGGGATGCCTGCCTTCTGGACTGCTTCCACATCATAGTGGCATGTTCTGCACAGCCAGAGACGCCTGGGATGCTGCCTTTGGACTGCTTCCACATCATAGTGGCATGTTCTGCACAGCCAGAGACGCCTGGGATGCTGCCTTCTGGACTGCTTCCACATCATAGTGGCATGTTCTGCACAGCCAGAGACGCCTGGGATGCCTGCCTTCTGGACTGCTTCCACATCAAGTGGCTGTTCTGCACAGCCAGAGACGCCTGGGATGCCTGCCTTCTGGACTGCTTCCACATCAAGTGGCATGTTCTGCACACAGAGACGCCTGGGATGCCTGCCTTTGGACTGCTTCCACATCTAGTGGCATGTTCTGCACAGCCAGAGACGCCTGGGATGCCTGCCTTTGGACTGCTTCCCACATCAGTGGCATGTTCTGCACGCCAGAGACGCCTGGGATGCCTGCCTTCTGGACTGCTTCCCACTCATAGTGGCATGTTCTGCACAGCCAGAGACGCCTGGGATGCTGCCTTCTGGACTGCTTCCACATCTAGTGGCATGTTCTGCACAGCCAGAGACGCCTGGGATGCCTGCCTTCTGGACTGCTTCCACATCATAGTGGCATGTTCTGCACAGCCAGAGACGCCTGGGTGCCTGCCTTCTGGACTGCTTCCACATCAAGTGGCATGTTCTGCACAGCCAGAGACGCCTGGGATGCCTGCCTTTGGACTGCTTTCCACATCACAGTGGCACGTTCTGCACAGCCAGAGACGCCTGGGATGCCTGCCTTCTGGACTGCTTTCCACATCACAGTGGCACGTTCTGCACAGCCAGAGACGCCTGGGATGCCTGCCTTCTGGACTGCTTTCCACATCACAGTGGCATGTTCTGCACAGCCAGAGACGCCTGGGATGCCTGCCTTCTGGACTGCTTTCCACATCACAGTGGCATGTTCTGCACAGCCAGAGACGCCTGGGATGCCTGCCTTCTGGACTGCTTTCCACATCACAGTGGCATGTTCTGCACAGCCAGAGACGCCTGGGATGCCTGCCTTCTGGACTGCTTTCCACATCACAGTGGCATGTTCTGCACAGCCAGAGACGCCTGGGATGCCTGCCTTCTGGACTGCTTTCCACATCACAGTGGCATGTTCTGCACAGCCAGAGACGCCTGGGATGCCTGCCTTCTGGACTGCTTTCCACATCACAGTGGCATGTTCTGCACAGCCAGAGACGCCTGGGATGCCTGCCTTCTGGACTGCTTTCCACATCACAGTGGCATGTTCTGCACAGCCAGAGACGCCTGGGATGCCTGCCTTCTGGACTGCTTTCCACATCACAGTGGCATGTTCTGCACAGCCAGAGACGCCTGGGATGCCTGCCTTCTGGACTGCTTTCCACATCACAGTGGCATGTTCTGCACAGCCAGAGACGCCTGGGATGCCTGCCTTCTGGACTGCTTTCCACATCACAGTGGCATGTTCTGCACAGCCAGAGACGCCTGGGATGCCTGCCTTCTGGACTGCTTTCCACATCACAGTGGCATGTTCTGCACAGCCAGAGACGCCTGGGATGCCTGCCTTCTGGACTGCTTTCCACATCACAGTGGCATGTTCTGCACAGCCAGAGACGCCTGGGATGCCTGCCTTCTGGACTGCTTTCCACATCACAGTGGCATGTTCTGCACAGCCAGAGACGCCTGGGATGCCTGCCTTCTGGACTGCTTTCCACATCACAGTGGCATGTTCTGCACAGCCAGAGACGCCTGGGATGCCTGCCTTCTGGACTGCTTTCCACATCACAGTGGCATGTTCTGCACAGCCAGAGACGCCTGGGATGCCTGCCTTCTGGACTGCTTTCCACATCACAGTGGCATGTTCTGCACAGCCAGAGACGCCTGGGATGCCTGCCTTCTGGACTGCTTTCCACATCACAGTGGCATGTTCTGCACAGCCAGAGACGCCTGGGATGCCTGCCTTCTGGACTGCTTTCCACATCACAGTGGCATGTTCTGCACAGCCAGAGACGCCTGGGATGCCTGCCTTCTGGACTGCTTTCCACATCACAGTGGCATGTTCTACACAGCCAGAGACGCCTGGGATGCCTGCCTTCTGGACTGCTTTCCACATCACAGTGGCATGTTCTACACAGCCAGAGACGCCTGGGATGCCTGCCTTCTGGACTGCTTTCCACATCACAGTGGCATGTTCTACACAGCCAGAGACGCCTGGGATGCCTGCCTTCTGGACTGCTTTCCACATCACAGTGGCATGTTCTACACAGCCAGAGACGCCTGGGATGCCTGCCTTCTGGACTGCTTTCCACATCACAGTGGCATGTTCTACACAGCCAGAGACGCCTGGGATGCCTGCCTTCTGGACTGCTTTCCACATCACAGTGGCATGTTCTACACAGCCAGAGACGCCTGGGATGCCTGCCTTCTGGACTGCTTTCCACATCACAGTGGCATGTTCTACACAGCCAGAGACGCCTGGGATGCCTGCCTTCTGGACTGCTTTCCACATCACAGTGGCATGTTCTACACAGCAGAGACGCCTGGGATGCCTGCCTTCTGGACTGCTTTCCACATCACAGTGGCATGTTCTACACAGCCAGAGACGCCTGGGATGCCTGCCTTCTGGACTGCTTTCCACATCACAGTGGCATGTTCTACACAGCCAGAGACGCCTGGGATGCCTGCCTTCTGGACTGCTTTCCACATCACAGTGGCATGTTCTACACAGCCAGAGACGCCTGGGATGCCTGCCTTCTGGACTGCTTTCCACATCACAGTGGCATGTTCTACACAGCCAGAGACGCCTGGGATGCCTGCCTTCTGGACTGCTTTCCACATCACAGTGGCATGTTCTACACAGCCAGAGACGCCTGGGATGCCTGCCTTCTGGACTGCTTTCCACATCACAGTGGCATGTTCTACACAGCCAGAGACGCCTGGGATGCCTGCCTTCTGGACTGCTTTCCACATCACAGTGGCATGTTCTACACAGCCAGAGACGCCTGGGATGCCTGCCTTCTGGACTGCTTTCCACATCACAGTGGCATGTTCTACACAGCCAGAGACGCCTGGGATGCCTGCCTTCTGGACTGCTTTCCACATCACAGTGGCATGTTCTACACAGCCAGAGACGCCTGGGATGCCTGCCTTCTGGACTGCTTTCCACATCACAGTGGCATGTTCTACACAGCCAGAGACGCCTGGGATGCCTGCCTTCTGGACTGCTTTCCACATCACAGTGGCATGTTCTACACAGCCAGAGACGCCTGGGATGCCTGCCTTCTGGACTGCTTTCCACATCACAGTGGCATGTTCTACACAGCCAGAGACGCCTGGGATGCCTGCCTTCTGGACTGCTTCCACATCATAGTGGCATGTTCTACACAGCCAGAGACGCCTGGGATGCCTCCCTTCTGGACTGACAAATCCAAGTACTCATTTTCTGTCAGGTATTTAGTCAGCCTGGCTGCCATGACAGAGAAGATTTTCCCCTCGACGTTCAGAAGTGATATCGGTCTAAACTGGTCGACGTCACTCCAGTCTTGCTCTTTAGGAGTGTACACTCCATCAGCTATCATCCATTGGTCGCTGATCTTCAAGTTCCTCCATGCTGATTTTATCATTTTATGGAGCCACTCGAGGAGTTGGGACATTTACTACACAGCAGATACGGTATTCTATTTGGCACTGGCAAAGATTTGGCTCTAGATTTCTTAACCACTTTCTTTACCTCATCCAGTGTTGGTGGTTCGTCACTGAACTTTTTCTCTGGCGCTGCAGGCTGCACCAAGCCCTGGATTTCAGGTGGTGCTTCGCTCTGAAGGTTGGAATATGTTTTCCTGAGATGCTGCTCAAGGGTTTCTTTGTCCACTGTGAGTGTTCCAGATTTTGGTTGCTCGAACAGTTTCCTGGCAAACTAGAAGGGGTCTCTGAAGAAGCAATCTTGGGTTTTCTTCTTTTTGCTCCTTCTCCTTCTTGCTGATTCTGCTTTGCTGAGGGCACTGTGTTGCGCTTTCAGGTCTTCCCTGAGCTTCTCCAACCCTTTCTTCTCAGCTTCAGAGGAAGGGCTTTATCTGTTTTTTTTTTTTTGAGATTCTTCTTTTTCTTCTGGATGTGATCCATCTCTCGCTGGCGTCTGGATTTTTGAGGAGGTGTCTTCAGTTTTGGTTGCTTCCTACAGGTTCTGTATACAATGTCTCCAAATGTAGCTAGTTTTTGCTCCAGCGTGCATTTTCCTATCAGCGCATCCAGTCTTTGGACTATCTTATCTAATTTCTCCCATTCCACTTTTGCACTTGCGGGTGGTAAGCTGAGTTTCTGGCATCTGGCATCGAGAGCCTGTACAAAGTCCCTGTCTGAATAATCAGCATGGATGTCCTTGGCACTGTGGTCTGAATCCTGGCCTTGGTTTTCTGATGTCTTACTGCGGACGCAGTGCGCTGCTGTTCATTCATCAGAGTCTTCATAAGCCCTTCTTCATTCTGTGGATCTTCATGCTGCTGTTCATTCATCAGAGTCTTCATACAGCCCTTTTTCGTTCTGTGGCTCTTCATACAGCCCTTCTTCATTCTGTGGATTTTCATACAGCTCTTCTTCATTCTGTGGATCTTCATACAGCCCTTTTTTGTTCTGTGGGTCTTCATGTCACTGTTCATTCATCAGAGTCTTCATACAGCCCTTCTTCATTCTGCGGATCTTCATACAGCCCTTTTTTGTTCTGCGGATCTTCATACAGCCCTTTTTTGTTCTGTGGATCTTCATACAGCCCTTTTTTGTTCTGTGGATCTTCATACAGCCCTTTTTTGTTCTGTGGGTCTTCATGTCACTGTTCATTCATCAGAGTCTTCATACAGCCCTTCTTCATTCTGTGGATCTTCATGCCGCTGTTCATTCATCAGAGTCTTCATACAGCCCTTCTTCGTTCTGTGGATCTTCATGTCGCTGTTCATTCATCAGAGTCTTCATACAGCCCTTTTTCGTTCTGTGGATCTTCATGCCGTGCTCAGTAGAGATTCTCCTCCCACAGACACTGAGGAATTCCACTTGTTCAAAACTCATAGTCCGTTGTGCATTTCCAGTCGTGATAAGGTTGGCGCCGATGGATTCATCATTCTCTCCCCTTTCGGTGAATCCTGGGAGCATCTTTCGTTTTTCCATACTAGCAGCAAGTTTTTCAAGAGCAAGGTCGGGAGCCAGCCCACAGAGCCGTAGTCTAGTCTTCCCCAGTGTCAGCCGGCCTTCCCTGGATGTCCTCCGGACTATTCCCCGAAGTCAATGGTCTAACCATATGTCAGTTGGAAGAAACTCTAGGGAGAGTTTGACAGCAGAAAGTCTTCAGAGAAGAACCCCCCCCCCCCCCCCAAGACAAGCGTTTCGGCCCTGAACTCCTTACACTCTCAGGGGGCCAGGCCGCATCCAGGTCATGACTCCCTGATGCCCTTCTACTATCAACTTTCTTTTCTTTTTTTTCCCTGGAACTGCCGGGATTCGAACCCGCAACTTTTGGATGGGTGGGTGTCTTAAGCCGTGCCATTTTAGACGGATGTCTTACCCCACTGCTAACAGGACAGCTGTTCTAAGTTGGGAAATTTACGCCTTATGAAGTTCACTTTTGTTTCTCCTCGACCAGATCCAGCTGGAACTCATTTCGACTGTCTCTGCCATTGCCTTCAGGGTTCTGGTCCTCTTCTTACCTGAAATCCTGAGCTGTTTCATGAGGTCACAGGCTGATAAGCCTACATATCTCCTTGCTCCAACTTCTATGGCGAGGATTTGGGCCTGGAAGCCAGATTCCATCAAACTGCTTGCTACACTGGCATATTTCTCAGTCTTATAAAGGTGTGCTTGCTCCATTCTGCTTTTGAATAGCACACGGAGTTCGATCAGAATTGTTTGTTTTGATGAACCTGAGTGGAGAACTATATCTGGTCTCATGCCACTCTTCCTGACGATCGCTGGATGGTTCTCCCATTCTGGAAGGTCTACTATGCATTCCCAGTCATCTGGTCCATCCAGTAAACTCTGCTTCCATGGTATAAAATAAAGAAAAACAGGGAATTACAGAGTGATAAAAGAAAATTAAACAGAAATTCGTTCATTTTTTCTCACTTGCATTGAAGGTTGTCTTTTCATGAAAAATTAATTTAAAAGCCTATACAATAAGAACAGCATCACCGAAAGTCACACAATACATGCATATCATGCAAGCATCGTTAACTTTTACATGCACATTAAAAAGAAATCAAAAGTGATAAACTATCTTGTAAGTAAAACACAACAAAGGTATATGTGTAAAATAGCGTATCAAATTAACCGTTAAACAACCAATCTGCCCCTGTCTACCTGTCAGGGACTAATTACCTTTCCCACCCCATACTGGTCATTTGGGAAATGCCAAGCATCAAGACATGGAGTGGATGTGCGCAGTCAATGAACTCAGGGGAGTGACCACAATGATCAATCAGAAAAACCAACAAGGCACACACAGACCCTTGCACACTACACTACATCCACTACCAGTTTGCTACAAGATAAATACTGGAGCGATTTGGACATGCAGTTTTTTGTTTGTTTGTTTGTTTTTTTTTTGGGGGGGGGGGGGAGGGGGTAGATTGCTTTTTTTTTTTTTTCATGCTTAGAGCATTTGCATGTGGAGCTGGAGCTGGCTGTCATGAGTTCAAACCACACATGAGTTGGATATTTTAAAGTTGAAAACCTTCTCTGTTAACCCAGCAGTAAATGGGTACCCGATTTGGTACTTGGCAAGAGAGGGATGGGCTACGCCTTCTGTCATGCTGTGCCTCAGACACAGTGAACCTCTGACAGCTCACTGCCTCTAATGGGCTATGGGAACTTTTCAACCCCCGTGCATAAGGAAAATTTTCGAGCACTAAAAAATTGCATGCCGAGAAATTTGATTCTAGGGTTTGGTATATCATATCAAAACAACTGGGAAGATGAATGGTTAACAAATGCTTCTCATAGTACCATCAAATTGTACTGCACAGATTTTTTTTTTAATGAACGAAAAATATCAGGTGTACATAATTCTAATCATCTCCATACAGTCTCCATTACTTTTATCAAATGGTGAAAAAAAAATCAATGTCCTAATAAAAAGGGAGATGAACTCACCACATAAACAATGAAGGGAAGCTGGCCAAGTGCTGACATGACTTCTTTGGCACTCATGACAATTTCATTCTGCAAAGAAGATAACAAGTACACAGGAATCATGTGTGCATCTATACGTTACACAGACACACATGCACATATATGCGCACAAGGATACAAACAAGCAACACTTACACATACGAGTATGTGTAAAACAAACACATGAACAGGTAACTTTCTGATTTTCAGTCTGGCCATTTGATTATATATACATATGTAATAAAAAGCAAAGCCATTGTAACATACTACATTGTATTGTTTTACGTTGTGTTGTCTTGCATTTCATCATACTGCATTGCACTGTATTGCATTGCACTGCATTGTATTGTATTGTATTGCAGTGTATTGTATTAAATAAACTTCAAAGTGACAGCAGATATCTCTGAGTTACATTCATCACACTCTCTTCAGAGGCACAGAACAGCGCCATCAATTTTTTTGGTGTGTTTTTCATGTTGACACCTAAGCTTTATTGTCATCAGCAGGAGCTTCGTAGTGGTGTCCTGCACACATTAGAATCAGACTGGCAGCAGTGCAAGTCTCCTCATGTGGGTTGCCTGATGTCAGCCTGATGATATTGATTGCTCCCTGTGGATGCAGTGCAACTAGGACTGTGACAGCCACACTGGCTGTGGCTGCAATGTAATGCTGTGGCTGGAATGTGCAATCAATGAGACAGCACGAAAAGAAAAAAAAGAAAGAAAAGCTGCACGATGGATGTCTGTGTCATATTGCAGTCACTCTTCCTGCCTAAAAAAATATCAGTTATTCATCACTGTAGGAATCAGTCGTCTTCACTGAGGGGAATACCTTGTCATATCTACATAACGATACACATAAACCTATCCCTAGACAAGAACTAGGTGTGACACCCTCAAAGAGAAGACAGTCTTAACTGCAAGGGTCTTCACTGACAGTTTCATTGTCTCTCCACTTCAGGTGGGAAGCTTGTCCTACCCCTAACCTCTCTCCCCAACAGGACTCCTAATCCTGCCTTCCAAAGATCAACACCTACCGGTATGTATCATCAGAAGTACTTACCTGAGAGGAAAAGGTGACAATCAGAAACGCACCAATAACTGCAACAGCACAGCCTGTACAAGAAAGATATCAAAACACTGACACAGATTCATTCATGCAAGTGTATGTGGGTGGGTGTGTGCGCTTGCATGAGTGTGTGCGCGTGCATGCATGTGTGTGTGGGAGAGTGTTTAATCTGGTGCATATGTGTTTGTTTCAGTGTCTGTTTGTGTAAGTGTGAGTTTCTTTATGTATGTGTGTGTACGTGAGTATGTACATGAATGAGTGTGCGTGTGCGTGTGTGTGTGTGTGTGTGTGTGTGTGTGTGTGCAGGACTTAGAGAACTTTAATCAGTCAGAAAAAAATTAGTCGCGTCAGTCTCTTGGGAGGTCTGGGGACATGCCCCCCACTGCTTCTCCCCCCCCCCCCCCCCCCCCCCCCCCCCCCCAAAGAATATTTTGGAAAAAAAAAAGGCTAAAATGTATGCAGTCTGCTACATTCTAGACTTATTTTTTAGCTTTCAAGATGAGTATACTTCCACTTCCACCCATACTCTTTTCCACTTACTCTGAACACTTGAATCATAGTAGTATTGACTTGATTCAATTATTTTTTCATTCAGCAATTTTGTCTTTAACACATCTCAAATGGCTTTGAAACCATCTTTTGTGTACAGTTGCAAAAGTAATCAAGTAAGAACAGCATCATAAATGGCGATATGTAGTGGATCCTTCTCCTACAATTACTGATTTTATATCATTTTTCTTCTTTGTGTGTGTGTGTGTGTGTGTGTGTGTGTGTGTGTGTGTGTGTGTGTGTGTGTGTGTGTGTGCGCGTGTGCATGCATGTGTGCGTGTGTGTGTACGTGCGTGCGTGCGCATGTGTGTGTGCACATGTGTGTGTGTGTGTGTGTGTGTGTGTGTGTGTGTGTGTGTGTGTGTGTGTTATTGTTTCTGTTGCTTTCTTCTTTGTCATGCGTTCCCAAGAGTGTCAAGTTTTTGAGTTACTTATTTTATTTTGTATTAAAATGCCAATGAAAACATGCACAGCACCACAGCATGGATCCAGTGTTACTTGTTTCTTCACCATCTGGGTCAGCTTGGTACACAGCATTTTAAAATCTATACTCTCTTTTAACAAAAAATATTTTTCTTTGTACTCTGAACTGTGCACTTTGTTTCACAGTGTACTGTAGACATGTTAACATGAAAAGAACATTCTAGTTTACACAGCTAGTAATAACTAACGCTAAAATGACCACAACAAAAGAATGGAGACTGCAGCTAATGATAATAACGAGATCATAATGAATTAATGGAGACTCCAGCTAATAGTAAGATCATGATGAAAATGAAAACTGCAGTTAAAGGTGACGTGACTATGACACAAGTATGAAGACTGCAGCTAATAATAACAAGATCAGGATATATGAACGAAGACTGCAGTCAACTAGCAGGACCATCATACTATCACCTGAACGAAGAATGCAGTTACTGATAGTAGACTAACAATGCAAGGATGAAGACTGAAGCTAATGGTAATATGACCATGACAGAAGAAAAAAACTGCAGCTACTCATATGTATAACAATACTAAATGAACGACGACAGTTGCTAATGGTACTAAGACCATAAAAAAAAACAAAAAAACTGTAGCCAATTAGTAAGACTGTAGTAATGACAGCAAGACTATAACGAAAGAATGAAGACTGCCGCTGCTGACAATATGACCATGATAACAGAATGAAGCCTGTAGTAAACAACATTGAAACAAGAATTAAAGAATGAAAATTGCAGCTCATAATATTAGCACCATGATAACAGAATGAAGAGTGAAAGTAAGATACTAAGACCAGGATACTAGCAAAAGAAGTAAAACTTACCAAACAAATTTTCTGGTCGTATCTTTTCTTTCAAAAAGATAGCAGCAAGGAATAGGTTGGCTGCAACACATAGGTACATGTCATCGTTCAGATCATGCTTCAGATTACATAGAAATTAGCATCCTCTTTTCCTTCTACTGGCTGTGGAAAAAACATGAATCATTTTTTGGCAACAACAGCGCACACATATGCAGGTACATACTGTGGCATACATACACACATGGTAGCACACAAGGCCTGATGCCAGTGTAGTCCTGTTTTTGTCTGAATAAATGTGTGCACTAACGCATGCATTTGAGCACACACCACCAAGAAACACACACACAAGCCCAAAGTTGTATCAACTGACCATGCACAGAAACCAGCATCAAAATTACTAACAAGAGAAAACCTTATGCTAGTGATCAATTGATAAAACCACATACATTTATTACTAACAACTAAATCCACATTCAACGTCAATTTCTACTTTTTTTTTTTTAGCTGAATTTCCAATTCCCACCATTAACTCATTCAACTCTTCGCACGAGCAATGCTCAATCTGACCCGAACAATGCTCAGGCGACAGACCTGATGCAGTGAAACTGACATACTAAAAAAACAATGCATGTTACAGTTAATGCAAGTTACAGTATTCAAGATGACACAGCTCAAAACTTTAAACTTTGTTATATCACAGTTGTGATTTGAGCAAAGACACTTTCCGACTCCGGGTTACTCATGTTTCTGTGTGTTCTGACTCAAGAGTCTAATAAAAATTTACCTTAGGGGAAATTTTCAGCCAGCTACTGCTGGTCTTCATCAGCCCTTCATCTTATCAGGTTACAAAAGTCAAGGACAGAACAGAGCTGGAAAAGAAAAGTGGTGTGGTGTATCACATTCAATGTGAGAAGTGCAGTGAGGACTATATTGAAGGAACTGGTCAGCCTTTGAAATCAAGGCTAAACAAACACACTACCAAAACTTCTTCTGCATATTATGAACATCTGACAACAACAACCCACCATACTAACAAGTTTCAAGCCAACATGATTGCAGCTGAATCACAGTTCACTAAAAGGAAAGTGAAAGAAGCAATAGAAATCTGGAAGAGAAAACCAAGTTTGAACAGAGACTGGGGCTATGACCTGCCCCCCATTTACAAGAATGGGCTGAACACCTATCACTCCACCAGTGAGGACAACTCAGACAACACCAACACCCACCACAACTACCAGTCAGTCGGGGCTGATGAAGACCAGCAGTAGCTGGCTGAAAATTTCCCCTAAGGTAAATTTTTATTAGGCTCTTGAATCAAAACACACAGAAACACAGTTGTGATGTGGTTGGACCAAAATTAAGTCCACTTTTTACATTCAAAAATGGGGTTTTGTGAAAAGTAAAATAATATCTGAGTTTGTAAATGAATCTTAAGCCCAAAGATACGTAGTATAACACAGGATTTTAATATGTTGACAAAAACTGGATTCTGGTATATGGAAGTTTAATATGATGACAAATAATTGATTCTGCTACAACAGAGAGGAGTTTTTCATATCTTGATAGATTAGTTTTCCAGGTATTCATTGTTAAAATGAAGTATCCTGTCTGCTAAAGCAACAATAAAACAAGGTATTTGTTCATCGACGCACCAAAAGTCTGAAAGCACATCATATTACATTAAATTGTGAAATCTTGCTGTACAATCACTTGGCTATAAACATGTGATTTTTTTCTCCCTTTGCCTCTTGGTGTTTTTTTTTTAGATAAGACAGTGTCAGTGAAGTATCCCTTCCATTCAAACAGCTCAGCCCACACTGCCCAGGCAGGAGAAACTGCCCAGGCTCTGAAGGGTTGAAAGGGTTAAGGTAGACATATTTGATTACTGGGGACAAAGTCTGTGTATGCAACATCAGTATGCACGCTTATTCTCCCAAAATGTGTCCTTTTTGTGCCATTCATTACACCAGCACACAATGGAACACAATTTCACAAAGGATCAAACTGGTTGTAACGCATGCGCAGGATTCATTAAAAAAAAAAAAGAAGTCTTTCTTTCGATCTTTTTTTTAATGCATGCACTCACACACGGGACCAGTTAACAATGAAACAAGACTCACATTCCCTCACTCACACTAAAGTACATGCTACTGAACACTAACACACGCACTTCAGCACCCCTATAACTGGAAACTGCCACTGCAAAGTGAGACTGCGGGCCCGAGCCTGCCACAATCAAAACACATAAAATGTTATAGTAATGAAACGACAACGCCCGAGCCTGCCACAATAAAACACATTAAATGTTATAGTGATGAAATGACAACGCCCGAGCCTGCCACAATCAAAACACATTAAATGTTATAGTGATGATATGATGACGCCCGAGCCTGCGACAATCAAAATACATAAAATGTTGTAAAACAACAACAACAACAACCACACACACACACACACACACACACACACACACACACACACACACACACACACACACACAGAGCTTTTGTGGGCTGAAGTGCGACAGAATGATGTCATATTTGGTATATATAATTGATGAAGAAATGAATGAATTAATGCAAGCTGATTTCAACAATTATATTTCTGAGTATGTTCCCAGAGAAGGTCAAGTACTCTGTCACGTCAAATGAAGCTGCCGCTCTCAAAAGGTGTAAAAACTCACCAATAACTGTGGTGGTACCTAGAGGGGCCACTAGAGAAGCTGGAGCGAAGCCATAGGCTGTGAAGTTGCCTACCTCCCCTAGCCCCATCAAAAACAGCCCCAACCACCAGAGCGGGTCTCTCGTGTAGTGACGCTCCACCTCTCTCTGGGAGTTCTTCATGTGGGTGTACTTCTGCAATAAAGTATGCAAGGATGGTGAAATTCACTCCCATAGTAGTAGACAGGAATTTCTTTACAATGGTAATAATAATAATAATAATAACAATAATAATAATAATAAATGATATCAATCATAATTTGTGTGTGTGTGTGTGTGTGTGTGTGTGTGTGTGTGTGTGTGTGTGTGTGTGTGTGTGTGAATGTGCATGTGTGCGCATGTGTGTGTGTGTGTGTGTGTGTGTGTGTGTGTGTGTGTGTGTGTGTGTGTGTGATCTCTATGCTCATTCCTGGTGATATTACTCCAACACTGTTCATTCCAGCTCCCCGATAAACAGCTACACCCTGGTTCGTCCTCTTACAACATCAGCACATGCAGTTCTCAAAGAGCAATCACCATCAGGCCATCATGAGGCAACCCACCAGAGGAAACACAGCACAGCTTCTGTTCTAACTAAGCCACTTCAGCAGTGTTTTGTGACGCCTGTTGTCATAAAATGAGGTACACTGATAAAATGCCAGCACTACAAGCACTGTTAGCAGGCCAGGAAGTGTTACAGAAAAAACGATTTTGTAAACTGAAACAAAATGTTTTCATTTAAAATTTTTTTTTAAAAAGAGAGAGTTACATATATAAGAAAACTGTTCTGAAATCATGAGCATTGCACAGACTGAAATCCACCAGTGACATTATTTCCATCAACTGATATTAGTTTCATGACGGTGGAGACTGAAGCAGATTTCAAAAAGAAAGGTTATAATTTCCGCCAGACAATACAGACAAACAGATCACAGGACAAAACACGATGCATTTCAACCTTTTGGGTCTTCTACAGGCAAAAACAAACAACATCCACAACAATGAAAATGAAGAACGAGATGCTGAATCATTCAACACCCATTTTGCGCTGAATATGAGAAGATAAGTGGTTACTCGTTCTTCGTTTTCATTGTTGTGGATGCTGTCTGTTTTTTGCCTGTAGAAGACCCAAGAGGTCGAAATCCATTGTATTTTGTCCTGTGATCTGTTTGTCTGTACTGTCTGGTAAACTAATAACCTTTCTTTTTAACATTTGTGATATTAGCACTCATTCATGGATATGATCACTGGAAATTTTCTGCATGTGAACTTCCTGCAGTGCCAGTTGAACAAACCAGAAGTGCTGAAATTAATTCCAATATCTGGTTACATAACAGTATATCTATAGCAACAATGTCAAAGCTCTGAAAATAACAGTGATCAGAATAGAAAACTGAACAAGAAAGAGAGAAAGAAGGAGAGAGAGAGACAGAGACGAAGAGAGAGAGAGAGAGAGAGAGAGAGAGAGAGAGAGAGAGAGAGAGAGAGAGAGAGAGAGAAGAGAGAGATGCCTAATGGATGGGGTCAGGAAGAAAGGGAAATATTCTGATTGGTAGACTTGTGAGAATGACAGATAAACATACAGACACACACACACAGACACAGACAGAGAGAGAGAGAGAGAGAGAGAGAGAGAGAGAGAGAACTGACCATTTTTTTTGTTTGTTTCTGTTTATATAACAGATCAGCAACAGTGGATTTTCCTCCACCCAGTCCTCCTCTTTAATACATTGTACTTGTGTAATAACAGTAAACAGAGGGAAAACAATTGTACTAATGGTGAATGTGACCACTTCATGAAACACTTTTTCTTAATGGAATTAGAACAAAATATGAAGAAAGAATAAAACCCTGAGAAGAATTAAACTGTAAAGATGGAAAGCAGGGAAGTGTGTGTGTGTGTGTGTGTGTGTGTGTGTGTGTGTGTGTGTGTGTTGTGTGTGTGTGTGTGTGAGTGAGTGAGTGAGTGAGTGAGTGAGTGAGTGTGCGTGCGTGCGTGTGTGTGTGTACATGTGTGTGTATGAGTGAGTGATTGTGTGTGTGTGTGTGTGTGTGTGTGTGTGTGTGTGTGTGTGTGCGTGTGTGTGTGTGTGTACATGTGTGTGTATGTCAGAGAGAGAGAGTGTGTAAGTTACCAGACAGAGAAAGTGGGAGGTTGAGGGGTGGGGGATGGGGAGTGGGTAGACAGACAGACAGACAGACAGAAAGACAGATAAAGACAATGACAGAGTGACAAACACAGACAGACAGGACAGATAAAGACAATAACAGAGAGACATACACACAGACGAACTGTCAGACAGACCGACAGAGAGATGGCGACAGAGGGGAAGACTGTCAGAACGAGAGATGTCGGCAAACTGACAAGACATGTAACAGACAGCGTGACGATCGTGGAAAAATACCTCTGCTACCGAGTTAATTTGATTAAAAAGAGAAGAAAAAAAAAGAAAAGGAAAGGAAAGAAAAGAAAAGGAAAACTCAACTTAAGTGGTAACGACAACAACAGCAACAACAACAACAAAACCCACTTACCTGAATGTTGAGAGAGACACTGATCAGCAGGTTGCCACATATTGCCAGACCGCTGCCTAGGAACAGGTCCTGCCCATAAAGAATTTCATGTTAGCATGCAGGACAAATAATAAAAATACATCAACCAAGAAATGTTCATAGTAATCAGTCCATTTACTCCAGATTAACAGACAGACAAACAAAAAGCGTGAACAGTTTCCAGAACACCACTGGTTTGACAAACGGTCCGTCAAAAAACTTCCAGAACGCTGCTAGTTTGACATATGTTCCATCAGAAAGTTTTCAGAGAACTGCTGGTTTCACATTACTGGTTTGGCAAGTGGTCCATTGAAAGTTTCATGAACAATGCTGGTTTCATAGTCTACCAAGAAGTTCAACCAAAGCTGCTGGACTAACAGTCTGTCTGAAAGTTTCCAGCACACAGCTGGATACAAATGGTTCGCCAAAAAGTTTTCAGAACACTTCTAGTTTGAATTTTGACAAATGCAAGTGTGAAGCGGTCCATCCTAAAGTTTCAAGAACACTGCTGGTTTGATAAAGGCCCCTCAAAAAGTTACCTTTACACTACCACACTGGTCAAAAACGTTACCTTTACTCTATTACACTGGTCAAAAAGTTACCTTTACTCTACTACATTGGTCAAAGAGTTACCTTTCCACTACCACATTGGTCAAAAAGTTACCTTTACACCACTACACTGGTCAAAAAGTTACCTTTACACTACTACATTTGTCGAAAAGTTACCTTTCCACTACCACACTGGTCAAAAAGTTACCTTTCCACTACCACACTGGTCAAAACGTTACCTTTACTCTATTACACTGGTCAAAAAGTTACCTTTACTCTACTACATTGGTCAAAGAGTTACCTTTCCACTACCACATTGGTCAAAAAGTTACCTTTACACCACTGCACTGGTCAAAAAGTTACCTTTACACTACTACATTGGTCGAAAAGTTCCCTTTCCACTACCACACTGGTCAAATAGTTACCTTTACACTACCACATTGGTCAAAAAGTTACCTTTACACTACCAAGTTGGTCAAAAAGTTAACTTTCCACCACCACATTGGTCAAAAAGTTTCTGAAATATGAGTCTGTCAAAAGTTCCTGAACATTTTTTATTTGAAGTTTGATGAATGTTTGACAGATGGTCCATAAAATAGGCTCCTAAACGCTGCAGGTTTCACAAATGAACCATTAATGATCCATCAAAAACTTTCTACCACACTTCTGTTTGACCATTAGCCAATCCAGTCCATTCCAAAAGTGTCCAGAACTCTGCTCAGGTTGGATAAATGGTCAATCAAAAAGTTCTTGGAACACAGCTATATTAACATTTGGTGCAAACAGAACATGAAGAAGCAGCTGAAGAATGAGTTGAACAATAATAAAGCACTACTCTGAACAAGTTGAAGAGAACAATACCACTCTTAAAACGCTAAAAAAAAAAAAAAGCACATCTCTCAGCAACTGAAAAACAAGCGTATGCATCTCTGAAGAAGTTGAACAGCAAGCATTATATCTTTAAGCAATATATGTTGTGTATATCTCTCTACCTAACTCTCTCTCTCT
>CM065726.1:58351553-58369053 GCA_033310375.1 Conus canariensis
GTAGGTAATCATAAATAAAATATCTGATTCCACGCAGAGATATTCCTGTCCTTTCTGTGAAGCAGAAAGAAAAACCTGACAAACGTTATTTGAGAATATGACAGCACCATCCAGGAGAGCTTATTTATTCTGGTTCCATGACTAAGCAGTTATCATCATCAGTTAGAGGCTTAATAGGTGGTGTCCTGCATATGTTGGCTTAGAACAGGCACCACTGAAGATCACAGAAATGATTCGGCAGTAATGTCTCCTCTGGTGGGCTGTCTCATGATGACTTGACATTGACTGCTCCATGTGGATTGCCGGTGCCAGGGCTGTGAATGGGTAGCTGGAATCAGCAGCGTGGGTGCACTGCCACTGAAGTGGATATGAGACAGTAACAAAAAGTTATTTCAGAATGTTATGCAGGTTATGACTATACGAGATATTTTGATTGTAAAAACGTATGCTTAAAAAAAATAAAAAAATAAAAATAAAAAAAACAAACACCACAATTAGACAATACCAACAAAAAAAACCCTGTGGGGAAAAAAGTGAAGCAAAAACATGAGAAAAGAATGTAAGAAAAATCTTAAATATCATTGGAAGTATAAAACCAGAAATGTGTAGCCCCTCTTTCTCGTCTCTAGTTTGAATACCTTTTCCCTCTTGATCTTGTGATGACCCAGAGAAAAATTCCACAGCAAGGTATCGCATGTTAAAAAAAGACCTCCAGGTGCACCAGTTTCAACTGGTTCAGTCACCCCCTTAGCCCATAACTATGGCTTAAGAACAAGTAAAACTGTCAACTGGGCACTGGGGAAGAAGAGGATATCAAGACTGTATATATATATATATATATATATATATCTACTTCACAATGCCTACTGAGTTGCAATCTATTGTGCAATGACCTGCTGTGTCATTGCAAACTGTGGAACAGTTCTAATAATGTGTGTTTGAGTGCATATGTGAATGAGTACATGTGTGTGTGGTGTGGTTGTGGATTTGTGTTTTGATACAGAATGAGCGATCTATCATCATAAATAATTCTGTGCCACTGCTATTAGAAGGAAAAAAGGAAAACAAATGCATCATGTAAAAACAAATGCATCACATGAATAAAGGAAAACAAATGCACCATGTAAGAAAAAAAGGAAAACAAATGCACCACGTGAATAAAGGAAAACAAATGCACCATGTAAGAAAAAAAGGAAAATAAATGCACCATGTACCCAGCTGTCAGACCCTAAGCAGCATTCCTGAAATAATTTCTTCTTATTCACATTTTATCTAAAATGAGTTTATCAATATATCACTGATTTCAGTATGTTTTTCCTCCTTTTTTTTCTTTATTAGTGATCTCCTTTAAAAAAAAAAAAAAAAAGCCTCTTAAAAACTTAAATGAAATAGCTTTTCTCTGAAAAATTGGATTACTCACTATTCAAATGTTGTACTCTACTTATTGTTTATATTGTTCCATAATGTTAAACATACTCCCAACAGAGCAAAGGCCTGTATATGAATAAAATTTCTAAAATCTCTTTTTCCCCATCCCTGGAAACCCTGAAACAAACTGACACTTTCAGTTTCATCATCTGCGTGTTTAGAATGGCTAAAAATATGCATCAAAACATTGCCTGTGGTAGAAATCATATACGGTGCAGCATCAATCCATTGAATAACCTATCAGTTCAACAGATGAGTATGCAGGCAAGTCACTTGCAAGACTGTGTTATCATGTGGGAGTGTCTTGAGGCTTACCTATGTGGCACATACATTGCACAGCATACTCCTCATTGAATGACAGGAGTTGGAGAACACAAGCAGTTATACTTGTAGCTTGCACAAATGCACGCACACACTGACACATACATGCAGTAATGATCTATTCAGCAGTAGATCATTGCATAGTAGATCATTATGCTATGACTTGTTATTCTATATGCGTTGTGTAGAATGGTGTAGTACAATGGGCCACCACACTGTAAAGTGGACACCAGAATCAAAAGTTAGGGTTGAGACAGTTGTTTACCAATACCTATACCCTTGCAGAGGTAGCATTGGGAGCTTGCTTTGACAGAATTAAGTTCTGAATGTTGTTGGGGTAAAACTGCTGTTTAACATTCTTCACATAACAGCTTGCCTCTGAGCTCTTGGTGATTAATTACTTTCTTAAGGGCCTAAACCAGTGAGGCAAACAGGACAACCTGACCTCTGTTTGAGTAATCAGAAGGGCTCCCGGCCAAAACGACACTTTTTCTGAGGAAAAGAAAGAAGATAATTCAAATACACATCTGCTCTGCATTATTTGGATGTCTCCAAACATACATACGATAGATCATCTGAACTTGGTGGTTCATCTTGAAATTTGGTTGAGGTCCAGCTACATGTTCACTTGAACATCAGTTGTGCATGATTACTTTTACTGAGTGTACTGTAACTGGTCCGCGACAAAATCAGTAAAAGCCATTCTAACGCATTTCTATACGAGTGTCTAATGATGATCTATGATTGTTAATGTTTTATTAGTTTTTGTCCATACGTGAGGTTTTTGTATTTCAACAGCATCATAAGACACACCCATATTTTCTTGTACCAATTTAAAACAAGTGTAATAATGGATTATTTCTGTCCGTTGTTGCTGCTCTGATTGATGAAACCAGTTTGAATCACATGCATTTTTTATGTGACTGTCTGCAGAAAAAATGATAATCATTGATTCAGCTGACAAAACATGTCATTCCATTCCCTACTTATGGGCTTACTACCTGATATTTCAAAGGTGTGCTGTCATCACCGACTGAAGGTTCCATTTTTGCATCAGTGGCTTCGACAGAACGCCAAGTGCCCGAAACAAAACACTGTTTCCGAACATACACAACTCCTCAATCATCTTTTTCTCGCCATGTTTCTCACTGGTTCTTGCCGTCTGCTACAAATCTCGCTTGTTCACGCGTGACGCACACTGATGTCTGCGTCAGAAGGCGAATCAACACTTTCACATCGGAAGGTTCTGTTTTCATGTATGGGTTATCTTTGACTAATCTTATCTCAAAACCTTATCAGATCGGTGCCATCCTCGCTCTGTTTTCACTGACTGTCATCACCTACCTGGCCACTGCTAGACATTATATGGGCGCCAGTTCATCCCAAGAGATGAACCCACCCGCAGTTGTTCAGCCTCAGAAGGAGCACACAGCCACAGTGAGTCAATCATTGGAATGATTTTAATCCGGAAAATTTAGAGTTAAAGATTCAGAGTAAATTAAAACTTTCACGTTTGAATTTGTGTGCGTGTTAAACATAGTCCATTCTTCTGTTTGCTTTTCTATCAACTTCTAACAACAGCTCCTGAAAACAGGCGATTGGGAAAGGAGCTGGTGGAACAGGATGAAGATCTAATAAAAATTAACTCTATCATCAGGGAAGATTTTGTTTTCAGTTTTCCTGGTTTCTCATTCTTATTTTTAAAAAAACCCCGAGAGAGTGAATAAGATCACAAATATTAGAATTTTGTAATTTGAAAATGAGGATATGGTATTATTGTAGTTTGCAGCCTACAGCCTTCAAAACAAAGATAAGACAGGCAATACTAAATTAGATTAAATCAGCCTGTGGGAACCTCTCTCTCTCTCTCTCTCTCTCTCTCTCTTAAATGATTTTGATTGCTGATGTGAACATATACTTGATCTAATGACAGTGCAGTAAACCTGTTCAGAAAAAAAAATATTTAAGAGAAAGGCCAATGCCTGTATTTCCACATTGAATAAAAACACCTTCTCTTACACAACATGACAAAGTGTGATAGTAGTGAATGGATAATTAGTAGGTGGGGAATAAAATTCAGTCAGGAGTAAGCAGAACTTGCAGAGATGTGCGAAACCACAAAGAACATTCATTTAAAATGAACCTGAATGGTCTGATTGAGCATAGTCAGTGACTGGACAGTGGTTTGCAGGATCTCATTGCTTTTTCATGTGGTCATGCTTTTTCTGTCATTATTTTCTCTCTTGCTCTCACGCACTCTCTTTCTCTCTGTGTCTGTCTCTCTTTGTCTCTGTGTCTGTCGGTCTGTTTCTCTCATGCATACATGTATGCTCTCTGGCTTTCTCTTTATGACTCGCTCGTTCTGTTCTCTCCCGCTTTCTCTCTTCTCCCTCTCTCTCCTTCCCTCTCTCACTCTGTGCGTCTCAGTCCCTTCTTCTTTCCTCCCTTTTTCTTGCCGTCCATCACTCCCACCTCCTCTGTCGACCCCTCTCTCATCCTGTCATAGATGCATCTCAGAGCTCAGACATATTGTATACTAACACAGAGATAAAGACAGACAGATGGACAGACACATAGACACACACACAGACGCACAGACACACACACACACACACACACACACACACACACACACACACACATGTATACATCTCACACACACACTCACACACACACTCGCATACACACACACACAGACACACACACACCCACACACCCAACACACACACACACACACACACACACACACACCATCACCACCACCACCACCACCACTGCTCCACTGCTATCACCACAGGTACAGACACACAGAAATGTGCACCTGTACATGCATGTACATGTACACAAACCCATATACACACAAATTTTTATACATATGTGTACAGACACATACATGTCTGCCACAATGGCACACACATGGCACGCACACATGCATGCTCATAAGTGGATACACACACATTCATACACAAGCACACACGTACGCGCACACACACACACACACACACACAGAGACACACACACACACACGCACACACACACACACACACACACACACACACACACACACACACACACACACACACACATATGCACTTCCCTTGTTCAGTTGTTGACATGATGTAGCAAGTATTGGGCCGGAATAGCTCAGTTGGTAGAGCGCCGGACTCGTGATCCTGAGGTTACGGGTTCGAATTTCGGTACAGGAGGATTTTTCCCTCGGAGTTAACATTGGTTCTGACTCCATTCCCCATACAGTCCTTCGAATGAGACTATAAACTGAGGTTCCATGTGTGAACGCACGCACAACATCTTGCACACACGTAAAATCCCATCACTAACTTACAGAAGAGAAGGCCAGTTTGGCCATTGGTATGGATGACACGTTACACATAGCATGCACCTTTCCTGAAGTTGGAGTATGGCTGCCTTAAAGACAGGATAAAAACGGTCATACACACAAAAGTGTCAGAATCTTCAGCTCGATGAAGGTGGACACTCAAAATAAGAAGTATAGGTGTGGACAACCACAATAAAAACAAAATGTAGGAAGTGAATAGGACTCTGGGATTCCTCTGGTCCAGTTATAAAATTAGCTTTGGCAACCTTCTTGAATGGAAATAGAGTGTGTAGCTCCTGTAGTACCAAGGAAAGAGAATTTATCAGGCCCCATCTTGGAGAGAATGCGTCATCAGAGTAAGGGGTCCTTGCAATCAGAGAAGCTACATAGAGATTGGCCAGGACACCCAGTTTGAGCTGAGCTGGTACAGTAACACATGAAATGTACACCAGTCTGTATACATGTTGGACTTTGTACAGTGGTACTCTGTGGAAAGGTGCCTAAAGATCTCACAACTCAGCATGCTGTATCTGAAATACAAATGAACACAGGACTTTTCTGCGGCCCTATCATTGATGCGCATATCTATGCCACAACCATTTAATGTTGCCCCACAGGTAATGACTGAACTTCATTTCAGGAAGAATTCCAAATTTTATAGAGGAGGATAATTTCTGCCAGGATCACTGAGGGACTGAAATCAATGTCCAAGGAGAGTGGAGGCAACAAGAATTGACACTTTGCCCATCACCAGGCGGTACTACTTTTAAAATGAAGGCAGAGCCAGATCTAAAGTATGAAGTAGGGGCACTCAAGTAGGCTGGGGCTGAAAAGGTCTGGGGTTAGCCCTGGTGCATGCAATGTGAGCGGAATTGAGCTGGTCTTGATATCCTGAAAACTACTTCCCCCAGCTTTGTTTTCTGGTTTTCATGCTGTCCATTTCCCTGGCAGATGTGATTTAATGTTTGACTGGAAGTTTGTTCTCATAAAGTTGAATGCCAGGGGTAGATAGATCTCACTCTTCAAAATGACTGTATCGAACATCTTGAATTTGATGATTTGTCTTTTGCTGAGGCATGCTGCTTTTTTTTTCTGTACATTTCTCCCTCCTCTGCTGACAGGGTTCTTTCTGTTTTCTTTTTGTATGATACTCTGAGAAAAGAATCTGAATTTGAATACAAGTTATACTCACTAACTCAGTTATATAGTTGTCTTATTCAGCATGTTCTTGATTCCAGTCACGATGCAAGAGATACTGTTTTGTACATGGCAAAATCTGCAGTCAGTTCCAGGGCTTAAACATACACCATGTATTTATAATACAAGTACTATGAGTATGATGTTACAGTATTTGTTCAGGATTAGGATGTCCTATTTTTCATGCCTGCCATTAATCACGTTCATGAACCTTTTTTTCCATCTGTGGGCAGTGCACATTATTGCATGTAATTCCACTGTAGAGCTGTTCACATTGTTTCAAGTGAGCTTGTTTTGTTTCGCGTCACTAGTTCTTGCTTTGGTATTTGGGCAGAACTGATCTCACAGTTTGTGTTCAAGGAGGAGGTAGTGATCCACATACTTGAAAAACTGAGAGTCAGATGGACACACCCTCCTGCCACTCCTTCCCCCTGTCCTCAGTTTTCCTTCACACTCTCACTCCCCCATGGCAGAGCAGACAGAACTGGATATGACTAAGGTTATACTGGAATAAAAGAGACTGCTATCTCAAAACAGAAAGTTCTTCAATAACAGTTCCAGGGTAGAACTTTAATGTCTATTACTTTGAAAGAAAAAAAAAAAGATCATAATATGGTGATAGGAACTAATGACAACATGCATTTTCCATTTACTGATGCTTATTACATATTGTTTGAGTACAAGCAAAGTACATATACATGTGTCTGCAGAAAGAATTCAGGCATAAATAACTGACCTACACTCAAAAAAGAATTTTAAGAAGTTGGAAATGGAATGCTGATTAGGGCCTCTAGGAGTAAGATGTGGGATCACTCCTCTTTCTTCGTTGTTTTTCCTTCTTAAGGAAGTTCATATGAAATATAATGACTGCAATTTTGTTTTCTGGTTTTGCATTTTCGATGCTTCATTAGACCTATAACATTTGATGAGATGTCCTTTATTACTGCATACTTTCAGTTCCATTTTCTTCCTTTTTTAGTTACAGTTACCCGAAGCAAATTGTCTACATTCTTATCTTAAAACATAGGTAACCTTTCTACAGTGTGTGTGTATGTGTGTGTGTGTGTGTGTGTGTGTGTGTGTGTGTGTGTGTGTTTTGTTTGAATGTGTGAATTAGAAGAGAGAGAGAGGGAGAGAGAGAGAGAAAGAGACAGAGAGTGTGTTTGTACATACTCTTTTAGTTCTACATGTGTGAGTGACGAAGTGCTTTTGTGTGTTGAAATATGATACATTGGCAATATTGTGTCATGTATTTTTTTTTTAATGGTGCACTTCTCCATTGCAGTGGTTTAGGGAAGTGTGCATTTAGTTTATCCCATCTCCCAATTTCCCCCCCCCCCCCCCCCTTACCCTTATCAATGATCCACAAATGCCCTCTTTTTCTGTGCTGTTCCACTCTCCTTTCCTCCATTCCCATCTCCATCATCCGACTTCCACACACACCTTCCCCTTTTTGTTCATTTTCTCCAGCAAAAGCCAGGCCGTTCATAACACTTTCTATGCCGTTGATTATAGTCAGGCCATAAAGAGACACCGACATTGACATGCAGCAAAGACCACCGTGAATGAAAGACATGTCCCTACAAGCTTTCGCTATGAGGACATAAAACTCAACCATTTCCGACATGCAGCATATGGACTGTGGACTGACAGGTAACTGTAGAGTGCCAGTGTTGTTCGGCCAGAAATATGAGAATTTAGTGTGAAAACTATCCCGAGACTGCTGCTAATATGGCCAACACGGCCTGCTTTCGTTGCCTGTTTCCACCTGTTTCTCCATCATGGGATTGTTTAGTTCATGCTCACCACATCCTTCCTGAATGACTCCTATATGTACATGTACATAGTGTTGTCCTGTTTACTCTAGTCTATGGTCAGTCAGTCATACAAATTGCAGCTGTGGTTCATGTTTCCTTCTCAATCTTCGAAGAGCTTTGCGTATAGCTGCTTGGGGCACCCTTGAAATAATTTGCTGCTTGACATCCTGTTCTGATTTGTGTCCTGATAACTCTCATAATACAATTCATCACTGTTCAGCTTTCCGTTGTTGTGTTGTGGCTGTGAAAAATGTCCGCATAATACAATTCACCACTCTTCAGCCTTCCATTGTTCTGTGTGATGGTTAATAATAATGTCCGTACATATTCAGGCCCCACAGATTGATTGTTTTTGTGCCGAATGCAATTTAACCAAAATCTCCACCATTTGTTGCAAATTTTTCCCTTTGATTTGAGAGGCATTATTTTATTATCCTTAATTAATCAAACTGTGAGACTTGCTCATTGCTTGGGAAATTCTTGTCCTGTGGATTAGTTGACTGTACACTTCCCCTCGTCCTCCCTAACTGCCCCCTCCCCCTCCTTTCCCCCTTTGCTCTTTCTATCCTTTCCTCTGTTTCTGGGTTTGTCTCTGTCTCTGTCTCTCCTGATCTTTCTCTTTCTCTGCCCCCCCCCCCCCCCCCCCCCCCTTTTCTTCATTTGCACTTTCTGTCTTCTCTTCTGTTTCTGGGTCTGTCTTGGTCTCTCTTGCATTCTCCCCCCTCTCTCTCTCTCTCTCTCTCTCTCTCTCTCTGTGTCTCTGTCTCTGTCTCTTTTTTTCTCCGTCTCCCTCCCATTATCTCTCATTTTCTCTATCTGTGTCTCTTACACACACACACACACACACACACACACACACACACACACACACACACACACACACACATACACACACAGAGGCACGCACGCACGCACGCATGCACGCACGCACAAACTGTAGAAAGTGACCACATAACCTCTGCTATATAGTATATACATGTTTGCACACATACACTCATGCACACACACACGCACAAACACACAAGGGTACATGCATCTGCCACATACACAGACACTTTTCCTGTTCTTTCACTTTTGATGTTGTTTTAATGAAGGAGTAACAAGGAATGCCCCACAAATCTGACAAAGCATTGGGAATTTAGATAGACTTAGAAAAGCATCCATGTCCATGCATATGAGCATTGTTCATTACCAATACCTCTCTGTGACCCTTCGAGGTTTGAGTAGCTTCCTATGATTGGTGCATGAACTGTTCGGAAGTCGTACGCTGCTGGAGCAACAGTAACAGTGATAAATACAACAACAAGGACAAAAGCAACAACATTAACAACAACAACAACAAAACACGACCTTCAGTTGTCGTATGTAATATGGTTGAATTTGAGATTTAGATAGATTTAGATCCTATGGTCACTCCTCTTTGTAATGAAATATGATTAGATAGACAGTTCAGAGTTCTAATAAAGAGTATTTAGGGGGTAAATGCCTGTTCAACATGATAATTACATACTTTCTGTTCTGTTTGCTTTTTTGTTGTTGTTGTTGTTGATAGTATGGAGAGGATGTATTTTCTTTTACAGACAGTATTAGTGCACTGTTTGTCTGATAAGTGAGCAATGATGAAAAAGAATGTGAAAGAAAATTGCAAAATTCAGTTCCATTCATGTTTTTATAGCCCAACTGACCACATGGGAGGTAGGGAGGGGGGTGTGTGTGTGTGTGAGGGGAGTCTAGCGCACAGAACCTTTAGGGAAAAAAAAAAGAGTGTTCTAAATGTGTGCCAGTCAGGAATATTTACAATTACTACAGTATAAAACAAGATTCTGTTCTGGTCCTGTGTACATAAATCAGAAGAGATAGGAGAAAGCAGTCATGGTAAACCCTTAATTTCTTATCAGTCTGTGTGAATAAAATAAAATACTGCCCATTGGTGCCTGAAGGCAAGAGAGTTTGCACTAACTTTTTTTTTTTCAGAAGATAGGAATGGACTGGACACTACAGTCATAATTTCTCTGTCTCTCTCTCTCCCTCTCTCTCTCTCTCTCTCTCTCTCTCTCTCTCTCTCTCTCTCTCTCTCTCTCTCTCTCTCCCCCTCCCCCTCCCCCTTCCTTCAGCCTGTCTGTCTCTCTGTCTTCCTCTTTGTCTCCCTCCCTCCTCTTTCTCTCTCTCTGTCTGTCTGTCTCTCCTTTGCTCTGTGTCTCTTTGTCACTGTCTCTGTCTGTCTGTCTTTGTCTCTGTCTCTCTGCCTGTCTGTCTGTCTGCCTCTCTTTCTCTCTCTCTGTCCACCTCCTTCCCACCCCCTCCCCACACACACTTCTCATTATCTCTGTCTGTCTGTCTGTTTATCTGTCTCTCTCCCATGTCTGCGTTCTGTCTGTCTTGGTCTTTTTTTCTCTCTGTGTCTCTGTTCCTCTTTCGCTCTCCCCACTCTCTCTCTCTTTCTCTATGCCTGTTGCTTCTTCTTCTTCTCTCTGTCTGTCTGTCTGTCTGCCTTTCTGTGTCCTTCTCTCTATTTCTCTCTGTATCCCTCTGTCCCTGTCTCTGTCTTTATTTGTCTGTCAGTCTGTCACTTTCTCACTCTTTCTCTGTCTTTCTGTCTGTCTGTGTCTGTCTCTGTCTCTGTGCCTATTTGTCTCCCTCCCTGTATTTCTCTCTGTATATCCCTCCCTCTCTTTCTCTCACAAGGGTTGGTGCCTGGCTAGACATGAACAATGGATATATGGAAATAAAATAGTAAAAGTAGTGAGTGTACATAAGTGTCTGGGAATATTGTTTTCTGCCAGGTTTAGATTTACATTCGCATGTAAAGATTTAGTTAATTGAACAGTAAAAACCACCAACATCCAATAAGCATATTGTGAATTTTTGGTTTATTGGTAAAACCTTTGTCAAGCATAAAAAAACCAAGGGCCCACTGCCCAAAGATTTAGTTAACAAAGCAAAAAGAGCTGTTCTAATAATTCTTTAGGTAATAAAAAGCGATACTGCAATTTGTTTAATATATTTTAAGGGTTATTTGATTCACACAGTTCAGTCCATTTTGCAATGGAAATATGGGCATTCGAAAGTAGCGAGGTAATGGATCAGTTGTATTTGTTTGCTTTCCTAATGATTTAGCGTTTGGAGAACTGAGGTGATGTCCAAATTATTTGATCTCGTATGTCAAATGCGGTAGTTACTTGGTAAAGCCGAGTAATGGTGACAAGGATAGAAAATTACAAATTACCATTTAAAGCATGTAAAATGTTATATGATCTTGACATTAATGGAAAGAAGACTTGGGGCACAAATGTTTGTAAGTGCCTATATTTTTTTACTGTTTTGCTTTTGTATGGAAAAACCAAGGTGTTGAAAACATTACAGTTTTACTAAATGTTTCAAATAAAGAATTATCAACTGCCGGTGGCAGGAGTGGCATTTATATACACACCATGTGTGCGCGTGCATGTTCATCTCTGTGTGTGTGTGTGTGTGTGTGTGTGTGTGTGTGTGTGTGTGTGTGTGTGTGTGTGTGTGTGTAGTCGGCTAGGGCTGAAGAGGTTGATCATAAACTGCCTACTTTGCACATAAATGAGAACGTTTGCTGCCTGGCTTTGGGTTCTTTGTCAAGGGAGAATCTTTACTGATTTCTTTCAAACAAATCTCAAACAAAATTTAGCTTTTCGTGTCCCTTTTTTTTTTTACTCGAGCTCAGATTCAGAGGCTTGGCTTATAAACACTGATTGACATTGACCACTTTATTCATTAGTGTGTGTGTGTGTGTGTGTGTGTGTGTGTGTGTGTGTTTTGTGTAATTCTAGAAATTTTGTTTTTTACACATTTTTCTTTACCCAGTGTTCCGGAGGTTGTATGCCATGTGGGTGTGTCTGTGTGTATGTGTACCTGCATGTGTGTGTATATATGTGTGTTATTCTATTCAGCAGTGTTATTTCCTAATTATGATACACAATATTATATTTTTTAATGTTTTGTTCGTGGTGTTGCATTGAATTAAAAAGAAATATTTTCAAAGTGAATTTTAATCACATGGCAGTTACCCAAATGGATGACTGGCTGTTTTTTTGTCAGCTTCAAGGATAGCAATGATTCATGATCATGTTATAAATTGATATCAGTTCTGTGCATTCGTTGGCTTCCCCCTGCCCCCCCCCCCCCCCCTCCCCCTCCCCCAATGACGTGTTATAATCAGTGTTTATTCTGACATGTGTTGTAATCAGTGTTTATTCTGACATGTGTAGTAATTAGTGTTTATTATTTAGTCTGATTTTTTTCCCCCCAAAGACATGAGTAACTTTCATTTTTCTTTCTATATATTGCATGACAGGTGGTCCTGTGTGGTTAGTTGGGTTACACTGAAACGGAAATTGAATCAAGTCAAAGCATAATAAAAGGAAGTTTTCTGTGTGGTTCCATTCATCCAGTTTTAGCCCATAGCGCACTCAAGTGTGGGTAGGAGCCAGCCAGGGGTGAAAAGGATCCCACAAAGAAAACTGTCTCTGATGGGATTTGAACCGACATCCTCCCAGGCCACAGTCAGTGATGCTCACCATTGTATTACGGTGGCTGACCTTCCTCCACTGTTGATTTCTTTTACACTGTCTTAGGGGTATCACAGTAATCAAGGCAACATCTTTTTATCACCGACAGGGTACTTAACTAAGTGATTGAAAGTGGGTGATCCTAAAATGGCCTCCTTGGTCGTCTAGGCTATAATTATATTATTATAATATATAAACAACATGATTCCATTATAATTCTTCCATGGCAGTTTAAATGCGAAGGGGCAAAGTAGCATTTACTGATGTTTTTTTGTTGTTTTTTTTGTAATGGATACGATTCAATAATCAGAGCATTAGGACTGACAGAAATAGAGAAGGATGTTGAAAATCAGTAATGTTTGGGAAACTAGGGTGGCAGTATTTGTTATAAATTGATTAGAACCAAGTCTGAAAGAACTGTGTGGATGGCACTAGACAAGCTGTACCTCATTACTTCAAATGCCAACTTGACTGAGAATCAAAGTTCTGGCACATGTTCCGGAACATGCAGACAGATAATGAACTTTTTCAAATATTTCCAAGCCTCAAAGACTTTTTTACCTTCTGCCACTCAGGTCACCAGAAAGAAGAAACAGACTGTTCTGCTGATTATTTATAGGCAACTCTTTTAACACCCTGTCATCCTCATCATATCATGTAGAAGTTAAAAAAAAAAAAAAAGTCTGAAGTGTGTTTATGCAATGTTCCACTCACTATGAAACATGTTTTTTTGTTGAGTTTTGGGACTTGCATGATGTCAAACATAAACACTCGGCAGCAGACTCCAGGAAAATCTTCAGAACCATTTCACCTAGTGGAACTTTTCATTTCCTAAAGGAGATCAGTATTTGTCACATGATCTGAAAATTTTCACAGACATTCCACCTGGTCGAATTTTTCATTTCCTGAAAGAGATCAATATTTTTCATCTGATCTGGGACTTTTCAACAAGTTTGTGTGTTGAAAACAAATCTGTGTTATTTGCATGTTTGCTGGGAAAAAAATCTGTTTTATTTGCATGTTTGTTAGTTTATTGTTTTTGTTTGTTTGTTTGTTTTCCAGCTATGTTACAACATGACTTTGATAAGATGACACCTCTGCTATTTCTCTTCATTGCTGGCTTGGCTTTAAACTATATGAATTGAAGAAACAACACATGTATATATGTGTGTGTATGTAGTTGTGTGGAAAGATCAGCTGGTGTGCTTGATTCAAATGATAGAATGACACGGGAGGCAGGAGGGCCTGTCTTCAGTGATGCTAAAGATGTCATCAGAATTCAGTCTGTTAGAGAGGGTCTTTACAGAGAAGAAGGCTGACTTGTACATGGCAAAACAGAAAAATGCTCAGAACTTAAAATGTGATAGTTCTGCTCATGCAGTGAAGAATGAACCAAATTCCTTGTTTGACCGCCTCCAGTGAGGTTCAAATGTCATGTTTCATACAGTAATAGAAAAGTTCATGTTAGACTCTCATGATCACATTCAGCAGAAAAACAAAAATGGAGATACGACTTTCATTAAGAGGGAGGTTTCAGTGAAGTAAAGAATTGGGTTATTAAGAGGTGGATGCTAGTTTTTTTTGTGTTTTTTTTCCCCCTGTAGTTCAACTCACCAATTACACACATAACAGACTATGGATGTGTTAGTTGCTCATCTAAATCTGGGAGAGGATAGTTCTATAACAATTGAAAATTGTACATCATGGTGTAACAAAAATGGTCCATCACAGAACTTTTGATTGTTGAGAGAGAGAGTTGTACAGAGGGTTCCTGAATGAAAGTTCCACTGTATATGAACAATAATAATAATAATAATGAGTAGTATTTGTATAGCGATTCTAGTTGCTGTGTCTAGCAATGGACGGGATGCAGCAGCCCTAAGTGCCTTCCTATGGCTAAAGACTCTTGAAATATGGCTGAGACTGGCATCAGGGGACAGGAAGGGGTCCCATTATTGATCTGTCCTGAAACAGGGTTGGATAATGATGAAGGTCAGGCTCATGACCTGTTGTTCACTGATTTGCAGAATGGGCAGAGTCCTGTCCGAAATCTTCCCTCCAGCATGTATATGTTTTGGCCAGCAGGTTACAGTGTGGGTCAATCTGGGATTTCAGGTGAACTGATTTATCTGTGCATACACGCCTTTCTCTCGTAATATGATATTATGTGCCATGCCACTTGGTGTCTTGGACTTAGATTTGACAAAACAAATGCTCATCTCTCATGCATGTCTCATGCAGTGCATGTTTGCTCACATTTTGACTAGCATGCCCCTCTTCCTCCGCCTCCCTCACCCACCAGCCCCACCCCCATCTCCCCCTCCCCCTTTCAGTTTCCTCCCCTCTTCCTTTTCATAATGGTGAAGTCTGTACTCCACATCTTTATCATCAGCTGTTCACCTTTATTTGGTGTTACACACACACACGCACACACACACACACACACGCACACACACACACACACACACACACACACACACACACACACACACACACTCATGCACAAGCTCACACCATTATATAATCTCACACAACACACACACACACACACACACACACTCACACACACACACACACACACACACACACAGGAGTTGGAGTGGTGTGTGTGTGTGTGTGTGTGTGTGTGTGTGTGTGTGAGTGCATGCATGAGTAATGTAAAGCGTAAAGTGCACTAACAATTGCAAAACAAATATTTTGGCTCTGTAAGCAAGGTGCATGTAAATCCCTCATCTCCTGCTTGAGTGAACAGAATATCAACAAAACTAAGTTTAGAACAGAGCACTCTTTACTATTACTACTGGCCAGAGTACAGTTGAAACAACTGTCGTTGACCAGAACAAGAGTTTTATAAACGCACCATATTTTCGTAGTCTTAGATTATTTTCCTGTAACATGTAAACCCCCTTTCATGCTTTTAATGATGTGATTTCTGATGGCAGCGTGTGATCTACCCCCATTTGCTGCATGTGATGCATGGAGTAGTCTTGCTTTGTGGACTGGAAACCTTTTACTAAAAAAAGGTGGATAGGCAGTTCTTGATAGTTGTTCCTCAGCGTACATATGATTGGAAAATGCAGCACACTCCCCCACCCCACCCTGAATCCCCCTTCCCTGACACACCGCAATTCTCCACTCCCTCTTTCTTGCTACCCTGTCTTCCAGCCTCCCTGACGAGGTTGTATGTGCCAGAGTTCTTCTTGTGAGCACTGTCCCTCCATTAGTGTGACATGTGCCCATGTTCATTGACCGAAAAGTTTGTATTTGCTGCCAGAGACTGCCACAGCACCAGTAACATAAAGAAATTTAAGTTTAATTGAGAAGTTCAGGTTACAAAAAAAAAAAAAAAAAAAAAAAAAAGGAATGTCGCCTGTGACAAGTATCGGCCATCTTGCTTTTTTCAAAAAGAGAGTGGTTCTTCTTGCTTGGTCCTCAGTGTACACTTGATTGGAAAATACAGTACCCCCCCCCCCCCACCCTCCACCCTCCACCCCCACCTGTACACCTTTTTTCTTCATTACTTCAGGAACGGAAATCATTGTAGATAGCATGTATAAATGACTGCTCAGAAAAATTCAGACAAGACACATGTGGTAGCGTAATTGTACTGTGGAAGAACCAAACCAAAACAAAACGAAACAAACAAACAAAAAAAAAACCAATAACAAGGAAAACCCCAACAGAAGCGTTTGGTTGGATTCTTTAGCTTTTCCTGCTTTTCCTTTTTTTTTTTTTTTTTTTTTTTTACTGCTTTCGTAGTTTTAAAACATTTAATATCCCACTGCCTTCCTCCCTCCATGGCCACTGTCATTCAGTGTTGCTGTCTGTCTGTGTCTATCAGTTTGTCAGTGAGTTCAAACACCGACACACACCCATATACATGGACTCATTCACTCACATACACACACACACACACACACACACACACACACACACACACACACACACACACACACACACACACACCACTCCAGCTCCTGACAAAAGTGAGTGAGCTTTCGAAGGGTAGAAAAGAAAAGAATTGATTTTGTGTAATGTTTTTTCAGGTAATCCATAACAAGTAGGAATAATGCTTTTAGAGATATTGAAACAAAAAAGCAATAAAACATTTCTGTCGCATTTCTTCCCATAAACACACACCTAGCATGCAGTGATATGTTAGATTTTATTTTGCCTAGGAACAGGATTCTGTAGATAAACATGCTCTGTTCGTTTTTGTTTGTTTGATTTTCATGTGTACTAGCTGTTTTTCTTTTAAGCTGTTGAGTTTTATATCATGCGTATTATGGATTTGGGAGTGTAATTCTCATCTGGATTATATTTTATCTGTCTGTCTGCAGTTGATATTCCTTCATGGGCTGGGAGACTCAGGGTGAGTCAGAGTGCTTTGTTCTCTGCACGTCTGATTGTGCGACTTCTTGTCTTTTCTCACTTCCTGTCATTCTGCCAGTGCCTGTAAAGTGTGTTCTTTCTACTCTCTCTGTCACTGTTTATTTTTCTGTCTGTCTGTCTGCCTCTCTGTCTCTCCACCCTCCCCCCCCTTCCCTCCCTCTCCCCCACCCATCACCTGTCTTCCTACATGTCTTCTGCCTTTGTGTCTGTCTCTTCCTTTGTGTGTTTTACTGTATCGTGTGTATGCTTTCCTATGAATATTTTATATACATATATATATACATACGTACATATATACACACATATAATTTATCTATCTGTCTATCTATCTATCTGTCTATCTATCTCTTAACCTATGAATGAAGAATTTATCACGTGCTGTTTTTTTTGAGTGGAGCATAATTTGAATGAATTGAGAAAACTTTCTTTTCACATGCCAAGAGCCATCAGTGTAAGTTTAACTATGAGGC
>CM065726.1:58374053-58449053 GCA_033310375.1 Conus canariensis
TCCCCCAACTCTCCCAATATCCATTAACACCCCCCCCCCCCCCCACTCCAACCTGCATCACCCCTCCAACTTCATGCACTGACATTCTGGCTAATCCATCTGTCTGCCTTGATCTCCCTCTCTTTGTCTCTCTCACTCACTCTTTCACTCTCTCTCTTAGTATATCTCACATTCTTTCTGTCTGTCTTTCTCTCTTGTCTCTTTGTCTTTTTTTTTTTCCCACTTTGTAGTCTCAATTGTCTCTCTGTCTCATCTGTCTGCCTGTCTGGTCTTTTGTGTTCTGTCTATCCGTCTGTCTGTCTACCTCTTTGTCAGTCTGCCTGTCCTCCTTTGTCTGTTGTCTGTCTCTCCCCCCCCCCCCCCCCCCTCTCCCCCCCCCCTCCTCCTCTCTCTCTCTTTCCTCATGCCACTGTCTCTCTCTCTTTCTGTTTCCGCCCTCCTTCCTCCCTCATTCCCTTGCATAAATATGAATTGAAATCTGTATCTTGCCCCCCCCCCCCCCCCCCCCCCCCCCCCCTTGCTGGTAGTTGACCTTTCCAGTTCCAAGCAAAGCTTTGTTTCTTGTTATATGTAGTCTGAGATATTGCCATCTGCCAACCAATCAATGAGATTCTGGTTGGGGATTTATGGCCTTGACTGGTACTCTTGGTGCCTCACATGGTCATACCATTCCCACCCTCTGTCTCTGTCTCTCTGTCAGTCTGTCTGTGTTCGCCTCAGTCTTTTAGTCTGTATCTCTTTCTTACACTGTTCTCATCCTTTTCTGTCTGTCTGTCTATTTTTCTGTCTGTCTGTCTCAGTCTCTCTCTCTCTCTCTGTCCTTCTCTGTCAATCTCAAATGTGTACATTTAGGCTATGAATAATCACCAGTACAATGTATTCCCTGTAAATCTGTGTCCTTCTTCGTTTTTGTTTTTTCAGTTTCTCTGCTTTCTTTTCTTTTGCCTTAATTTTGAGTATTATGTTTGTCCACATAATTTATGAAGGATTGATTGCTTTTTGCAGTAAGCGGAATGAGAAACTTGAACAGCAATTGGGATAGAATATCGTTCTTAAAAAGGTACAGAAAATAAAGAAATAAAACTTAAATGGTTTCAGATAAGAATTATACAGTGTATATTGGGTATGAATCTTGTGTTGTCAAAAATGAGAATTTAATTGAGAGATCATTGTACATTTTGCAATAGAGAAAGGGAAAATATTGAGCATCTATTTTGTGAACACGCTGCACTTTTTTGGCAACAACTTCAAGCAACAATAAAAGGGAAATGTCAGCATGCGGCTTCTTTAAATTTGTCTGTTGAATTGGTATTATTTGGGCATTCAGATAATTTTAGGGGTGATGAAACCCTTGACTCCATACTACTTCTAGCAAAATATTTTATCAATAAATGCAAATGTGAGAAAAAAAACTTCTGATTGTAATAAGTTTTCTGTTTTATTTAAAGACAAGATATAATTTTGAACAGCTAGTTGCAAAAACTGTAAAGTCTAGTCAAAAACTGTGTGAAAAATGGCAGTTATACCAATTTCTAATAGAAGTGTAACTTTTGGACTAGATGTACATGTTGGGGGACTAGTCTGTTTCTGTGTCGCTTGATAGCCATGTACGTTTGGATCCCCTGATGGCTTTGTCAGTTTCCAGTCCTCTCTCTCTCTCTCTCCCTCTCCCTCCCTCCCTCTCTCCCTCTCCCTCTCTCTCTCCTCTCTCTCTCTCTCTCTCTCTCTGTTGTTTCTGTTTTGTTTTGTTTTTGGCTGGGTTTTTTTTTTATTTAATCAATTTTCGAAAACTCTTGCCTTGCCAATGTTAACGCATGGTACGGAAACTGTTTATGGTACCTGAGTAAAATGTAAATGTTTGGCTGTTAAAATATAAGTGGTGTGAATCATAGGCTGATGTGCAGTGAAAGGCTATAAATCTTTGTAAAATGTTCTGTTTTTGCAAGGAGAAAAATAAATTAAAAAAAAAAAGAAGGTGATACAAGTCCAAAGCCTGCACAGTCTGCTGCTTACAGAGTATTGTCAAAACTATGAAGTGCGAGGTGGAATTGATTTGAGCAGTCTTCACCTGTCTTTGTAAATGTCACTTGTTTCCAAAGCGCAATGAACTTTGAATACCAAGGCAATACAGGAGGGAATAGACCCAGTCCTACTTTCCAGTTGGATGTGGAAAGTAGGTCAGTGTGTTCAGATTACTGTTACACTGTGATGGGATAGCTAGAAACCTTTAAAACACAAATTCTTTTCAGTTACAAGAGAGCTCTGTAAGGTGGTTTTTCCTACTCTAAAAAAGTCTTGACAGTGTGTTTAGCAAAGCTTTTTCGCATATCTGCCTCAGTTTGTGACCTCATCAGCATCCATGGAAGTCACTGATTCTGAGAATTGAAGTTTTTCTGCCATGTGAACGTAACAAAAGGTTTTCATCTGCAGGAGTCATTGTGTTGCTAATCTCTTGCTGCTGATCCTAGTTCACATCATGCAATCTTCAGGTAATCTGATGATCATGTTTCATGTCCAGGTCTGACCTGTGACCTGCATCATGTGGTATGAGCACTGCTTCTCTTCGAGGATGAGTCCCTTTACAAGATTTCTAGGACGTCTCAGATTGTTCTCCTTGATGCATCCATGGGTTTCCTTTGCCATGCTTTTTTACATTTCCCGAGATACCTTGTAACCTCAGATTTGCAGCATTCACTACAGTTATTAACAGATGGATTTTGTGTGTGTTGAGATGTTGTGTTAGTGTCTGGTGTCTGAAGTATCACCAGTGTAATATCCGTCACGGTCACTGTATGATGGCCAACCACCAAATACTTTTTCTTGGTTGGAGTCTTGTCTTTTGCATGAATAAGCTGAGCCCTCTCATCTTTAATAGCTTGTGTGAATTTTTTTTTTTTTTTTGTTCTTAAGTTTTAAAACATTTTATTTAGTCTTTTTTGTATATGGTTGTTACTGTAGATGGAGCTTAGGCCATTGAAATTTTTATGGTTGCTAAACATTACTCTAAAAGAAGATCACAGGACAAGAAAATCCATGTTTACAGCTGGACTGGGGGTTGAGGGAGAAAGGAGTTAGACTTAGAGGGAGGGGAGAGGAAAGAAATGTTGTCACAAGACATTTTCAGGTGTCAGGAAATCTCTGGGTTGCAGAAATCAGTACATCATAATTATGTTCAAGGAGAAAAAGTAGAGAGGCGATGAATGGAACATTGGCTGCAAGCTAGCTGCCCAGCGAATACTGAGCAGCCAGTATACCATATGATGTAGGCCTAGCTCCAAGCTCAGACAAGCAGTTTTCTCTTTTCTTTGTTTTTGTTTCTTAGTTTTGTTCATCATACCTGTACTGGCAGAGTGCGTTGCTTCTGTGTTGTCGTGCGTTCCTTCCGTTCATTCAGTGGTATGATAACGTTCTATATTTCTCTTCACTGCAGTACTCTTGTAATGTTTTATTCTGATATGACAGTGTAAAATGTTATGTGTTATTTTTCTCACGCAGAGTTGAAAGCATTTCTCATAAAAGCAGTACATCAGCGCATGTAACTATTCCATCTCCCTTTGTTCCAGGGATGGATGGGCTACAGGGCTTCGGATGTTGAAACTGCAGCACATAAAATGCATATGTCCACATGCGTAAGTGTAATGATCCTGCGTGGTTTCACTTCTTGTCTGTTTTCTCCTTTGTTTTTTTCTTTTTCTATTCATTGAAATATTAGAGGACTTAAAAAAAACTTTCAGGGGGATCTACCTGAATCTGGACAGGGTTGTTGTAGCCTTCATACATAAAAGTGATGACATTTTGATTTTGAAATTTTATGTGTAGATGCTGAAGTTAAAAAAAAAAAAAAAAAAAAGGAAAAAAAAATTGTCAGTTTTATTTTGTATCTTAATTCACATGAAGGTTAATTTGATGGAGTTTATTGCACTTCTTTTTTTTTTTTTTAGCCATGTTTTATGTGTTGAAATGCTAAAGATAGTTTGATAAGAAAAGTCTAATTATGCATATATGTTGATATTGTCAATAAAATGAATTGTATGTTGACAAGGAAACAGGAAGAGAGACTGAGATTCTGTGTGTGTGTGTGTGTGTGTGTGTGTGTGTGTGTGTGTGTTGTGTGTGTGTGTGTGTGTGTGTGTGTGTGTGTTGTATGTGTGTGTGTGTGTGTGTGTGTGTGTGTGTGTGTGTGTGTGTGTGTGTGTGTGTGTGTGTGTGTGTATGTGTGTGTGTGTGTGTGTGTGTGTGTATGTGTGTGTGTGTGTATGTGTGTGTGTGTGTGTGTGTGTGTGTGTGTCCCTTCTTGATCAGCACAACTGTTCACACACACTTCCAGCACAGGTCTCTGTGTTTTTGAATTGTGTTAATCGAACTGATGAACTTTTAGCTTTGTGGCAGAGTTGGTCAGTTGATTTTTCGTCCTATATCTTTGGACTAGGTCATAGGACTGGGATAGTTGATGTATACAGTGTTTGATGTGCGCTAGAAGCGCTCTTTTCACACTGGCTGATTGTCTGTTATTTCTATCACAGGCCAGTCAAACCAGTCACATTAAATGCGGGAATGAAAATGCCTTCATGGTGAGTACTTGACTATCTTTTTTTTTTCTTCTTTCTCAGTGTCTATGTCTCTTTTTACACCTGTATATCCTCCACCTCTCCCGTTTACCCGATCCTTCCCCCTTCTTCTCAAAGGGCTATTGACAATAAGTCTGGCACAAAGAAACAAAGATTTTCCACGATGACAGCTTGATGACAGGTGTCAAACAATAGCTATAGGTTCCACCAGTAAAAGGTTACCACTTAGACATCAGCCCACACACAGACCTAATCATTGGAGAGCGAACTTCTTCGCTGTTCAAAGCGACTTCATGAAGTGAGAATAAGAGGACAAAATAAGATGGCATATGAAGTATGAAAGCAACTGAAGTATTGGGACAAATGATTGGAGCTAAGTCAATAACACATGACACAACATACGTGTATACCAAAGACAAATGTAATAGCCAATGACATCCATGTGTCATTGTCATGTGACGCAGCATCCTGGCACAGTGAGGTAGCAAGACACATACCACAAGAAGCCTGCCAACAGTGACCTATAATTGCCCAACTTACAAGAAGTGTGAATCGACATTGACAGTACTTTAGCTTCCTTGTGCTCAGACATGAGACCAGGCGAGAGGCCGAGAATGTGCTAGGCACACAGCTCATACATCACATGATGGATTCAGTGCTGTGATTAAACATCCAAAGATCAATTCCAACCAGTTTATGTAACTCCCTCACGTAACTAACTTCTTCACCATGCTTGAGAAAGGGAAAGGTTTTAGAACCCACAGTCTAGCAGACAGCGCTATGCCTGCTTTATCAGTGCGAAAAGAATCTGCTCATATTCCCTTACGTATGGACATTCACAAAAGGTGTGTATGAGAGATCCTCAGCGCTGTCCAAAATACTGTAACTCAGGATGTTGAAACCGCACTGTGTTCCTTACAAAAAAGGAATCGTGCTAAGTGTTTTTGTGTTTAGAGTTGACCTGAAAATTGGTAATGCTAATGAGAAATATGACTGTATCTAAACAAAGAAATCAGATGCAGAATTCAGGACTTGCTTGAAATTTCAAGACCAACCAATCATTAAAGAGAGCTTGTGTTCAAAGCAAACTTGCCTGACAGACATTTGTGTATAGTCGCATACATGAAACACTCTCTGGAAAGTACAAGAGAGGTCCTTGGTGAAATGGTTCAGTTTTCTATAAGTTTCAGGACTGCATAAAGCCAATTTCCAGAGATACTGTGTTGCACTGGGAAAAAAACCGTAATGAACTTTTCAAGTATAGGTACATCAGTATTTACTCTGTGCTCTACCAGAGCAGCATCCTGCAGCAACATATCATCCAAAATCTCTTTAAGGATGATAGTCAATACAGCTAGCTGAAGGCACAAGGGTACCTTAGACACGTTCTATGATAAACCAGTTGTTGAAAATGGGACAGCGCTACTTCAAGGGCTCTTGAAAGTAATCTTAGAATAATGGTAAATATCCACTGTCTTTAAAATTCTTGCATGGTCTTGTGTTGGAATACATGGAAATGAAAGTGTGGTGTTTAAGCAGAATTCGACTGACTTGAACAAAAATGCATGGGATCATGTGTCAAACCTAATACGTTTACATAATAAAGCACCAGTAACGTAAAACTACTGCATAATAGTGATTACACTCATGATGATATCGTGTAATGTAGTGACCACTTAGCAGTTTCAAGCTGATGAAAGTGCTCATGCTGTCTTACATGATCTCTTGTGTCTTTGTACATGTTGATGAAATTCCACTCAACTCTCACAGTTAGGTTTGTTATGATTATTGAAATCAACAGGAACAAGACATTACAGCCAATGTTAGTAGTAACCATGCAGTACTTGAATAATGCCATGTGAACAAGAGGATAAGAGAAAAGTCAGCACATGACAAATACAGGCAATTTTCCAGTTTGACTCACGTGTGATGAGCATGTGCAGCCACAGGATGAAAGCTGCAGGGTGGATGGGGAATGACGGGGATATGTAGATACTGTTACAACAGATCACTTGATTACAAGTAAAGAAAGTGTATATGAAAGTGAACTAGTTTTGGTATCAGTAGCAATGGACTTAACAAGTTCTCACTTTTGGGAGTATGTGATATGAGTGCCCTGAAGTGCTGTCACTTTACTGTTCAGCTTTACTCCCGTCTCTTTCCATTTTCCTGTCTTATTTCAGTCCGCTTTCCCTCAGCCAGTCCCTTCTACTCCCCTATCCTCCCCCTCCCCCCACCCCCCTTAACTCTGAAATGATTTTTTCTCCAACAGCAGCAGTCTGAAATGACCTAACCTTAACATCACTGTTCTCTCTGCATTATGCGCTGACATCTTGTATGCCTCCAGGTGAAAAGTTCATCCCAAACATCTGTTTCTATGAGTCATTTTATTTTCAGTTCCTTGCTAACACTGAAGTAGCAGGTCGCCTAAATAGTCAAAAGATGCATCATCAGCCTGCATTACCTATGTTCTGACATAATAGGCATAGTGCTTTACTATGCGTATGTGGGCTGTTTTAGTTCAATATGTAGTACACATTTATTTGAGTCTCTACCTGTTCTTGGTAGAAATAGCATTAAATGATATGATCTTTGCAGAATGTAACTTGATACTTGTTATAGTGTTTGCCTATATTACCATTTAACATGTCTTTTTTTTTTAGCACATAAAGAATAATTGTAAGTGATTATAATTTGTAAGAAATGCAGTTGCTTTTTATTGATTTTTATTGTTAAAAATGTTGATTACAGATTTAAGACTATTCAGATTTGGTGACATTTTCATGTACATGATCGCTGGAAAGGACTAGTAATATCTAGTATTCAACCAAGTTTGATTACACTAATTCTTGTACTAGCTGAGATAGTGCCAGCAGTAAAGTTTAACATTGGAAACACACAAATGCACTGGCACAAATGCACACATACACACATACATGCACAGACAGCCATAGTTGCATGACCAAACCAACATCATATACATAAATCAAAAAGCATGTATACAATGGAAGATTAATTTGGTCACATCTGTTCGTCTGTGACAGAAGTGGTAGTTAAATAGTGAAAATTGAGCTGCATCTGTCTGCATAGGAAATTATGGTGAAAACTAAATCTTGTTTATATGTTGGCAATTATGGTGAAAATTGAACTTTTAAAAAATATTTTGGCAGTTATGATGAAAACTGAACTGTGTTTGCAGGTTGGCAGATATGACAAAAAAAAATTGAACAGTTTGTATTTCGGGAGTTAAGGTGAAAATTGAACTGTGTCAGCAGTTATGGTAAAAATTGAACTGGTTATAGATGTTAACAGTATGGATGAAAATCAGACTGTATTTGCATGCTGGCAGTTATGGTGAAAATTGAACTGTGTTTGTATGTTGGAAGTTATCATGAAAACTGAATGTGCCTGTCTGTCTGTCTATTTTTGTAATGATAGCTGAACTTCTGTTTTTTGTTTGTATGATAGAAGGTATGTTGAATGATAGAAGGTATGTTGAATATTGGTGGTGAAAATGAACGTGTGGTTGTATGTTGGAAGTTATAGTGAAAATTGAATTGTGAATTTTTCATGTTTGCTGTTATTCATTATCAAGATTAAACTATATCTTTTTGTTTGTTGGAAAGGGTGCTGAAATTTGAAGTGTGTGTGTGTGTGTGTGTGTGTGTGTGTGTGTGTGTGGTGTGTGTGTGTGTGTGTGTGTAGTGATGGCCATTATGGCAAAAATTGGACTATATTTGTATGTTGAAGTTACAGTGAAAATTGAACTATGTATGTAATGGAAGATATATTGTGAACAGTGTCTGTACATTGGAAGTGACAGTGCAAACTGAACTGTGTTTGTTTTTACATAGGAAATTATGGTGAAAATTTAACTCTGCGTATATGTATTTTGGCAGTTAATGGTAAGAATTGAACTGTGTTCATTTGTATCTGCTGAACGCATGAAATGTCTTTCTGTTATAAATTATGGTAAGTGTGGAACTGTGTTCATGTCTGTTGGCAGTTAAGGGTGAAACTGAACTGTGTCTTTGCGTAGGCAGTTCAGGCCGTAATTGAACTGTTTCTGTAAGGTGGCAACTGCTTACATGTTGGCAGTCATGATAAAAATTGAGCTGGTGTGTGCGTACATATGCTGGGCAGGTTTGACATCCATGGACTGGATATCAACAGTCCGCAGGACTCGGACGGCATCAAGGAAGCATCTCAGACATGTTAGTGCCTTCCTCACCCCACCCCCTCTGTCTGTCTGACTCTTCTACACACCTTCCATTCCTTACCCATGCTGAGGAAGTGGCCAGGCAGGGCACATTTCTAGTGTTTGATGGAGTGCTGGGGAGGGGGGGGGGGGGGTTTGTTTGTTTTTTTTTCCTGTCAGTGCAAATCCAGCTGGAACCCATCAACAGAACCCTAGCAGAAGAACACAACACAATGAATGAATAAACAACTGGATAGATAAACAGTTATCAAAATGAATGCAGTGCAGAAAGAATCATGACTAACAGTTTAAGAAATGCACATTTCTGATTTCTTGAACAGTTGTGTTCTCACTTTGGTTTCCAATTGAAGCAAAATGGAAGTACGTCTGTTTTGTTTGCCAGTGAATCCCGTATGCCAGTTTCAATGTAGATGTATATTCAATATGGCAAATGGAAACAGAAAGAACAGTAGGCAACTTATTTTTGTATGCATCCCCTCCATCCTCCATATGATCTGCTTGAGTCTATGCTTTTTGTTTGTTTGTTTTGCCCAATATTTCATACCAAATTAAAATGGCCCTTTTTTAAACTCAGAGTGGCAGAATAAAGGAATGTCTGAGTGCCAATGTCTGTCATCTTTCTCGAGATGGAGTATGGCTTCATGTGTGACCAGATCGTCTGTTTAAAAAAGAAAATGTATGCACAAAAAAAGAAGGAAATGCCCAGACGTTCACCGAGTGGATATCCACCTTCTGAATTCCATTTAAGGTTAGTGACAAAATGCTGAACTTTTGACAATTATGCATGGGTAAACTGTCAAAGTTCAAACCTTGGAGTCAGTCAACGAGTGACAAATGATTTATATTGCAACTTAACTTTTCAGCCATTTTTTAAAAACGTATACTATACTGAAACAAAAACAAATATTGTTTTTCTTTTTTTCTTCTTTTTTTTTGGGTTTAATTAGTATGTTATTAAAAAAAAGAAGATAATCCTGGAATGTGACCAATTGTGCGTGGTACTGGGTGACACCCAGGGAAATGGTGACAAACAACTTCAGCTTATAGCACATGCACATGTCCGTATGCCCACAAAGAGACATGAGACATTTTGCTTGGACTTGGCTTCTTGCAGTGCAGCAGCTTGTAGAAGCGGAGGTGAAGAACGGCATCTCACGTGACCGCATCTTCATCGGGGGATTCTCTCAGGGTGGAGCGGTAGCCCTCTATACTGCCTTTGCTGTCAACAAGCGTGTAGGAGGGGTTGTGGCCCTTAGCACCTGGCTCCCTCTACACAAAGTGCTGATGAGTGACAAGGTATTATTGGTGTCAGTTGATTTTCCTTTTGGTTTTCAAGGTAGATTTTGTTTTGGTTTTGGGTCTTTTTTTTGTAATCTTTATTTTTTGTTCCAATGTTTGCTCCCAGCTTTTGTCATTGTGCGGCCAAGAGTTACATGCACCATCTGTACAGTATCTGCTTCTGTAATTATTTTCACAACTCTGGTGTATTTTGCAGCCCTGCAGACAACCACGTTTGGGTGTCTTATGGTCGATGGATGCCCCCCTCAGTCAATAGCATAATTCCCATGCTGCTTATTCCGGGCTCCCAGTGCACAGGGTCAGGGTCTGTACAGGTCATGGAAATGACAGAAAGCCATGGAATCTTAAAAAGTAATTTTCAAGGACTGGGAATTCATGGAATCATGGTCCAAGTCATGGTGTTGAAAGTAAGCCTTCAAGAAACAGGGAGGGGGGGATGTGTGTCAGCATGGAAAAATGAAGTAAACATTTAGCCCATTGATTATGTTCACGGCAGGAATATTTTTTTTGTGTATGAAAACAGCTAATTTGCTGTAAGGGACATTTTTCAAAATGGTGCGAAAAGCTCATGGAAAAGTCACGGAAGTGTGATTTTGTCAGCTTGTGTGGACCTGACAACCTCACCCTGGCTCATTCTTTTGCATCCTTAACACTGATGGTCGACAACAAGCAATCAGTGTCAGCTAGCTGTGAGGCAGATCTCCAGCAGAATCAGTGAGCTGCTGCTGAGTTATTTTAACGGTGTTGATTGGTGCCTGTTCTCATCCAACAAATGGAGAACATTTACAAGGCCCCCGCTAATGACAGTAATTGGTCAGTCATGAAACCATCACCACCAGTTCCGTTTCAGGGAGTGTTCCTGTGAACTTTCCAACGCTGAGAACTTTGTCTCAAACTTGCTACAGGTGTGATTGTGAAGAGGAGTAAGAAACTGAAAACTGCATGACTTTTTGCCTGCAGCAGGGGAATGGAGACTAATCTTTGTCAGCTCAAGATAAAGCTGCAATGAAGGTCTGAATGGCTCTTTCTTTTGTTCATTTGCACATCAATTAAATGCTCCCATCGTCATGTTAGTAACACATCAGTGTGTTATATTTACTGTCAGCATACTTTTTTTTTTTAAGAGGAAGCATAGCTGGCAACTTTAACTTTGTGAACTTCCTCCCCTCAAGTTCTCACATTGAACTCCAGGCTTTTGTATGTCCTTTAGTATGTCCTCACATTGAACTTTTTACCTCCCCTTAATACATCCCCGGGCTTTTTCCTCCCATTGTGTGTCCTTACATTGAACTTTGGGTTTTTACCTGCCCTTAACACATCCCGAGCTTTTTCCGCCCATTGAGTGTCATCACATTGGACTTTGGGTTTTTACCTCCCCTTAACACATCCCGAGCTTTTTCCGCCCATTGAGTGTCATCACATTGAACTTTGGGTTTTTACCTCCCCTTAACACATCCCGAGCTTTTTCCGCCCATTGAGTGTCATCACATTGAACTTGGGCTTTTCCTTCCTTTGATTTTTTGTACAGTGGACTTTGGACATTTTCTTTCCTTAATTGTCCTCCCATTAACTCTCTCGTCACGAACAGATGCTATAACGTTTCGCGATGACTTTACGCTTTCGTACAAACGAACGCTATCACGGTTTCGGCATTCACCGATCTTTTATGTGGTGGTGGTGTGATCAGTACACGGCAACAAGATATAGATAGTATCGTCAGCATTCCTTCGTTCGCCTGCACAGCGGTTTCGCAGCACACCGTTACCCACTTCGCCTCAGTGGCTGATTGACCAGACCAACCCACATGACTTACTAATCTGCATAGAAACATGGCGTCTCAAACAAGTTTTTCTGCAAATGTGTCGGAGCAAAGTCGAGCCCGTCAGCAACGTTTTAGCATTCCGGAAGTTATTGAAATGCTACAAACGGAAGGTTCAGACATTGAAGAAGAGGATGACAAAGCTGATGAAAGTGATTCCAGTGAAGAATTTCGAGGAGAAGAGGAAATTGACACTGACTCGTCTGTGGAGCTCAGTGATGATGAAGGTGAGGGTGGGCCAATTCGCCACGCGAGCAGGGCGTTTGCGTGCCGCGAAAGACTGGGGATTTGAGTGAGCAAGAGTTCATTGGCTTTCCTTTACACGATTGGTGCGAAGGTTCGAGTTTTTCTGACAGTGCCTCCTTTTTCTGGTACTTCTGGCCTTCGTGTGTCAGCTGAGTGCCACGCCCCCATTTTTGCATTATTCCAAGTTAGCTTGTGCATAGCAGGCATGTGATTTATCTATCTTATTTAGTTTCCTGGAGTGTATCTACCCTTTTTTCAACTCATTTAGTGTATTTACTGACTTTTTCTGCTGTGTGTGAAGCCATGGACCCACTGACTCTGTGCAAGAGTGTTGTGATGCACCTGAAAAAAACTGGACTTTTTCAGCCTCAAGCATAAGAAATCGTATGAAAGTGGGAAGTTTATTCTTTTGTATTCTACTAACACAGTTTATGAATAACACTTCCTGAAAATTTCGTTGAGTTACCTCTTGTTTTGTATTTTTGGTGATTTTTTTTACTAACCATAACAAGTGGCCCATCCACAGGGAAAAACAAGGGACAGAACTGTCCGTCCTAAGTGAGTTAAATTTGGGGGCCCCTCTGGCCTGCCCTCACTTTGAACTTGGTGCTTTTCCCTCCCCTTAATCTCTCTTGGCATTGAACTTTGAGGGTTTTTTTCCCTCCTTTTGTTCTGACACTGAACTTCAGGCTTTTTCTTCTTTTGATTTTTCCTACATTAAATTTTGCCCCCCACTCCCCCGACCTGTCCTCACATTGAACTTTGTGCTTTTCCCTCCCCTTAATCTCTCCTGGCCTTGAACTTTGGCCTTTTCCTCCCCTTAGATTTGTCCACACACTGAACCTCGGGCTTCCTTCCCGGCCTTCATTTTTCCTTGCATTCACCTTTGGGCTTTTCTTCTCGCTTAGCTTGGCCTCACATTGAACATTGCGTTGTTGGTTGTTTTTTTTTTCCTTCTTCTTGATTTGTCTTTATGTTGAACTTTGGGATTTTCCTTCCTCCTTAGTGTGTCTGTGCATTAAACTTAGGGCTTTTCCTTGGAAGTGAGGTCAGATTGTTTTTCCATTTCCTTGATTTGCCCTAACATCGAACTACGGGGTTTCCCCTTCGCTTGACCAGTCCTCGGATGTAATGCTGGGCTCTCTCCTCTACTTGATCTGTCGTCCCATTGACCTTTGGGCTCTTTGCTCCCTTTTACTCACACTCACCTCAGATTTCAGGCTGCTTCTTACATTGAACTTTGGGCTCTTTGCTCCCTTTTACTCACACTCGCCTCAAATTTCAGGCTGTTTCTTACATTGAACTTTGGGCTCTTTGCTCCCTTTTACTCACACTCGCCTCAAATTTCAGGCTGCTTCTTACATTGAACTTTGGGCTCTTTGCTCCCTTTTACTCACACTCGCCTCAAATTTCAGGCTGCTTCTTACATTGAACTTTGGGCTCTTTGCTCCCTTTTACTCACACTCGCCTCAAATTTCAGGCTGTTTCTTACATTGAACTTTGGGCTCTTTGCTCCCTTTTACTCACACTCGCCTCAAATTTCAGGCTGCTTCTTACATTGAACTTTGGGCTCTTTGCTCCCTTTTACTCACACTCGCCTCAAATTTCAGGCTGCTTCTTACATTGAACTTTGGGCTCCACCTGATTTAATCTCTTATTGAATGTTTTGCTCCTTCTTGAAGGCGCTTGTTGTCAGACAGTTAGAGCATTTGCCTGAAGAGCTGATGTTTGTGACTTCGAATCATTTTGTGGGCTGACGTTTTTTTTTTGTTTTGTTTTTTTGTGCTAGAAAACCTTTGCTGTCCACCCAGCAGTAAATGGGTACCTGATTCATTTCAGGGAAAGTTAAAGCCGACGGAAGGAGAGGGATTGGCTTTGCCTTCTACCACCCAACCCCCCCACCCCCACCCCATCCCCCATTTTTTTTATGTCTAAACCTGAATGAAGATCTGAATGTGGATGTAGGCTGTTGTGATTGTCTTTGTGTGTTGATTGTATTTATAACTCTGTAGTCACTTACCACTTTCCGGTAAATCCAGAATCCATCTGTTGTCATAAAGTAGACTGGTCTTCTAACACTGTAACGCAAGCTTGAATCAAGTACAAGTGCACCCATACAGTATACATGGCTTTCTGGGCTGTCTCAATCAGTTCAGGAGTACTTGCTTTTTAAGTTTTTGAGTCAAATCAAAGCAGATTCAGAATGGCTGCAATTTAAGCAAACACAACTGGTCTCAAACAGCGCTCCTCAACACTCAAAGCTTTCCAAATGCCCCATATAGGAGTGAAATGTAGGGTGAATCCATAACGATGGAAATTAGCAATACATATTTAAGAGAGAGAATAGTGGATGAGAGGAAGAGGGTGCAGTGGTAGTTAGAAGGTTAAACAGTATCCCAGTTTCTGTGGCATCCTAGAAAACTGATTAAGGGGCTTGGTAGATGTATCATATGAAAGCTTGTTGGTTCAGTGTTGACTGAAAAGATGGATGTGTTTGTCAGGAACCCAAGTACAACAAGGACATACCGGTCCTGCAGTGTCACGGTACACAAGACCCTCTGGTACGCTTCACCTGGGGCAAGGAGACGAGTCAGTTCATCAGGTCCTTCAATGACAAACATAAGTTCAAGAGTTTTGAGGGAATGATGCACAGTTCCTGTCCCGAGGTGAGTACAGTATGTTGGTCATGGTCAAGGTGTTACGTACACAACCTGTCCTGAAAATCTGAAGCGCTGAGGTGTGCATGAATGAACACGTGGTTTCTGATTTTGAAGTATCTTTTCTGGAGGTGTAAGTACTTTCACCTTGTTGTGAATAAAATAAACAAATATACATGGAATGTCACTTTGCTTGTGCAACAGAATCCAGTGTTTTATTGTGTTTTTTTTTTCCCCTCAGTGTGTAAAGTTTCCTAGTGAAATATTTTAAATACCATCAGAGAAGGTTTCTTGACAGTTTTGTGAACATACGTCCGTTTTGCGCCCAATTTGAACAGATAAGTGATTGCTGGTTCTATGTTTTCATTGTCCTGAGTGTTATTCATCTTGCCTGAAGAAGACCAAAGAGATCAAAATGCGCTGTGTTTTATCTTTTAATTTGTTTGCGCCTTTTGTCGGGCAGAATTACAAATTTTTCATGCAAGTTTGTTTCAGTTTCTGCCCGCAGTTACCTCCCTTTGAAACTAACTTCCTATTTAATGGTTTACATCATGGAAGGGGGGGGGGGGGGGGGGGGAGTTGTGAACTCATAAAGTGTTTATTACAGGTCAAATGAGTCAATGAAATCTGTCCAGCACAGTTTGATTTAGTTAAACGTTGTATGTGGCAAACATTGCAAGCGGTATATAAGACTAGTTACATAAAATCAGACTTGGGTGCTTTCACACAGTGATTCACGCAGAATTCTCAGCACACAGTTGCACACTGAAATAGCAAGAAAACACTAAAGCAGTGATGCTGCATTCAGGGCAGGAAGGGAAGGGTATGCTCTGTTGAGGAGTGTTAATGCAAATCATAATGCCATTAAAGCCACAGGGCATTTTAGCTCATGATCAGATTTGGAGGTGTGTAAACTGCTGTTTATTATGGCCAGGATTGTGACATCCGTCACATGGTTTGATAAGTCTAATCATTGATGCAAAAAAAAAATGGCTGACTTCCCCGGAGAGTGCTGCCTGTCATCCATCAGATAAGCACATTTTTTTTTAAATATCACTGCAACAACAAAAAATGTGTGATATGTTTTGGATCAGGTTGGTTGTATCATTTACATCTCGATGTGATGATGGGAAGAAACTGTATCTTGTGATATTGAAAAGAATCTTAAAAAAGGCAGGGAACAGTTAACAGTAAATTACAAAGAAGTTGGGTAACTCTTGCTCACCGTGATGAAATAGATATATGCCTATAAGACCAAACGAATGCTGCCTATGACGCCAAATCGCCTAGCAGAAATGAAAACACAGAGCACACAGGACACACATGGAGACATCACCCCCAAAAATCTTCCAGACTTGCCCTTATACCCTGTACCTGACACATCAATACAGCAACAATAACTGGAGAAATGAATGGAGACAAATTAACGTTTCACTCAAGACTGGCACAGCCTTTTTGATCTTGAATAGAGTCAAACACATGGATGAATAGAAACAGTAATAACTGCAGGTTACCTCGGTGTGACAGGTATGAAATGAAATCTTAAATGAGGCAGGGAACATTGAACAGTAAACAACAAACAAGTAGGGTAACTCTCACTCCTGTGATGAAAGAGATATACGCCCATAACTCCAAACAAATGCAGTAATGACACCAAATTGCCCAGCAGAAATGACAACGCAGAGCACGCAGAACAAACAAGGAGACATCCCCCAAAAAGGATGTTCCAAGTTTGTCCATAGACCCTGTACCTCACACATCTACACTGCAGCAACAACTGGAGAGATGAATAAACACAAATTGACATCTACTCAAGACTTGCACAGCCTGCTTGATCTTGGATATTGTCAAACATATGGACGAACAGTAACAAAGACAGATAACCTCGGTTTGACTACATGAAAGGAAATCGTAAGGGAGGCAGGGAACAGTACACAGCAAATAACAAACAAGTAGAGTAACTCTCGCTCCCATGGTGAAACAAATATACGCCCATAACTCCAAAGGAATGCTGTTTAAGACAGTGAATTGCCTCGCGGAAATTTCAGTAATTAGCGAAAGTGTTCCTGCTTGAATGAAGAGACAGCAGAGATAAGAAGGAGGAGGATAGGGAGTGGATAAGCCTGCTCTTCACCATGTTGCAGAGGGCAGCGGGTGGAGAAGTATTGTCAGCGAGTTATTGGTGGTTTCTCAGCAGCGCCTTTCTGGGGTTACCAGACAGGAAGGTCAAGGCCAAAAAGGCACATAGTTTATAATGTTGACACTGTCTCAGATAACACATTTTTAATGTCTGCATGTCTCATGATTCTTACATGTGTCTCGAAATAATGCTTTTGATGTCTACGTATTATGTTACCACTTTTTGCTGGTCTCAAGGAGAGTGGGGGTGGGGTGGGGAGGGGGGGGCAGGGGAGGATAATTCAAAATGTACTTATTTTTGAAGCAATCACAAAGTGACGTTTCTTGTTTTAATCGGAGACCATCTTTGAGCGTGACGATCTCATGGTGTGTCCTGCAGGAGATGCAGGAAATCAAGGAGTTTCTGGAGAGCCACCTAGAGTCCTGAAGTGTGAAGCTGAGGGGGGGACGGACAGGGTCTCGGGTTTCTTCTCCTTACTTCTCCACCATTCCCTGACCGGTCTGCGCTTCTGTCGCGTCCCTCCCCCTCCTGGTCACGTTCGCTTCTTCCTGACCACTTACGTTCTTGTGTCACAGTTTTCATGTCTTGTCTCATTTCTTCACACGCACGTGTTCGCACATTAAAGCACATGCGCACAGACACGCAGTCTCTCTCTCTCTCTCTCTCTCTCTCTCCCCTCCCCTCTCTCTCTCTCTCACTCTCTCACATACTTACACACACACACACACACACACACACACACACACACACACACACACACAGGCATAAACACATGCACATACACCAGTATGTTGTCTCTCTCTCTCTCTCTCTCTCTCATTTTCTCTCTTTTTGTTTGTTTTGTTTTGCCCCAGTTTATGCACAGATGTTGTAGTATTTTTTTGATGGAGCAGATATTTATTTGGACATTTTCTAGTTCTGACTAGTCAGTGAGTGTTTATGAAGAGTTGAATTGCAATGGTGTTTGTGGTGTTGCATGTGCGCTCATGCTTCAGTGGAATGTTTGCCGCCAGTGAGTATGCAGGATTGCGGGTGACATGTTTTTGTCCAAAACAGTTTCCAACAGTTTAGCCAGAGGACAAACGTTGAATCGGTTTCCAGCAGTTCGAGGTCTTCATGACCATTTTTTCAGATTACAGCAATTTGAACAGTTTATAACACATGTGGCGTCTTGTTGTAGAATTAACCCATAGACTGCTATTTCAGGATGAACTGCTTGACTGAGACTGATGAGTCTGCTCATCAGTAACAGACTGTAACTTCTTTGTGGTGGTGCGATGGGTCAGGTAGATCACAGTGACAGACTGTAACCTCTATGTGATGGGATGGGACAGGTAGATCACAGTGACAGAGTGTAACCTCTGTGTGGTGGGATGGGACAGTAGATCACAGTGACAGACTGTAACCTCTGTGTGATGGGATGGGACATGTAGATCACAGCGACAGACTGTAACCTCTGTGTGATGGGATGGGACAGGTAGATCACAGTGACAGACTGTAACTTCTATGTGGTGGGATGGGACAGGTAGATCACAGTGACAGACTGTAACCTCTGTGTGATGGGATGGGACAGGTACATCACAGTGACAGACTGTAACCTCTGTGTGGTGGGATGGGACAGGTAGATCACAGTGACAGACTGTAACCTCTATGTGATGGGATGGGACAGGTAGATCACAGTGACAGACTGTAACCTCTGTGTGGTGGGATGGGACAGGTAGATCACAGTGACAGACTGTAACCTCTTTGTGGTGGGATGGGACAGGTAGATCACAGTGACAGACTGTAACCTCTTGTGGTGGGATGGGACAGGTAGATCACAGTGACAGACTGTAACCTCTTTGTGGTAATGGGATGGGACAGGTAGATCACAGTGACATACTGTAACCTCTTTGTGGTGGGATGGGACAGGTAGATCACAGTGACAGACTGTAACCTCTTTGTGGTGGGATGGGACAGGTAGATCACAGTGACAGACTGTAACCTCTTTGTGGTAATGGGATGGGACAGGTAGATCACAGTGACAGACTGTAACCTCTTTGTGTGGGATGGGACAGGTAGATCACAGTGACAGACTGTAACCTCTTTGTGGAATGGGATGGGACAGGTAGATCACAGTGACAGACTGTAACCTCTATGTGGTGGGATGGGACAGGTAGATCACAGTGACAGACTGTAACCTCTTTGTGGTAATGGGATGGGACAGGTAGATCACAGTGACAGACTGTAACCTCTTTGTGGTGGGATGGGACAGGTAGATCACAGTGACAGACTGTAACCTCTGTGTATGGGATGGCAGAGAAGGACATTTTTTCCTGACTTGCTCAGGAGCAGAAGCACAATAATTTTTCCTGCACACTCCCCCCCCCCCCCCCCCCTCCCCTTTTTATGGCAAAACCCCCTGCCCATCAGTCTGTCATAACTGTAAATTCTATATAGTATTAAGTGATGAAGAAACCAGAAAACGCAATTTATTGTCATCCTCCCCCCCCCCCCTTTTTTTTTTTGTGTGTGTGTGTCGGCAAATGGCCCAAACTAGACGGCTTGTGTTCTGCGTTCTTACTGGCTTATGCTCTCTGACTTGGCCAACATCTGCCATGTTACATTGAGATGTTGATGTTGTCAACTGCAATTAAAATGGTCGTTTGAGAATTAAAATCTCCAAGTGTTGCAATGATTATCTGATAGCAAAATAGGGTTGAACTTTGATTTCTCAGCTGCCAGTGCCCTGAGGCCTAGTTGCAGCATTCACACCTTACCTGGCACGTGATTACCTGCTCCAGGAGTTTGGCATCGTTGCTGGCCTACCATGGATGGAACTTATAGATCAGGTCATCAGTGAAAAACTTTAACACCCTTGTATAGTCAGCCATTTTGATATCAGTGATACTAGAACAGTGCAGCAGTGGACTGCTGTCTTGGTATTGGCAACCATTTTGGTTGGCATACCTAAACAGCAGGGTGCTATTACCTGCTGTTATATCCTCAGCCTTTGCTTTTTGTTGCCTGGGAGATGATGTGACGCTTTAAGTCACACTGTCTAAGAGAGTGTGTTCATCAAGCCACATCAGCATGTCAAAATGTCTAGTCGATGAATGCACTGGTTTTGCTGCTATCGCAAGTGTTAACCTAACCCCACATGTTTTTGTTCAAAGTGTGTTTGATTTGACTGCCAGATAGAGGGTTCTCGTTACCCACACCATATCAAATCAGAAGTCAGATGACATGCTGCTTTTGCTGCTACTGGCAAGTGTTGAACCTGCTGTCAGAGATTGGTGACTGAAAGTGCTCATTTCTTCACACCTCAATAAAAAAAAAAAAGCAAACGCCAAGGACTGAAACAGTGGATAACGACAACTGCCATTTGGATGTCCAGACTCTATGGTCACCGAAACATTACGGCCATCTACCACTCCACTGTTTTGGTATCGGAATGCCAAAAGAGTGGTCTGCTGTGCCTGCCAGTTTGGTATCCCTAACCAGCTATTGAATCCAAATATCAAAATAGTCACTGATACCAAAATGGGATTTACACTTGTCATAGCGTGGGGCAGACAGATCAAGTCATCAGTGAAAGACTGTGACATGCTTGTAATTGGGCGGCACAGACTGATCAGCTCATTGAACACAACCATTGATCATGACATCTTTCAAGTGAAATGACAGCATTTTATTCAGGTAAAACAGTTCCACTTTAATAAAAACGCCGCTTGCAGCATAGGTGCTGCTTTTTAAACCCATGCACATATATCCAACAGGAAGGTGGTATACAGAATATCTCCCAGTAGTGAAGCACACACACACACACACACACACACACACACACACACACACACACCACACACACATACACACACGCTTACAGATAAGAAAGAGGCCAATGTCTTTTTCAGGCTCTTGCCATCAGATAACACTCTATAATGCAAACAGGACAGATGATGTTGTTAAATATTGCGGATATGTACTAAAAATTGTCATCTCATGGAGTCATTATTAGGGTTATATTGTAAAAATTCAGCAGGCTTACACAAACTGGTTTAAGTGTACAACTTTTATGTGATTCAAAAGTCTATTAATCTTACTTTGAAGATGTGCAAATATTTTTCATGAGTGCTATTTGTAAATTTGTACAGTTAACATTTGTGCAATTTTTTGAAAATGATATCACTGAATTTAAATGATGGGAAAAGTGTGGAAGATACATGTGCTACCGTAGAATCCTTATTCTGTCCATCAGCAAACACACTGGGAAGAATTTGGTAACTTTTCTATGAAAGTAACGTTCCCCAAGTCATACAAACACATTTTGTTGGATCTTGCAGCAATCGCAAGTTCAGTCACCTCACAAAACTAGAGTTGCCTTTATTCTGTCATCTTGTTGTGGGAAAGTGCGACCTCTAACCTGTCTCAAAAAAGGGAATAAAATAAATGAATACATAAATAAAAAGAAATAAATGAAAATGAATAATTTAAAAAAAAAACACTTTCAGAAAGAAAACTACACTACTGGGAGTCTAGAGGAGAGAGCCCAGTGTGGTTTAATGATCAAGCTCTTATCAAGAAAAAAAAAAAGAAATCTGTGTTTTGCTGAAGTTAAAAGTCTGAAATGTCTTGTTATGTGAATATGGCACTGAAGTTTTTAACTTTGGCATGGGATCTTTCAGTTAAGGTGTAGAGGTCGGAAAAGATATCTTCTGTAATGATAGACTGGTTTGTTTTGTTTTGTTTTTTACTATAAATAAATGCGTATGAGAGAAACTGACTCTGTGTGGATAGATATTTGACCATGACATTTTGATTTGATTCTCCAAAGGGACGTGGGGGGAATTCTTTTAGTACAAGTAGCTCCCTTGCCTTCTGGAAGTTCTGTGCCATTAACTTCTCTTTTCTGCCACTGCCTTTGGCTCTGCTTTTTAAGATTTATTTTTTTGTTTTGGTTACTGCTATCTACTGTTTTCCCACCTTTGTGGTAGCAATTTATCTAATACCAATTCATGACCTGCCTGCTTTTGTGTCGTAATGTGGCAATTAGGTCGTGAAAATTGTACACACTGCCCATTCTGTGGTGTTTGTCTGCAAGATATAGCTTCTTCTTTATGTGTTTGGGTGGGCATTTGAATATTTTTCATTCATTTTCTAACATTTTTTTTTTTTTTTTTTAAATCTGGAGCTAAGGAATAAAGAGGAATGCCTGGTGCAGTCAGCAGACCCAAGTTGAATATGGCTAAGATTTCAGCGACCATCTCATGAGGTGTTCCTACTCCTTTTCAGTCTCTCTTATTCTTTGTTTTTCTTTTAAATCTGACTTGATACACAATGTGGTGTTTTTTCCCCTGTGAGTCTGACAGCGCTGAAATGCTCAGTGTGGTTGGCTGGGCTGTAGTGATTACATGGGCTGTAGTGATTACATGGGCTGTAGTGACTACATGGGCTGTAGTGATTACATGGGCTGTAATGACTACATGGGCTGTAATGATTACGTGGGCTATAATGGTTGCGTGGGCTGTAGTGATTACATGGGCTGTAGTGATTACATGGGCTGTAGTGACTACATGGGCTGTAGTGATTACGTGGGCTGTAATGATTACATGGGCTGTAGTGATTACATGGGCTGTAGTGACTACATGGGCTGTAATGACTACGTGGGCTGTAGTGATTACATGGGCTGTAATTATTACATGGGCTGTAATGACTACATGGGCTGTAGTGATTACATGGGCTGTAGTGACTACATGGGCTGTAATGACTACGTGGGCTGTAGTGATTACATGGGCTGTAGTGATTACATGGGCTGTAGTGACTACATGGGCTGTAATGACTACATGGGCTGTAGTGATTACATGGGCTGTAATGATTACATGGGCTGTAATGACTACATGGGCTGTAGTGATTACATGGGCTGTAGTGACTACATGGGCTGTAGTGACTACATGGGCTGTAATGACTACATGGGCTGTAGTGATTACATGGGCTGTAATGACTACATGGGCTGTAATGATTACATGGGCTGTAGTGACTACATGGGCTGTAATGACTACATGGGCTGTAGTGATTACATGGGCTGTAGTGACTACATGGGCTGTAGTGACTATATGGGCTGTAATGACTACGTGGGCTGTAGTGATTACATGGGCTGTAATGACTACATGGGCTGTAATGACTACGTGGGCTGTAGTGACTACATGGGCTGTAATGACTACATGGGCTGTAATGATTACTTGGGCTGTAGTGATTACATGGGCTGTAATGGTTGCATGGGCTGTAGTGATTACATGGGCTGTAATGATTACATGGGCTGTAGTGACTACATGGGCTGTAATGATTACATGGGCTGTAATGACTACATGGGCTGTAATGACTACATGGGCTGTAGTGACTACATGGGCTGTAATGACTACATGGGCTGTAGTGACTACATGGGCTGTAATGATTACATGGGCTGTAATGATTACATGGGCTGTAGTGACTACATGGGCTATAATGATTACGTGGGCTGTAATGATTACGTGGGCTGTAATGATTACGTGGGCTGTAATGACTACATGGGCTGTAATGACTACATGGGCTGTAGTGATTACATGGGCTGTAGTGATTACATGGGCTGTAATGACGACATGGGCTGTAATGATTACATGGGCTGTAATGATTACGTGGGCTGTAATGATTACGTGGGCTGTAATGATTACGTGGGCTATAATGGTTGCGTGGGCTGTAATGACTATGTGGGCTGTAATGACTACATGGGCTATAATGATTACGTGGGCTATAATGATTACGTGGGCTGTAATGACTACATGGGCTGTAATGACTACATGGGCTGTAGTGACTACATGGGCTGTAATGACTACATGGGCTGTAATGACTACATGGGCTGTAGTGACTACATGGGCTGTAATGACTACATGGGCTGTAATGATTACATGGGCTGTAGTGATTACATGGGCTGTAATGATTACATGGGCTGTAGTGATTACATGGGCTGTAGTGATTACATGGGCTGTAGTGACTACATGGCTGTAATGATTACATGGCTGTAATGATTACATGGGCTGTAGTGATTACATGGGCTGTAGTGATTACATGGGCTGTAATGATTACATGGGCTGTAATGATTACATGGGCTGTAGTGATTACATGGGCTGTAATGATTACGTGGGCTATAATGGTTGCGTGGGCTGTAGTGATTACATGGGCTGTAATGATTACGTGGGCTATAATGGTTACATGGGCGGTATGACTACATGGGCTATAATGGTTACATGGGCGGTAATGACTACATGGGCTATAATGGTTACATGGGCTGTAATGGTTACATGGGCTATAATGGTTACAATCGCATGAGCAGAAAATGAATGGGCCCATACTGTCACTGTCTGCTCCTGCCAAAGAATAGGCGGTAGTCCACTTTTGGTTCAGCATTAATCCCGGCCATGCTCTCTTCACAGTTCAGCACTCGCGGGGATCAAGACCCAAGGTGACAGTCCCAATGGGGTTAGAGGTGAACTTGCGTGGAGAAACGTAACATCGAGATTTATGTCTAAGACTTTCTAGCCTGTGAATTAAAAAAAAACCCAACTATTTGTTTAAAGTTGTTTCAACCCTGGTTAACCTGACATAATAGTTTCAGCCAGACCTGGTGCACTGCCGTGGTTTTTTTGTTTTTGTTTGTTTTTTATGTGGTGGATTGTACAATGTTGATAAGTTTGTTCCCCTCTTACTTGTGCAGTTCGCTTTGTGTTTGATCATATGAGCCTCTGTTTCAGTTTTATCCAGGAGGTATCACAGGGTGCTGTCTAGTTGGTATATGCTACACCACATGTTATGATCATGTGAGAAGCAGCATTTAACAGACTGATTTTATTCCATTTCACTGCCATTACAAATTATTAATTGCGTTTTCCCCCTTTTGTATTAATTGAGCAACCCTATTTTCTTGTGTTTTTTCCTGCTTTTTAGTTCATTTCTTAAGTAGCGTTAGTAAGAATGAGAGTATGTCTGTGTGTCTGTGTGTGTGTGCGGGCGCACATCTTTGTTTTTCTCTGTCATCCTAACAAAAGCAACAATTTTTGTTTCGCATTTTCAGTTTATCAGTGATAGTCTCATTGAATTGCCTGAGTTTGTGGGTCTTTCAGGATGGATGGGGTGGGGTTGTTTCTTTGTTTCTTTTTCACCGTGTTTTTGTTTTCTGTTTCCTCTTCCTTGTGTGTTTCTGTATGTTGGTAAGTTGATTTTTGTAAAAAAAAGCTTCTAAGGTCATCATGTCTGTTTTATTTTTTTTGTCATTTCTTGACACATTCATTTATTTGTTTGCTCATATACTGTAACGCTGAACTTGGTTTTATAATTTTCACTACAAAATTTTAGTTTCACACCATTCTTCCTTCATCTTTTGTGAGAACGCATGCTTTACTTTATTGTCACTTTCTCTGCATTCTTCTTCTTTAGTGAGAATTTGTGCTCAGCTGTTAGTTTCTCACTATTCTTTCTTGTTTAGTGAGAGTTCATGCTTTACTTTACCGGAGGGTTTGTTTAAAATGTGAAATGCCAAAATGTTTTCTTGTTTAGGAGGAACACCGATGCCGTTCAGGGGATCGATTTTTGCTTCCACCTAGGCAAACCAACGAACCAAACAAGTCAAGTGATAGAAAGCACACATGACTTTTTTCACCATGTAAAAACAACAACAAAAATAGCCATCAAGAGGTTTAAGATAGAAGGGCAGAAAAGTGGCATGCCGTGATTAATCAGGAAGAGAGAAACGTCAGTCAGCCAGCCCTTTTTGGTCAGCTGTGCCCCTCCAAGTCAGCGGTGTTTGTGACAAAGCTGTGGACTGTGGATGTCACCAGCCTTAGTGGCACCGTTATGCAATGGGATCGTCACACAGGCTTACAGCCCCACCGTTACCCCCAACGCTGTCACAGTTGGTTTTATTGGGCGCATTTCATTTTGGTGTCGGAGGTATTTTTCAGTATGTTGAGTTAGAATGCCAACAAATACCAGGTCTTCATATTCAGTTCTTCCTTTTTTTTTTAAAGCAGATTTTTTTCATTATAATGGAATTTTTTATTTAAAAGAAAATTTTAAAAAAGGAAGAAAATAACCAAATGTTTTGTCCAAAAAGTTAGTATGCTATACTAGGACCAGCAGTGCTCTATTCAGATCTTGATGAATATGCATTGCCTTGATAGTCAGACTTTGAAAATGTGTGAATGTGTTATTGAAGATGATTTCAGAGACATTTCAGTAATTTAATGCATGAAATGCTTAATTGTGAATGGTCTGCAAAATACCATTTATTTTGATACCCTTCTATGCAGAACGAATCGGCTGCATTCCTCAAGTCTTTACTATCTTATTGCCCATACCTCCAGTTTGGGGAAACTCTTGCTTAACAGGTGTCATAATCAACAGTCAAACGATGTAGGCCTGATGGCTGTGAGCTAAGAAAGTTAGTTGAGTGTATGTGCCAGTTTCCCCTTCCAGTCAACAGTCAGGAGTAGCTGGCCTGATTGGCTGAGAGCTTAAAGTATTGCACAGCTGCTCTGTGGCGGAGACCTCTCAAGCCAACAAGGTCTGACGGTAACAGAGCGTTGAGAGACATGATGGGAGAAAGGCAGTGGCTGCGATGGACCTGAAGATCTCAAGCAGTCGCAGGATGTTTTGTATTCCAAGTCTGTGAGTTTGAAGCCCCCATTGCACCTGCGAAGAAGGTCCTTTTTGCTGTCCCTTTGTGGTAGTTCTGGTGGTGTCAGTGTAGTGTTAAGTTTCTAATGTTACCAGAACCTGCCTTACGACAATTGTGCTCATAATCCCTTAGGCTGTGCCTCTGAAAAAGAGCATCAGCTACAAAGAGATTCAAGACTTGGTTGGAAATCTGCATATCTGTTGAGCGTCCTTTTATGATTCCTTCTCCTTTTCTTTTTTTTCCGACAGACCTGTTTTCTGAAAGGTGAAAAAGATTAAGTTTTCCTCTTTCATAACCCTTTTAGTCAGTTCTGTCTAATTGTCTGATAATTAGTGATTATATGACTGAGCGTGTGGGGGTGGGGGTGATGGTGTGTTAATTCACTTTAACTTTTCCCTGTATTAGACGACACAAGGAAGGGGGATAAACAGAAATACTTCACAAATCTCGTATATGTACGATTACACCTTTTTTCAAGAAAAGCGCCCAGTGATTGACAAGGTGAGGCTTCACAATTCTCGTATATGTACGATTACACCTTTCTTTCAAGAAAAGCGCCCAGTGATTGACAAGGTGAGGCTTCACAATTCTCGTATATGTACGATTACACCTTTCTTTCAAGAAAAGCGCCCAGTGATTGACAACAAGGTGAGGCTTCACAATTCTCGTATATGTACGATTACACCTTTCTTTCAAGAAAAGCGCCCAGTGATTGACAACAAGGTGAGGCTTCACAATTCTCGTATATGTACGATTACACCTTTCTTTCAAGAAAAGCGTCCAGTGATTGACAACAAGGTGAGGCTTCACAATTCTCGTATATGTACGATTACACCTTTCTTTCAAGAAAAGCGCCCAGTGATTGACAACAAGGTGAGGCTTCACAAATCTCGTATATGTACGATTACACCTTTCTTTCAAGAAAAGCGCCCAGTGATTGACAACTAGGTGAGGCTTCACAATTCTCGTATATGTACGATTACACCTTTCTTTCAGGAAAAGCGCCCAGTGATTGACAACTAGGTGAGGCTTCACAATTCTCGTATATGTACGATTACACCTTTCTTTCAAGAAAAGCGCCCAGTGATTGACAACTAGGTGAGGCTTCACGACAACTAGGTGAGGCTTCACAATTCTCGTATATGTACGATTACACCTTTCTTTCAAGAAAAGCGCCCAGTGATTGACAACTAGGTGAGGCTTCACGACAACTAGGTGAGGCTTCACAATTCTCGTATATGTACGATTACACCTTTCTTTCAAGAAAAGCGCCCAGTGATTGACAACTAGGTGAGGCTTCACGACAACTAGGTGAGGCTTCACAATTCTCGTATATGTACGATTACACCTTTCTTTCAAGAAAAGCGCCCAGTGATTGACAACAAGGTGAGGCTTCACAATTCTCGTATATGTAAGATTACACCTTTCTTTCAAGAAAAGCGCTCAGTGATTTACAAGGTGAGGCTTCACAAATCTCGTATATGTACGATTACACCTTTCTTTCAAGAAAAGCGTCCAGTGATTGACAGGAAGGTGATAATCTTTCCTTTTCCTTTTCTCTTTTCACTTTTCTTTTTTTTCTTTTTTTTTCCCTCTTTTTCCAGAATGGCATGAAGAGTATGTCAAGCCCCCATGCCCTTTTTCTATCTTGGTTATAAATGGTGTCCAGGGTGTTCTGTAGAATTAGCCAGGTAAATAACATTGGCAGGGATAAAGAACAAGAAAACTGAGTGGTGTCAGACCATGGGGACAGTCTGTTCAGAGAGAACTGTCTGAATTCCACACACAGATAGCCGAGGTGATGAGAGGATTACACAGTACAGTACCATTAAAGGGGAGAGTACAATACAGTACAACAACAGCACTAGAGTACAATGCAGTGTGATACAGTGTTATGCAGCAGTACTATGTGTAGCTCTTAAATGCAACAGTAAAAAATGATACCATGTTATACAACACAGGACAGTGCAATCCAGTTTGATGCTACGACACAGTAACATGCAGTCCAGCAGAATGAATTATGTGGCAGATATATAATAGAATATAACTCATACCATGCAATGGGATTCATTGCTTTGCAGTCCAGTGTAAAACAATATTATACAACCTTTTCTTTATGAGACTGATGGTGGCATGGAAAATAGGTTCTTGTAGAGAAAGGTCTTAGGAAAAAAAGGCAGTCTTGGTATATGTGTACGTAGGGATGGTGAATTACTGGGGGGGGGGGGGGATAAAGTTACCAGAAAAAAAAAAATCATAGTGCAAGAAACGGCAGCTTGATGTTGAATTTTCTTTGGTCGAGGTAAACGAGTCCTGATAGTATTATACCTCTCTGTAGAATCCAATGATAATGAATGTTGAGGGTAAACATGGGGGGGGGGGGGGGGGGGGGGGGGGGGGGGGGTTGTTTCTTTTAGTGTTTGGCTCCTTATTCATTAATTTGATAGCAGCACCATTTGTCAGTCTGAGTGTATTTTACAGAAATATGGTAGATTTGCATCTGGCAGGCATGATTGGCAACGTTTTCATTTTTTAAGGAAACTTTTGCAGGTTAGTATTAAACATTCATCTTGACAGCAGATTTGGATTTGTCACCAACTCTTGCTTGTCACTGGCCTCCAAACTTGTTTGTAGACTTAAAATAAGTATCTTCACAAAGATCATGATCTGATGTTGTTATGCCTTTGTGCGCTGTCAAAATTCCCACATAAATGTTACGTCTGCGAGAGTCACACTGATATCACTGCTGTCACTTCTCAAACTTGTTCATTGATACAGTTATACAGAGAGAATTGGCTGGTCTGTTTATGGATTTTGTGAAAAATTTTTCTGTCACTTTTCTGTAAAATATCTTTAAAGACTTTCAGAAGTTCTGTTCACGAGCAAATAAAGAAACAAGTACGAAAGGGATGTTCCTGCTATCGATATTTGGCCTGATTTGTAGATAACTCCCAGAAGGTGTGTCCATGTGTCTGAAGACTGAATCCTAGCATACTGGGGTACATTTTTGAGAGTATGGCAGTGGTTATCCTGCTGCAATTGAGTGTGAGATGCAAAAGACTGTGGGGGTGGGGGGGGGGGGGGGGGGGAATTCACATCACAAACAAGGTAACAGGAAAGAACTTTGTGACAATGTTGCTAAAAAGATGACCTTGATATTTAGAATTATCAGTGTGTGTTTGAGGCTGCCAAGAAGAACAGAATGTTACCTTTTTTTTTTTTTTTTACGTTGAGCAGTCCCAAAATCCTTTGCCGTTTCACTATTCTTGAAAAAAAAAATGAGCCTCCAGTAGTGACATGGGCCGTCAGCATGCATTCAGGTGACAACACATATCGAGAGGAAGATTATAATGGCACGCCTGCTTATGTCTTTTGATATGCTTTTGTCAGTCTCTAGTCGGAATACAGAGGGGTCAGACTTCAGAGGTAAAGTGGTACTACAGTGCGCTGGTCACACTCTGAACATTGAGGGTGATTGTGAGGTTATGGTACAAAGAGGTTGTGTACAGAGGTTTCACTTCACACTCTCATGGATGTCCGTTGTGGTCGATGAAGACGTCGGTGACCCCGCATGTGTGAGCGCAAGCCACAACACCATTCACTACAGTACAATGTTAATACAGTACAATTTAAAACATTACAAAGCAATACTGCACAATGCAATATAGGAAAATGCAAGATATTACAATGCAATACACTTTTTTTTTTAAAGCCAAACAATTTTTTTTGTTAAAAACACTCGCAAAAAAATCAGTACAATGCTGGAGATTGGTAGTAGGACATAGTGTGGAGCCAGGGTACTCCTGAGCTTCATCTGTGCCTTTTGTATTCAGATCTATTACTGGACATTTTTGTTCTCTCTGCAAACATGACATGATAATGTATTAAAGCCCTTGATGGGTGCGCTGTGTCTGTCTGAGCCAGCTGTGTGTGTGTGTACTGTAGCTGTCATATTGTGGGTGTGATGTAAGCATGTCCTCTTTTAAAAGTCTTCTGTGTGAAAATTGGCATGTTCGTTTTGATGTCTGTGCTTGAATGTATGTTGGTTCACTTTAACAAGTGTGTTTCAGTGTCAGTATTGTTTTGTTGGTTTACTTTAACAAGCATGTTTTAATGTCAGTATTGGGCAGTCACTTTATCATCTTGTAAGGTGGATAATGTCAGGTACCCATTTGAATTTGTTTTCAAAATTGTGTGTGTATTTGATGTTTTTGAGATTGTGTGCTCTACCGTTGTGGCTGTTTATATGATTAATTGATTTTGTGTTTGTTTTGCCCGTTGAGTTTATTTACTTAAGTGTTTCTGTGTGTATTAGTGTTTCATGTTGGTATTTCTGTATTCACTTGCAGAATTCTAAGTGTTCGTTGGATGGTTTTTTGTTCAGAAGTGAATATGATTGTTCTAGGATGAGACTCGCACATACTTCACTTTTCTTGTGCAGACTTTTTTTTTTTTTTCCCTGTTGCAGTTTACTTTTTAACAGAAAAAAAGAAAGAGAGCTGACTTTTGTGGCATTTATTATTGTTGGTTTAAGAAATCCAGGCAGTGGTTGAGAGATCTGTGAACAGACATCATTCCCTGTCTTTTGGTTTAGTTGCTTTTGCCATCTTTTCTTGATTTTAGTCACTGCCTTTAGTGCTCTGGAATAGAAGAGTATTATTTCTCAGGATAATTTATTGCATTTTTTGTTTTGTTTTTAAGAACTTTAAGAAATGGTATGGTAGTGGAGAAGTGGTGTGTGTGTGTGTGTGTGTGTGTGTGTGTGTGTTAATAACAGCAAGGTTGATGAATGGTTGGAATCATAACCTAAGACTCAACTGAAGCTGATCCATTGTAACAGCCGTAGTCTGACTTTAGCATCAAAATATATAAAAGAATAAAGGAGAAAATGATACCATAATGATTTTAGCAGAAAGAAATGTTCCTTGCCACAATGAAGAAAGTTTTATTTAAAGAATTGATGCGTCCCAGTAAAATTATTGCCGAGATTTCCTGATCACCATGGTGGGTATGCTTGACCCTTTGATTTGGCTGATGCCAAGATTGTGTTTTGAAAGCAAACCATGTGCCAACATTGTATTTTGAATGCAAGCTTAAAGGACAACCTGGAGTGTGATTTCAGACTAATGGAATTCCACAAAAACATTGTCATCGTCCTCACAGATTGTCATGAAATGAAGGAAGAGATGGCCTTCAATTCTAAGGCATTTCCGTACCTAGCTTTGACGATACCTCAGTTTTGATTGGCTCTCCACAGCCGTGCCTTGGGTGAATGTATACATGCCCAAGTTGGCAAGTTCTTGAGGACCGACGCATTTCTCAGAGTATGATGATTAGTTCATGAGACTATGAAGCTTGATGATCTGACCAACATTAGTAACATCTCTCTGATGTGACCCTCCTCTCCTTGATATTGAATATAATTCAAAGGCAGTACTTGAGACTAGGGGTATTGCATGAATTTGGGAGGTAAAAAGAAAAACGTCTGTATAGCTTGATCGCATTTGTGTGTGTGTGTGTGCTCTCACCTTTAGTGGTGATTTTATGTATTTGTTATTAGATGCTGTGTGAGTCTTTCATGTAGATTCCATGTCATGTGTTTGATATGGATTCAGAGTTGGAACATTTAATTCGCCCATCCGTCATCAGCTGAACTGACAGGGATCAGCAAAGTGGGCACTGGCCTGAGGAATCCCGTTTTGGGACAGGCTAGAGTATGCCAATGCCAAATGCATTAAGTAGCGTTGTTGATAATCAAGGTCTTTCATGCATCATCCTCCTTTTTTTTTTTCCAGTTTATCAAAGGAATTGTTTTGTGTATAGTTCAGATAATTGTACTGCACTAGGCTGGTGTCAGTCTGACTTTACGTTTTGCGCTGTCCTACCACAGATTTTGGATGTGATGCTTGACAGCTGTAAAAACAAGATTACGTGTTCAGCATTATTCCTTACAGATGTTTTTTTCTTGAAGTGGAGATGGCCCACACATTCTTAATAGACGATTTCTTTTCCAGTGATCTTTCAGTACTCCCTCATCGGCATTATTCCAGTACGTTTATTCTGTCTTCCCCACACACACACCCACGCGCAGTTTTATATGGCCCCCAACATTACAGTAATTGCTGAATCAGCATGAGTGTGTGTCTCCCTCCGAGTGGCACCACTATGTCTTCCCAACAACAGTCCCCACGAGCATCTACAGAATCTGTATGAGCAATGTTATGCAGAGTGAAAGAGGTTGCTTATAACATGATAATCATGTTGTGACCAGCTGGTTCAAGGGCTGCTGTTGCAGGTTACTGTCCAGGGTATTGAACAACGGCTGTATGATTGCTGTCATCAGTTGGGGCATAGTAGCTGGTGACCTATGTGAGCTGGATTAGAACAGTTAATAAACAGCACGATAGCAACTTCGTAGCGTCTCCTTTGATGAGATTACACTTGATGTCCTGATATTTATTGCTCCATGTTGGGCTGCAGTACAATAAGTCTGTATGTGGCTGTGTGAGGACTGGTCCAAATGAGCTGCTTGGGAGCAACGCTGTTGAAGGAGTAAAGAAAGTGAGAGGGAACGAGTGAGAGGTTGCAGTCTATGTGCCCACCACCATGTTCCAGGATCATGGAAGAGTCCTGGGCAGCACTCATCTCTTCCAAATATCCTGATGCCTTTTGGATGTTTTTCTTTTTGTTTCGTTACCACTGAATTCTGGATCTTTAACATTGCTATCTGGTCTAAGGCTACGTTGGGTTTTTTTTTCTCCCTTTTTTTTAAATGGCCTGTTTACAGGATTGATCTGCTACGTAGTGTTAACTTGTCTCGCACAGCCATTCAAATGTGGTGGACCCTTCTGTCACAGCCATTCTGTCTGCTAGAGGTGGTTCTTCACGAGTTCAGTACAACATGCCCACTGTGAAACCAAATAAGGCAGTAGGAAAAGTTCCAGATTGACATGTGTGTATGTATGTTGGGAATGAGCTTGTTGGAGGATTGATCCATACCAGTCAGAGTACACTGGAAAAACTAAGGAAGACACAGGAACTAAACAAGGAAAGATGCTTTTTGGTTGTAAGTAAAGTGAGGAGTTTGCTTTATACTGAACAAGTACAAGAAAATGCCAGAAAAGCACATACAACTCTACAAGGAAGATCATAGTTTGGACTGAAAAAGGCTTCATTCTGCTTTTGTTTGAAAACCAAGACCATACCAAAAAAAACAAACAAAAAAAACAGATCAGGAACAGTGTGTGGAAAACTTGTAATCTGACTGCACCATCATAGATTTTGCCCTTTGTGGTGGGAGCAGTGCTATACTGGGGATGCGTAAATTGAAAAGTTATTGGTATAGCTCCTCATGCCATTTTAAGTTCCAGTAAAATTTGAGTAAGGAACAGTCTGGAAATTATGTGCTGATAATGCTGTACAAGGAGGGTCTTTTGGCTGTTTATAGTAAGATTCGTTTTCAGCACTCTGAACTATTCATCTCTGTTGAAACGTGCTTGGCTTTTCTCTTCACGTGAGACAGTTTGTCTTCCGGTTTTCAGAGTACAGATACCATGATGGAGGGGCTGGTATTTAATTAAAACATACGTTTTGGTCACCTTTTTTTGCCATTTTAAAACTTTGTTTTGTTTTGTTTTTCCCGTTTTGTTAGTTAGGAGGTGTTGATTTATTTTTTTCTGTTTTGTCTTGTTAGTTAGGAGGTGCAAAGTTGTCACAACTTGTTAATTATGTTGGTGTCACAACTTTGCGCTCAGATCCACCCCAGATGATATATATACTTGTTGTGAAGGCTTTTTGTTTCCGTTTTCCTAAATGAGCCGTATGCTAACTTTACGCTGCATTGAAAGTTCAGCACCAGGAACCTGGTCGTGGAGGCTTTGATAGATTCAGTGTGGAAGACAGCACCTTGTTGTAGGCAGAACTAAAACCAAGATCTTCCATGTGTTTACACGAACAGGACATGCATAAACTATGTGTGAAACGCAAAGAAGGAACATACTAGTATTAATATGCACTGTGGTACAAACCATACATCAAATGTCAGCCACCCTCCCCCCCCCCCCCCCCCCCCCCCCCCCCCCCACACACACACACACAAAACTATTTAGATCAGTATCAAAAGTTACGCTCTAACATTGTGTTCAGAGCTTCAGTTTTCTTTTGATTTATCATATGAATCAACATTTCTACTTCATTGCTAGATAGGTTTTGAATGATGACATTCTTACCCTTCAACAGCGTAGACTTTTAAGTTCTGTGAATAAAAACACATTGTTTAAAAAACAAACAAAAGTTTACTTTGAGAGTTTGGGAATGAATGTGGTCTTTGAACCGTTTTCCTCAGTTCTTTTTCCCATGCTTGCATGAGGCAATTTTAGCTGGTGCAATGGTATCCTTGAACTGCACGTAGAACATTTCATCTGTTAATTTATATGTACTTCAGAAAAATCCTGGAACCTCCTGGAAACAGATTTTTAGTGTGAGAGAATGCTCAGGCAACCTGTTGGGGGTCAACCCTTGAGAAGATAATAAACAGAATGCAGAGAGTCTACATTGTTCATTGCTGAGGCAGAAACATGAGGAATTCTGCTCAGTATGCAAATAACGTCCTGGTCACTTTACAAGGATGTTGGTGCGTGGAGAGAAAATGCTTCATAATTGATGAAACCTTATACTTAATCGAGACAATCCAGAAAATCCTCTAAACAAGATGCCACTGCCACCACTACTACCTAACGTGGGCAGTATAACCGATGACCTGAGGAGGGGAATCTTATTTTTCTTTTTTCCCCCGTCTCCGAGACGTAACTCTGTGCTGTTCTTTCAGGGCCCTCTACACAGCCTCACCCAAACATGATGGTCCCAGCATCAGTGGTGACCCTGCATTGTTGCTAAGGCACTTGGGTGGTGTTCAGTGATGCCTGTTCCGATGTAAAGTAAACATGACCCCATATATACTAAGCCCAGTATTACCCAACAGTAGCGGCTTAATTCTGGATCCAGAATGAGTGAGGGGTATTACTTGACTGCAATTAGTTTTTTTTACTAAAAGTTTGTTTGGTAAACAAACTTACTCTGACTTTCCAGTACTTTTGTACTCCCAGTTCTTATAGAACAGGGAGTACTTTAGAATGGGAACGAAGAAATGCTGTCTGTGTGTGTGTGTGTCCGTCCGTGGTCAAAGTGTGTTCCACTCGCTCCAGACAAAACTACTGGGCCAATCTTTCTGAAAATTTGTAGGTATGTTCATTATGGGCCAAAGATGATGCCCGATGTGTTATTTTACCATTATAGCCATTACTAACGGCTGTAACGCTTTTTCTTCTTCATGGAATATCTCAGAAAGTACTTGGCCGATCTTTGTGAAAATTTATGGGTATGTTCATTATGGGTCACGGATGATGCCCGTTTACCGTTATAGCCGTTACTAAAGGCTATAATGGCCTGTAACAGTTTTTCTTCTTTATGGAATATCTCAGAAAGTACTAGGCCGATCTTTCTGAAAATTTATGGGTATGTTCATTATGGGTTACGGATGATGCCCGATGTTTTAGTTTACCATTATAGCCGTTACTAACAGCTGTAACGGCCTGTAACGGTTTTTCTTCTTCATGGAATATCTCGGAAAGTACTTGACCGATCTTTGTGAAAATTAGCAGGTGTGTTCATTATGGGTCACGGATGATGCCTGATGTTTTAGTTTACTGTTATGGCTGTAACGGCCTGAAACGGCTTTTCTTCTTTATAGAATATCTCAGAAAGTACTTGGCCGATCTTTGTGAAAATTAGCAGGTATATTCACTATGGGTTACAGATGATGCCCGATGTTTCAGTTTACCGTTATAGCCGTTACTAATGGCTATAACGGCCCATAACGGTTTTTCTTCTTTATGGAATATCTCAGAAAGCACTTTGTCAATCTTTCTGAAAATTTGTAGGTATGTTCATTATGGGTCACGGATGATACCCGATGTTTTAGTTTACTGTTATAGCCGTTACTAACAGCTACAACTGCCCGTAACGGTTTTTCTTCTTTATGGACTATCTCAGAAAGTGCTTGGCCGATTTTTGTGAAAATTTGTAGGTATGTTCATTTTAGGCGACAGATGATGCCCGCTGTTTTAGCTTACTTTTATAGCCGTTACCAACGGCTATAACGGTCCATAATGGTATTTCTTTTTTATGGAATGTCTCAGAAAGTACTTGGCCGATTCTTTGTGAAAATTAGCAGGTATATTCACTATGGGTTACAGATGATGCCCAATGTTTCAGTTTACCGTTATAGCCGTTACTAATGGCTATAATGGCCCATAACGGTTTTTCTTCTTTATGGAATATCTCAGAAAGCACTTTGTCGATCTTTCTGAAAATTTGTAGGTATGTTCATTATGGGTCACGGATGATAACCGATGTTTTAGTTTACTGTTATAGCCATTACTAACGGCTACAACTGCCCGTAACGGTTTTTCTTCTTTATGGACTATCTCAGAAAGTACTTGGCCAATTTTTGTGAAAATTTGTAGGTATGTTCATTTTAGGCGACGGATGATGCCCGCTGTTTTAGCTTACTGTTATAGCCGTTACTAACGGCTATAATGGCCCATAATGGTTTTTTCTTTTTTATGGAATGTCTCAGAAAGTACTTGGCCGATCTTTCTGAAGATTTGTAGGTATGTTGATTATGGGACACAGATGATGCCTGATGTATTAGTTTACCGTTATAGCCGTAACTAACAGCTATAACAGCCCATAACGATTTTTCTTCTGTATGGAATATCTCAGAAAGTATTTGGCTGATCTTTCTGGAACTTTGTAGGTATGTTTATTATGGGTCCCGGATGATGCCCGATGTATTAGTTTACCGTTATAGCCGTTACTAACGGCTGTAATGGCCCATAACGGTTCTTCTTTTTTTGGAATATCTTAAAAAGTATGTGGCCGATATTTCTGAAAATTTAAAGGTATGTTCATTATAGGTCACAGATGATGCCTGATGTTAAGTTTACCGTTATAGCTGTTACTAACGGCCCATAATGGTTTTCTTCTTAATGGAAAATCTCAGAACATACTTGGTCGATCTTTTGGAAATTTGTAAGTATGTTCATTATAGGTCACAGATGATGGCTGATGTTTACCAGAATAGCCATTACTAACGGTTACACCAGCCCAAGACGGTTTTACCTCTTTATGGAATATCTCATGCATATTCAGGATAAACTGGGAGTACATTTATATGCTTTGCATCTTCTTTTTTTTTTTTTTTAATTTGGCAGCAGGACAACTGGGAGTCATGACCTGGATGCAGCCCAGTACCCTAACGGTCAAAACACTTCTCTGGGTGGGGGGTGGGGATGGGGGTTCTCTTCTGAAGATCTTCTGTCAGGCTCTCCTGACAGTTTTTCCTACTTTACATGATTCATGAATGCTAATAATCTGAGGCAATTGATTATTTCTGCCAGGTGTAAACAAAAAAAAAAAAAACAGACAAAACAAAAAGAAAAGAAAATCCTGTGTTACCAGCAGTGAAACTAAAGATGCTACTGACAGTAACTGCCTGGTACACTGCATGCATTTACTTGCACAATGCGCATGGTTTCTAAACTTCCTTTTTTGGGTGAAACGGCATAAACATTGTCATGGAAGGTGTGGCTTTTGAAAATAATTTCAGGAAAGAACAAATCCTTTTAATTGCACATAATTGTAGCGCGACTCATGAATGCAGAATGGCGCTTCAAGCATGGAAACCTTACGTGGTTCTTGATGAAAAGGAAGATCTTGCTCTGAAAAGTGTCTGCCGAGTAACCACAGCAGAGGCTATGCCCCTGGAGTCATTCTCTCTCAGGTGAAACACGTTGCAGAGATAGAAGTGGGTTAAATGCCTAGAGAGTGATCGTAGGCCACATCCATGATATCATGAAGGTTCTTTGAAAAGTAAGGTTAATAACAGTGATCAAGACTTAATCTCAAGAGGCCTGGGGATGATGCCATGTAGACCAGCACTCGCATAAGCAGCAGAAGTCACTTTGGCCAGCCAATGAAAGATACTTGAGCGACCGATGTTTTGCATACGTCTCTTGGTCCAAGAGATCAGGAGATGCTGGCAGCCTGTAGTCTGTGCCTGTATACCATGCAGTTTATCACCAACAGTGTCTAACGTGTCATGGCTGGAGGCACAGCAGTTTTCTTTATTCATACGAGACAGGACCAGCTAATGTCATAGGTAAGGAGCATTTTGTGACTAGTGGTATAGTATGTACAATTAAACTACCATCTGATGACACAATACAGCTAGTAGTGATTTCTTCTGCCCAATTGTTGCCCCAGACCTCCACTAAGGTCCCTAGCGCTTGTTGCTGTGGAATCAATGGAAACCCCAACTTCCACAATGGGTAGGCAAAATACTCCAAATATAAACACCACTTCGTCAATACCAGTCTGTTTTGTGATGTTCATTTTTCCTGGTACACATTCTTTATTGCCATTTGTCACATGTCAGCTGCATGCTATTGATAAGCTCCTTGTGGAGCACTGAGACTGTGATAGGATAAGTGTGGGTATAGCTGTAAATACAGAAACCTGAACACATCGTGCGTAATGCCACAGAAAGAGCATGGAACAGGTGGCAGTAAAAAAAAAGAAAAAAGAACAGAGGTTAGAAAGAGAGGAGGTGTGGCATGTTATTCAGATTGTCAACGTTTCCTGCAAAACGCCACCGATTCATGAACTTGTCTTTAGAATGGTAGACTGCCTTGAGGTAAGTGACCAAATGAAGAGACAGCTTTCTTTTTGTTGAAACGCACACACACACACACTCATGCTTGCACTTCTAACATGGTCAGACTGTGTACTCTTACAGCAGGGAACACATTCACAGAAAAAAAAACACCTTTGGTTAAACGTTTATTACTTTAACCATCCTATAAAACCAGTAAAAGGCAAACAGATCATAGCACCAAATCAAGGAAGCTTTTTTTTTTTTTTTTTTTTTTTGCATTTCCAAATAATTACCACATCATGAAAGGATAGTAGCTGAAGAAATTTTTGTGCACGTGTGTATTTTCAGACAATTATTGTTTGGATAATGACGAGTAAAGAATTTTTTTTTCCTGAAACAAAAGCTAGAAAAAAAGAGAAGAAAAATTGTTACCCAACCTCTCTGTATTGATGATTTTCATTAGTCAGGAACAAAAGGCTCTGCTTCAGTTAAAATTATGTTTTTCCACAAACTTTCCTGTGCGCACACACACACTCACACATGTCTCCATAAAACAGAAAGTAGGAAAAATGGTTAACACTGAGGATTCTTAGCATCTCTTGTTTTCTTTTATGATGCTGCCTCAACACTAAACCTCATTCAGACCCTGTGTCTGAGCATCTGAACTCATTTTATTACAACTGGTTTTAAAACTCAAACATACTTATCATCCACAGAATGTCACCAGAAATTCCTGTTGAATTTTGTCAATTTTGATGTGTAACTCACATTTGGATGCCATTTCTTTTCTTTCTTTCTTTCTTCTGGCTGGTTGGTCTGGTTCATGACCAGTTTTTTTTTTAACCTAGTGACATTCTGTGCACTATCCTCAGTGGCATCAGGTCTTTCTTTAGGATCATGTTATCCCTAAAATACATTGTAGCCACCTCTAAAGTCTGTCGTGCTTACTTGTACCAGTGTTGGGCAAAAAAGAAAAAAACAAAATGCTCATCTGACCACTCATGCGTATATAAATCGGGGCTTTTCTGAACCGAGATCATATGAGTACACAGCCATCTCGACAGTTTATGAAAGTCTAGCATTCACAGATGATTAATGCTGGCAAAATCTTTGCACTGTTGAAGCAAGTGACAATTGAAATAATGGTTGGTTTAGTATGCACCACAAATCTCGAAACACTACACACATACCAACGACATTAAGATTTTTTACTCCAGTTTCTTTGTGCAAGTTGTCTGGAGAAATCCGGCAGAACAGTACATCATACAGAAGACATCGAAACATGTCATTAAGAAATGCAACGATGAAAATATCAACACAATCCAATCTCATGTCATTAAGAAATGCAATGATGAAAATATCAACACAATCCAATCTATCAATGTATGAATACTCCCAGGTAAAAATGTATATTTACAAATGTCAATTGACAAATTGCCAGCCTTAAGAGAAAACATTTTCATAGATTGGAGGAACACCATGCAAGGATGGGATTGAAGACTTAGGACTTTAAAACAAAGTAGCAAACAAATAAGCCCTTGATTGAATAATGTCTTATGAATGTCTTTACATTCTGTACATTAAGGGCTTTCCATTCATTTTCTTTTCTCAGAATTTCTATCATAAATAATAGTTGAGTCTGCTGTTAATCTAACACTGATAACCTGTTTCTTCATTCATTGTGAAGTTGGAGTGTGTGCGTTTTTGTTGTTGTTGTTGTTAATTCGTTTTCTGGGGGGAGAGGGGTAGAGGGTACTTGGTTTTTTTTTTTTTCTTTTTTTTCCCCCATGTTTTCCATTTTGTGGCTGGTGAAAAAGGTAATGAAAAAAAAAACGTTTCATATTTACCAGGTTTTTGACTACACTTTTCCTGATGATGCAGATCCCCTGTGACCCATACAGTTTGTTACACCGGTTTTACTGTGTGTTTTTGCTGTCTTCATGCCTCTTCAGACGATGCATGTCACACAAGACCGGCATTTGTCAAAGAATCCTGAAGAGTTTATACCTAAACGAACAATGCGGGTCACCCATGACCCATACACAATACATAAAGAATGGGTCCTCCGCCACTCAAATCATTGGAAGTGTATATTTCAAATGATGGAGCTGATTATTTCTTTCCTTTGTGATGCACTTACACCCAAAACTGACTGCTCGCTGGCGTCTTGATAACTAAAAATGTCACAAGAAAATTTTAAACAGTTAAACAGATATAATAATTTTATTGTGTAAATGGGTTGTGAGTGACCAAGGACGGACAACAACAGATGAATAAAACACACACACACAATGAGGATTGACTAATAAACGAATCGGCCAAGGAACACTGTACTTGAAATCATAAAAGATCGCATGAGAATATCCAGAAATTGAGTGAGTGCGAGAGTGAAGATATTTCAGCACTTAATTGAGTGTGAAAAACATGAGGAAGTGTCTTGGTTTGGTGAGGGTAATGATGAAGGACTCTGGAACAAATCTGGATTAAAATCGTGCGCAACGCCTTCGAGCAGAAGGCCCAACCCCCAACTCACCATACCCCCTGCTTTTAGGAACATACTGGAAGATTCACGTGTCTAATATCATCTGGTGATGAACAGACATTAAATAAACCACTGAACTGAACTCAATTGGAAGATTCACACACACAAACCCTGACCCCCTCCCCCCCCCCCCCCCCCCTTCCACCATCCACCCAGTCTGCTTATTCTTCCCAGCCTGAAAAACCTAGGGTATCGGTTCTCAGGAATGGAAACAACTGAGAATCAGTTTTCATCAGTTCTCTGGTCTGGTCACAAGGTCGTATGGCACCCCTGTTAATCACACTTATTTCAAAACACTCCGAGACAGCGGATAATGTTTTTTTCTCCCAGTAGTCTAAATACAGACTGATAAACTGTCTCTTCCTTTGATCTAAACACAACATTAGTAAAAATAATTTTTAAAAAAGAATAAAAACCTTTCCAAAAGAATTTGACATTGGGACGGAATCATCAAAAAGACGTATCATGACTGGACGGAATACGAAGAACAGAGTTGTGAGATACCAGTGGTGCCCAACAGTAATGGTGGTATACCTTTCACCTTGTGGTACATGCTACCCCATTAACCAAGGCATGTTGCAAAAAGGATGCGACTCTCTCTATCACAATATTTATGGGTACATCAACATTGACTCGCCTTCTATTCTAATTAACCAGTGATAATCATGACATCTGCATTGCAGTAAATTTTCCGTTTTAGGTATGAAAATTGTCTTTTAACACCGTTTGTTTCCCTTTCTTTTCTCTTTTCTTTAAGTGGACATGTCATGAAATCTGGAAGAAAGAGAATCAAGCTCCTTTTGCTTAAATGTATGATGGATCAGTACCATAGTTCTTTCTTTTATGGTGTCTGCCTTCAAGTAACACTGGCAAATCATCACTTCCATGCACTGGCAAAAAATACCATGTTCTTTATGTTAACCCAAAGATGCCTTGGAGACTTTCCACTTTCTCGGTGTATTGGCATCTTCTCATGATCTAAAACCCTGAACATCACTGCAAATAATCTGTTCCAGGCCCTAACTGTGCCATCCCCAACTCAAAATTGTTGGAAAAATAGAATCGGTTGCACTTTCGCGTAACAGCATTTTTACTTGTTAATGCCTGCGTGTCTATTTCAAAGCTTCAGCATATCCCTGATGGTAAGTGTTCTTTCTGGCAACAAATGCCTGGGAAGATTTGTAGGCTGCTTATATTCTCCAATGATACCCCTTTCTTTTTACATTTTTAACCCCAGGCTTACACTTATAGCACAGAACCATTTTTATTTTCTACATCCTGAAACAACAGTCCTTTCTTTAACAACTGATCAATCACAAACTACCTTTTAATCTCTCTGTTTCATTTCGACTCCAAATCCGTACACAACCCTTTCTTCAAACAGGTTTTAATCCAAAACCTACCATTTAAATATTCCCAAGCCACCTCAAACATTTTTCTTCAAACAGGTTTTAATCCAAAACCAACCATTTAAATATTCCCAAGCTACCGCAAACATTTCAATCATTTTTTGTCCGTGAATGTTCACCAGTGGTACCTCCCAATTTCAAGCCTAATCCTACCAAAACCTTCAATCACTCAGTTACAGATCCTCCACTCCAGCCAGCGGCACAGTATAAGGGTACGTGTCCTCCACCTTGGAGCTGCTGATGAGGACCTCGATGGTGGGGCGGTCCCTGTTGTCCGTAGGCACTTTTGTGACCTGACGGACCACATCCATGCCGCTGAGGACCTTGCCAAAGACGACATGAGAGCCATCCAGCCACTTGGTTGCCTTCAAGGTGATGAAGAACTGACAGCTGTTGGTGTTGGGCCCTGCGCACATACACAGCTCTTCATCTTGGAAACAGGCATTTGACATGCAGGAAGACCAGTATCAAGAGACTGAAGAGGCTCCACTGTGCACACCATACAGGGTTTCAGAGCCACATCAGGGCAAGGTGTATTCATACCCTTTTCTAGACAACTAGGGGATAATCATATCTCCACTAACAATTCTCAAAGGTATGGATTTTGTTGTTGTTGTTTTTTTCACATTTTTTTTTTTTTTTGTTTCTATGCCAAAAGTTTGATTTGCTTCACCATCGTAAACACTTTCACCCTCAGATGAGCGTCACCTGGCAACAAGTAGATAGCTTTCCAAGGGAGTGTACTTTCATAGTACTGGACAGTCATTTGGCAAATTGGTTCAAAGAAGCAGAGGCTAAGCTTTTCATCAAGAAAGCGCTTGTTTGCTAATCAACTTACTAAATAAGTGGTACTTTGTGGCTTGTGGTAAAAAAATAATTCAACTTTTGCAAATCTGATAGGAGTTGATGAAATTTGGTTCAAACCACACATCTCCAAAGCAATTATCAGTACGTGATCAAACCTCTGAGAAGTCATACATATCCTTACCAATTTCAGGACAATTTTCTTCATGCTTTTTAGCTTCCAAGGGTACTCTGCTGCCATTTCTATGTGTTCTGAAACTCTGATACTATTTGATATACCATTCAGTGTTATACATTTTATGAGTGTTGGGATGCATACTTTTCATCATGAAAAGTGCATTCAATAAGACTTTTTGCACATCTTTGTGAAACTTTTTCTTCAGATATTCACTTAAGCAGAATTAAGCGGGCCTTCACACAGATCACACTGGTGCATGGTTTTGTGGGCAACTCTCTTTAAATACCAAAATCCAACAACAACAAAAGACCACTACATGTACATAAAAAAAAAAACCCACATTTCTACCTATATATAAGAGTATCACATCAGTGAAAGGAAGGCAGAAGATGCACAGCACTTAACAAATCCATGTTTTTTTCACTATAAATTGAGTTAGTCACATCAGTAAAAGCAAGGCAGAACTTACACAGCACTTAACAAAACCATGTTTTTTTTTTCACTATAAATTGAGTTAGCATGAACAGGTACCCGAAAAAAAAAAAGTTTGTAACTGAAATGTACATTAGTATATTAATAAACGTTTTCAGTAGTTCAAACAGTTGTATATCCTGGAGACATGCGTTGCTGCTTATAAGCCTCGGACCTGCAAAAAGCCTCGAAGTGAAGCACAAAGCTGTCTTCATTGCAACACCAGTTTCAAAGTCAGTGAGTAACATACATGTCAATCTGTATATGGCAAGACATGCACATATTTTTCTTCATGTTTGATGAAGTCATTGTAGGTGTTCATCATCTTTAAATATAATGCAGATTTAAACAGCTTTGTATGAACTAATGCAGTATTGTACATTGCATTTCAAAAGATCGCAGTCCAGTTTGGGGGTTATAAAAGACTAGCTAAGAAACACTTATTGATGATCCCATAACCATCTTTTCCTTGTAACCACAAATTGCAGGCAGAAGATAACAGTGATTTTTTCCCATCTTTTGATTTGTTTTGTGGGCGTTTTTTGTCTCCTAGTCATATAGTTCATGGGTACTAATGCGTACATTAAGACTGTGACAGAAACACATAAATTGCAGCAGATACGCATTTACTTTTTTTTTTCCAACTGCTCTTTACAGAAACAATTTGAAGGATCCAATGACAAACATTTCAATTTGGAGCACTTATACACTATCTATCACACCTAAAAAAAATAGGTTTGCAGCTATAACATTGCTTGTCATACACGCCCCACAAGTGGTCTCAACACATCTGTGTAATCTGTGCAGGATATGATTACTTCACAGAGCAGCAGATATGCACCTGACAATCCAAAACAACAGAAGTCATAATCTTTATCTTATATACAAATGCCATCCTTCATAGTGAGGTTTATACATACATGGAAACTTGGTAACAAGTTAGTGTCAAGATGGCCTTGTGCATCAGCTTGCAATTACGTACATCAGATCTTGCCTGAAGAAGATCTAAGCGGTCGAAACATGTTGTGTTTTGTCTTGTGATTCGTTTGCCTACGATTTTTGGCAGAGCTTGATCAATAAGTTTTCAAATTTGTTTAGATTTCTGCCTGCAGTCGCTTCACTTTGCAACTGAAGTTATTAGCCTTAACTAACCTGAGTTAGAATTCGTTAGGGTAGATGGATGACAAGCCAGTCAGCTTAATCACACACTAACTGGCTGGTTGTCTTCTCGTATGAATGGTGCTATGCACTTTTGTCCAAACGGTAGAGGACAATGTGTGCATATAAAAATTGTCAAAGAGATAGGGACAAACTGTAAATATAACAAACAGTACATGACAGACCGAGGACAAAGTTTTAACATTAAATTTCATATGAGATAGAGGGCAAATACTTTCACATACGATTTTTACAAAAGATACAGGACAAAGCGTCAATATAACATTTGTCTAGGGGACATAGGACAAAGTTCACAACGAAAATTTCCTAAGAGATCAAGCATAAAAGTATTAATAAGGAACACAGCATCAATCTAAGATAGCGAACAAAGTACTACAAACACTGTCTATAACACTGAGGACAAAGAATCAATATGAAACATGTATACAAGAGATAGAGGGCAAAGTATCCATATACAAAAACTGTACAACGATACAGGGCAAAGCAATAATACATAAAATCTACATGAGAGCTAGAATAAAAAGGATAGAGGACAAAATATATCTACGAGCATGTAAATTTGTATGACAGACAAAAGCCACAGGTACAGGCTAAAGATCACTGGACAGAGGGCTGCATGTTAATACAAAATCCCATGTAAAAATCATGAAATAAAAAAAAGAGAGAGAGAGAGAGAGAAAAAGAAAGCATGTCGGCATTATAAAAGAGACAGTGACCGAAGTATGCGTGTGGGACAGAACTGTACAAGCCTCACCTCTGTTGGCCATGCTGACCCATCCAGCTCCGTAGTGTTTCAGGTCCATGGCCTCGTCATCAAACATACCTCCGTAAATGCTCTTCTCCCCACTGCCATTCTTGTACACAAAATCCCCACCTGCAACCAGCCATCATCCCCCTGAGGTCCGCCCCACCACTTTCAAACGTTGGTTGGAGATTATTTCATACCTGCAACCAGCCATCATCCCCCCGAGGTCCGCCCCACCACTTTCAAACGTTGGTTGGAGATTATTTCATTCACTCCAAAACCCCCTCAACTGTCTCAACCTGCATGGAACAGTTGGTTACATAAAATATGATCTGTGCTACAAAGTATTTGTCTCCCAGATTGTGAGTGTTGTAGTTGGTGGTGGTGATTGTGGTGTGTGTGTGTGTGTGTGTGTGTGTGTGTGTGTGTGTGTGTGTGTGTGTGCGCGCATGGGTGTATGCATGTGAGTGTGCGTGCATGCATGCATGCGTGTGTGCATGTGTGCGTGCATGTGTGTGTGCATGTGTGCGTGCATGCATGTCCATGTGCGTGCGTGTGCGTGTGGGCGCACAAAGACTGGGACAAAGTAACAGTGGTGGGTGTCATGTTAACAGAGGTGGATGGGTGCTTGTAGAGTTTTGTTTGTTTGTTAGTTTGTCTGTCTGTTTCAAGCTTGCATGACTTGTGCCAGCTCTGAGACAACAGGTGAGCAGATCAACTGAAGTATGTGCCCTGGGTGTACAGCCAAAACAGACAATGTTTGGTTACTAATTTTTAAGGATATTTATAATGACTCCACCTACCAACATGGACAAACGAATCACAAGAAAAAACACTATGCGTTTCGAACCCTTAGGTCTTCTTCAGGCAAGATAAACAACACTCAGGACTATGAAAATGAAGAACAAGCAATCACTTATCTTTGTAGAATTCGGCCTCATCTTAAGCTGAATTCGACAAAAATAAATGATTGCTCATTCTTTATTTTCGTTGTCCTGAGTGTTGTTTATCTTGCTTGAAGAAGACCTATGAGGTCCAAACACGTTGCGTTTTGTCTTGTGATTCGTTTGTCCACCTTGGATGATGAAGTGATTAAATATGTCTTCAAAAATTTGTTTAGATCTCCACCTGCAGTCACCTCACTTTGCAACTAATGTTTAGTTACTGTAACCCTGACAATTCTACTATTCAAACTGAACCCCCTACTGTTTCTTACACCTGAAGTGCTATAGCTGTGGCACTAAACAAAAATTATATCTTAAGCACTGAATGACTGCATACAAAGGTTATTTCAGTAAGAAAACAACAAATTTCTATTGAACATTAATACACTGAATTACTGTTAGTGAACTGATAACAGTCAATCAGTCTTTAAAGTAATACATTTTCACAGAATATCACCACTTTCTAGCAATTAGCATTGTTATTTCATTCTTTTTCAATATCCCATTGAAAAAAAAAAAACCTACAAAGAACATAATTCTTTAAAGCTGTCGGCATTTTTTCTCTGAGAGAGAATTGAATAAGTTATCACTCATGAATGACCTGATGGGAAAAAAAATCAATAAAAGGACAAAAGTAAAGAAGGAAAAGCACATCTGCTAACCCCTATTTTTCTCCCATGTTGCAGTAAACACACCTTTTTTTTTACTTTGAGGTGGGTATCAATTTTGGACATGTATAGCATCAGCGTGGTTTGTGTGCATCTGTAAATGTGGTGCCTAGAATTAATGAAATCATACCAGACACAAGCACACATATGCATATAAATTATTTACATGTACATAATAGTGTAAGTGTGCAGTCCTCATGAGACAAACCTATAATAAATATTCTTAAAGATTACCTTACCACAGAGCAGATGTGAAAATCTGATAGCAAGAACAAAATCAAAGACATAAAAGAAGTATGCTTAATAAGGCAGCTGTGCCTTTATACCAAAAACTAAAGATTTTTAAATACTAAAATTCAATTCCTCGACTCTATTTTTTAACTTTGCAAAAGATTTACAAGACATTTTTTTTTTCTATACAGTAAAGACAAATATGTAAGTGAGCTTTAATTGTTTTAATTATGTACTGAAAGAAAGGAATAAATTTTGAAGGAAAATAAGCACTGGAGTGAAACAAAGGAAAATGAAATCAGAAAGTTAAAAAAAAAAAAAAAAAAAAGTAAAATGAAGGAGTAACCTTCAAAGGACATGTATGCATAAACTGGAGAGTGAGCAAGGCAAGGGGGAGATAATCGTCTCCTCTTGGTAGCGGATGTACCCCCAACACACACGCATGCACGCATGAGTTCTTCCTTGCTGCAAATCTGGCTGGGATTATAGAAGATGGAAACTCGATCTGAGCACTGTGTGTGCGTCGGTTCAACGCTGGTTGCGGGCCTTGGCTGCTCCTAGACAGAACACTGATTCTATGTTTTTAAACAGTCATTAAAAAACTCACATACACACACACACACACACACACACACACACTGACTGACTGAAACCAATTTATTATCAGATTAACCCATGGTTGTACTGACATTTAAGAAAACATTATGAACAGAATGTCAACATTTCTCATTTAACAAAAGGAACATAATTAACACACACACACTAACACATAAACCCACAAATATACCCATCTCCATACAAACACACCCTCACTAACACACCCACACCCTCACGCACACGCACACACACCACACCACACCACACACACACACCCTCATACACTGGCACACGTACACACAAGCACTCACTCTCACAGACAGACAGACACACACATACAGAGAAAAAAAAACCCAAACAAATGGAAAAAAGGAATTCTCTCCATTATCAGTCTTGTATCCCTTTGCACTTTTGCCACTCTCTCTCTCCCCCTCTAAGTGTTGTCTTCCGTTGAGTCCTATCCTTACTATCATCCTCCGTTTGCAAGGACAACTCTTCAAACATCAAAGCAATAGACATATATAGTCAGAATATTTATACACACACACACACACACACACACACACACACACATTAAGGGCCCATATCTACTGATATCCAGAAACATCAGTTCTATGTGACCACATGTATATCCAACATACGGGAGTCAAAGATCATCAGAGTATGGAACTGGCTGACATATTACTCATAAGAGTCGAACAGCTTATGGGTATATATGGATTGGGGACGGGGGAGAAGAATGAGGAAGGGAGTGAGAGGGGGGAATGAAAAAGCATTGCTCTATATGTGGATTAGAAACCGAACCATACTGATACATTACATGCCTAGAATAAAATTTCAACATTTCAAACAATTCATGAATTGGAAGGGAAGAAAAAATGTGTTCGGGAGGGAGGTAGTGTGGTGGGGGTGGTGCGGTGGAGGAGTTAAAAATATCTTCCACGTGGATGAGATTTAATAAGATGAACATCCAACATTGCCAGACTCCATCCAATCTCATAACTGGGATTGAAAACACTAGACATAGCCAGCTAAAGGTTAAAGGACTTGATCTTATTATAAAGAGGCTAATTCTTGTACCAGTAAAGTCGTATAAAAAATGAGAGATATAGAATCTGACCACATGCACAAGCAGGTGTCAGTTTTAAACATCTGCCTAACCATCCATTAACCTGCAGCTTATGTACAAAGTTACGGTTTGGGATAGGCCCTGGGGGATTACAACATTTTCTTGTTGGCTTAGTCATATCCCATCTGCGCTTCCAAGCTGAATCTTCAAGGTATTGTTTCTGTCTCATGTTCCAGATTGAACTTGTGATAATGTGAATAGCTTCACACACACACACACGCATGCACGCATGCATGGATGCGCGTGCACAGGCACGCAAACACACACACACAATCATCCTTGCTGTTCTTGCATTCTTTTTTCAGATCTGAAGTTTGTCTTTCTGACTGATCTCCTCTCTTTGCGTCAGACTGTTTATCATTCTGATTCACCCATAATTATCAGCCCTCTTTTCTCACAATCACTCGACTCGACTCTACTGGCATCATGTCTCTCTCTCTATGCCTATTTTTCCACCTCTCTCTCTCTCCCTCTTTCCAGAAATACAAGCTATATTTTATTTTCTCTTTAATTTCACTCTAGGCTTTTGCTGAATTTGCGAAAGACAAAGAGATAGAACAGAACACAAACAAAACAGCAGAACACACATTAAATCCTTTCTCCCCACCTCCCCCCCCCCTCCCCACACTTCCCCCTCCTGCTGTCCCCCTCACCCTCCCCCTGTCTCCCTCTTTGTCTGTCATTGTCATGGTCTCTATTACTCCAAACTTACCTTGAATGACGAAGTCTTCAATAACTCTGTGGAAAGGAGTTCCTTCATAGCCGTAGCCGTTTTCTCCTGACGCCAGCTGTGCAAAGTTCTCCACAGTCCTGGGCACAGCCTCACCAAACAGCCCAATCACCACCTTGCCCACCGTATCGCCCCCAATGCTGAGGCCAAAGGTCACCTCTTTGGTCACTTTGGCTTCCAGGGCCGACTGTGGATAGTTGGGTTTATATTGATATTTCAGTTTGCAGAGAAAGACATGCTAGCTGAAACTAACTGTGGAAAGCGAGCGTGTGTGTGTGTGTGTGTGTGTGTGTGTGTGTGTGTGAATAAGTGTCAGCGCATGCATGGGGGAGTATGTGTATGTGCACATGCAAGTTTGGATTTGTCAGTTTACATCACTAACATACATTCTTTATAGATTCTTCTTGACTTTTATTATTGACATAATGGATCTTCTCTTCTTTTTTCTTTACGTTTTCCGTTTCTTTTTTTTTAATCCACTGATCTATTTGCCACTATCTGCTATGGATAGTTGTGTGTGCGAGTGTGTGTGCGTGCGTGCGTGCGTGCGTGCGTGCGTGTGTGTGTGGTCTTATGTTATGTCTGGTGTTATGTCTTATCCTGAATAATATGTGTGTGTGTGTGTGTGTGTGTGTGTGTGTGTGTGTGTGTGTGTGTGTGTGTGTGTGTGTGTGCTGGAGAGAGGGGGGAGACAATGTGGGGAAAGAGTGTAGGGGATGATTATGTTTATCTGCATGTATAATTCTATGTTTTTAAATGTACGCTGGTCTTATGATGTTACAGTTTATATGCCTTAATCTTATGTTTTCCCTTTCTTCTCTTCATTCTTAAACGTGTGGCTTTTATATTGTAATGGCACCAGCACCCGCAGCCTCACGAGGGACTGGCGTCACTTTTTCTTAAATCATTATGTGTGTGTGTGTGTGTGTGTGTGTGTGTGTGTGTGTGTGTGTGTGTGTGTGTGTGTGTGTGAATTAGTGTGAGCACATGCATGAGGGAGTATGTGTATGTACACATGTAAGTATGGATTTGTCAGTTTACATCACTGACAATCGACATACATTCTCTAAGTAGACTTCTTGATTTTTATTATTGTCATAATGGATTTTCTCTTCTTTTTCTTTTCCTTTTTTTTTTCAATCCACTGACCTACTGATTACTATCTGCTATGGATTGTTGATACTTGCTCAAGAGATACAGCAGATAATCACTGGGTGTCCCATGACTAAGATTATATTGTAGCATCTCATTCTTATGAGTGAATGACTTCCGTTCTTCTGTTTATGATAAAGTTATTTCCTTTTGTTTTGTTTACATGGTAGGCTAAGCACTTCCGTTTCGATGAACTGATTCGATTGAAGCTCAACAAAGTTTTGGGACCAAGGTTTCCCATGTCTTCATTTGCATTGTTGTGTTTGTGGAACACAACATTGGTAACCCCGACGCCGAATAACGTTAGAAATGGCACAAGAATCTGCTGAAGCAAGAATTCTTACACACAATGCAAATGCAAGCTCTTGCAAGTCGATCTGATGGTGAAGTCTATGCAGTGTCTGTATGATTAAATCTCCAGAAGTCTGGTTTGTGAGGGTCGAAGCTCAGTTTGGAATCAAAAGCATCACACAAGATCCAACTAAATATGACCATGTCGTCAGTTCCCTCGACATCAATACTGCAAACGGAGGTGCTCACCATGCAAACAAAACATGGGATATAACTAAGGGCCTAATCATAAACAGAACAATGGAAGTCACTTGCTCATAGGAATCAGTGGGATACTGCTCATAGGAATGAGACGCTGTTGTAGCTCAAGACCAGAGAAAGTGGAAAGGGGAGAACGTTCACTCCGCCAAGCCCTGCCATATTTTCCTACTAGAACGTTCACTCCGCCAAGCCCTGCCATATATTTCCTACTAGAACGTTCACTCCGCCAAGCCCTGCCATATTTTCCTACTAGAACGTTCACTCCGCCAAGCCCTGCCATATTTTCCTACTAGAACGTTCACTCCGCCAAGCCCTGCCATATTTTCATACTAGAACGTTCACTCCGCCAAGCCCTGCCATATTTTCCTAGGAGAACGTTCACTCCGCCAAGCCCTGCCATATTTTCCTAGGAGAACGTTCACTCCGCCAAGCCCTGCCATATTTTCCTAGGAGAACGTTCACTCCGCCAAGCCCTGCCATATTTTCCTAGAAGAACGTTCACTCCGCCAAGCCCTGCCATATTTTCCTAGGAGAACGTTCACTCCGCCAAGCCCTGCCATATTTTCCTACTAACGCTGTTGTAGCTCAAGACCAGAGAAAGTGGAAAGGGGAGAACGTTCACTCCGCCAAGCCCTGCCATATTTTCCTATGGAAAGGGGAGAACGTTCACTCCGCCAAGCCCTGCCATATTTTCCTAGGAGAACGTTCACTCCGCCAAGCCCTGCCATATTTTCCTAGGAGAACGTTCACTCCGCCAAGCCCTGCCATATTTTCCTAGGAGAACGTTCACTCCGCCAAGCCCTGCCATATTTTCCTAGGAGAACGTTCACTCCGCCAAGCCCTGCCATATTTTCCTACTAACGCTGTTGTAGCTCAAGACCAGAGAAAGTGGAAAGGGGAGAACGTTCACTCCGCCAAGCCCTGCCATATTTTCCTATGGAAAGGGGAACGTTCACTCCGCCAAGCCCTGCCATATTTTCCTAGGAGAACGTTCACTCCGCCAAGCCCTGCCATATTTTCCTAGGAGAACGTTCACTCCGCCAAGCCCTGCCATATTTTCCTAGGAGAACGTTCACTCCGCCAAGCCCTGCCATATTTTCCTACTAACAGCTGTTAAAGCCAGCCCCTTCAGCACCACCAGGCAGGGGTCGGAAGCTGGAATGTGCTCACCACCTTCCAGCCAGAGTCGGAAGCTGGAATGTGCTCACCACCTTCCAGCCAGAGTCGGAAGCTGGAATGTGCTCACCACCTTCCAGCCAGAGTCGGAAGCTGGAATGTGCTCACCACCTTCCAGCCAGAGTCGGAAGCTGGAATGTGCTCACCACCTTCCAGCCAGAGTCGGAAGCTGGAATGTGCTCACCACCTTCCAGCCAGAGTCGGAAGCTGGAATGTGCTCACCACCTTCCAGCCAGTTCATAAAACCATGGCTCGCGAAGCAGACCCATGTCGAGTTCTACACATTGCACTAAAAAGATACTTTCGGGACATGTGCACTGGAGACTCAAGATGTAAACAACTGTTAGCCCTACCGAAATTTAGAAAGAAAGAGGGTTAGTTACCGCCAAGGACATAGACAGACAAAGTATATGCAAAACACAATGCATTTCGACCTCTTGGGCCATCTTCAGGCAAAAACAAATAACATTTAGGACAGTGAAAACCAAGAACGAGAAACCACCTATCTTCGCATATTTGGCGGAAGATCTAAATGGCCGCTGGATGGAAGCGAGGCCACCCAGGATGGAATCATGGGAGCCGAAATAGTAAAACCAGGGGGCTTTTCAGTTTTTAATAGGCCATTGGCCGAAGGCCGATGCCTCGGTGCAACACTGGGGAGGGGGGGGGGGGGGGGGGGTTGAAACAGTGGGGTTAGTAATTTCTTTTGAAGAATGGTATAATATCAGTGACTGAAGTGATTATGGTGGGTTGATAATAGTGCTTTGTGGGGGGAAAAAAAAAATATATATATATATAATGAATTAATAGTAATCAAAGAAACATAAATAAAATAAAAAATACAATACAATAAGGATAATAAATAAATATCAGAAAACTAAAGTAGTGACTACTGTACTCGTTTCAAATAAGTAAAGGGAAAAGGTGGCAAAAAGAGTACCTGGAGAGGGGATGACTGACGTTTCGTGTCATAGACACTTCCTAGAGGGGATGACTGACGTTTCATGTCGTAGACACTTCCTGTTGAAGTGTCTACGACACGAAACGTCAGTCATCCCCTCTCCAGGGACTCTTTTTGCCACCTTTTCCCTTTACTTATAATAAATAAATAAAAATAAGTGAGAAGAATAAAAACTAAACAATTAAATACAAAAAAAAATATTAACAAAAATTTAATAGGTGGTGATAATGATGATAGTAGTTAGGTGTGGGTAGTTGTATGTGGGGGTGTGGGTAATGTTCATAATGATCGGAAAGGAATGGAAGTGATCAATGGGTGACAAGTTATCACTGAGTGTGTACGTGTGTGGGTGTGAGTGTGTGTGTGTGTGTGTGTGTGTGTGTGTGATGTGATCGGCATGTCAACACTTTTCAAAATAATTAATCATTTCCATTCATTTCCTTTCCAACCAGTATTATTATACTATTGTCCTAATACCAACACTATTTCACTTCTCACATTTAGTCTCATTATGATCATAATTCACCCACAATACTGTTTACATGTCCCCCCCCCTTCTTGTGTGTGTGTGTGTGTGTGTGTGTGTGTGTGTGTGTGTGTGTGTGTGTGTGTGTGTGTGTGCGTGTGTGTGTATGTGTGTGTGTGTGTGTGTGTGTGTGTGTGTGTGTGTGTGTGTGTTGTTTTTTTTCCAAACACACGACACCCCATTTTTCAATGATCATTTATATTTCTACTTCTTTCTATCTCTTCTCAACCAACACAATCATATTAATGCCAACACATTTCACCTGCTACAATGAACACCATCCAACTGTATTGTTTACTTTTTCAACAATACTACGTGCATGAATTCCCCCCCCCCCCCCCCCCCCCCCCCCCCACACACACATATGCGTGGGTGGAGAGATGTGAGCTTTCCCTCTCCCACTGTCCTCTCCCCCCCCCCCCCCCCCACTTTTTTCCCCCCAACTATAATTTATCACCCATTGATCACTGATCACTTCCATTCCTTTCCAATCATTAGCATTACCCACACCCCCACATGCAACTATCCACACATCACTACTCTCATCATTATTGCCACCTATTAAAGTTTTTTTTTTTGTTTGTTTTTTTTTTACTTTATTCATTTCTTTTTATTTATTCCATTTTTTCATTCTTCTTACTATTATTTTCATTTTTTACTAATTCATTTAATTTTTTCAAATTCAATTTTATTCATTTTTTCTTATTGTATTTTATTTTATTCATTTATCTTTTTACTATCTATTTATTATCTATCATTTTATATAGGCCTAGAAGCAGGCAATATGAAAAGATCTGTCTTCAAGAGGGATTGCAATGGTTCCCATATGCTGCCAGTGAAGAGTTTAATATTTATGATACATTTGTCTAATCTTATGTTCTCATTTTCTTCTCCCCCCCCCCCTTCTTTTTTCTTTCTTTTTTATCTTTCGTTTATTCAAATCTTTGCCAAGTCATTTATATAATGACAAAAGAATTGTTAGCCAGCACTTGTTTTCCCCCACTACTAAATTGTTCAGCATTACATATATGTATATATTTTTTTTTTTCCCCACTAAGCACTACATGTATTATCAACCCACCATAATCACTACAGTCACTAATATATCATACCATTCTACAAAACAAACTACTAACCCATGATCCCCTCCTGGGCGGCCCTGCTTCCGTCCAGCAGCCATTTTGATCTTCCACCAAATATGAGAAGACAGGTGGTTTCTCGTTCTTCGTTTTCACTGTCCTAAATGTTATCCTTAAGAGGACCGAGAGGTCGAAATGCATTGTGTTTTGCCCTGTACTTTGTCTGCCTATGTCCTTGGCGGTAACTAACCCCCTTTCTTTCTAAATTTTGCTTCGTTTTCTGCCCTCAGTCACTTCATTTTGAAACTAACCGTTACCAAGACTGGGGCCTGCCGGCATGCAGAACCAAAGTTTATCAGTTATCAGCATTTAATTACATTAGCACCACACAGACATTATATCTGGCAATGAGGTACCCGCAAGAATCAACCCAGGCACATCGTCCTCCCGATCCTGCTCCGATCGCAATTTCTGTCATGCCAGTCCAACCATTCGATCCGCACGGGGACTCGACAGCCATTTACCAAAGATGGGAAAGATGGGTTTGCAGCTTTGAGCTTTTTGCCGCTGCATCTGGTTGCAACAACCTAGAGCAAAAATGGTAGTTGCTCTTACATTCTGACGGAATGGAATTGCAAGATATTTTCTTCACATTCAATCCATTACCCGCAACATATAATGATGCAAAAACGGCACTCACAAATCATTTCAAGCCGGCATGGAACATTCTGTATCAACATCATTTATTTCGTCAAGCCAAACAAGAAGAGGGTGAAAGCATGTCACAATATGTTACCCGTTTGCTCCAACTTGCAAAAGACTGTGATTTTGGAGCAAACGAAAATGACTTTATCAGAGATCAAATCACTGACAAATGTGATTCAACGCAGCTGAGAATGAAACCCTAGGCAGAAAACAATCTGACTCTTCAAAAATGTATTTAGCTGCTGCTAAAGAACTCTCACAAAAAACAAGCATCAGCTATTGCCGACACTGAAAAGGCTCTTGCTGCTTTTTCATTGTGTCAGTCTGAACACAAATACACAAAAACAACACCTGATAATACAGGTATTCAGTGTAGTCACTGTGGTGCTAAAGGACACACAGGTGCTAAAGGACACACAGGCACTCAGTGCAGATGTTCACAGAAAATTACTTGTGACTATTGACTCTGGTGCTTCTTGTAACATAAACAACTCATCAGCTGCGAAGAAGCTTTGAGGCCAAGGCCAAGAATTTGAACAGTGTCACCGCAAAATTCATCTGTATGGCTCAGCTCCGCTCATTGCTCACCAGTGCATTACTGCCTCTATCCAGATTGCTGGAAAGCCATCGACAAATGCCGAATTTCTGATCATTCCTGGCTCTGCTCCTCTGTTGCTGGGAAAATCTACCGCTGAAGCGCTTGGTGTGCTTCACATTGGAGCCAATTTGGTTCAGACAGATGACAACATTCTGGATAAATATCCCAGTATCGCAAACGGAATCTGAAAATCAAAAGATTTTCATGTTCCGCTTCACATTGACAAATCCATTCCTCCCATTACGCGCAAACATAGCCGCATACTGTTCCATTTGAGAAACAAAGTTCCCGAAGAACTGTATCGTCTTGAAAAGGAAGATGTATCTGAAAAAGTTTCAGGTCCGACAGAATGGGGGGTGTCAAGAATTGTTGCCGCACCAAAACCGAAAAATCTGAATGAAATCAGAGTGTGCATAGACATGAGAGAGACAAATAAAGCTATAGTCAGAACTCGCCATATTATGCCCACTCTGGAAGAACTTGTTCCTGACATGACGGCCCACCGTTTTCAGTAAACTTGACTTGAGATCAGGTTATCACCAGATTGTAGTAGAATTGTACTCAAGCCAGAGAGCCAATACATCACATTTTCCACACACTGCAGACTTTACAGACATAAAAGACTGAGCTTTGGAATAAATTCTGCTGCAGAATTTTTTGAGTATACAATACAGTCAGTCATATCTGACATCACAGGAGCCCGCAATGTGAGTGATGACATTAGCATTTTTGGAAAAGACACGGCTGATCATGGTTGTGCCCTGCATAAGGTGCTGAAACGCATTCACAATGCTGGTCTGACACTCAACCATCAAAAATGCATATTTCGTCCACCTCAAGTTGAATTCTGCGGATTTTTTTTTTCTGCAAGGGATTGAAACCAGATCCTGCAAAAATCTGTGCACTCAGAGAAGCTGCTACTCCGAGCAATGCCACAGAATTGCGCTCATTTCTAGGACTGGCACAATATTCTGCCCGCTTCATTGAAGTATGAACAATCACCTGACTGCCCAATTTGGATAATTGTGATTATTAAGGGGTGGGGCAGAGGGGGGTAAATGTGATCCAGGGGTCCTGTGGACCAACGAAGAGCCTGGTGACCCAGGGGCAGATCCCCAGCTAAAGGGTTTGAGCCAGGACAACTTCTTGAGACGCTGAAGCACTCAATGAATGAAAATAACATTGTATCCCTCAGGACAACTTCCTGAGACGCTGAAGCACTCAATGAATGAAAATAACATTGTATCCCTATCATGAAAGATTAAATCCAATACATCACCATAACAAAATGGATGGGGGAAGAGGGTTGGAGAGGTGAGCGTTCTCTGAATCCTGACATAACTCCGCCCTCCCTCCCCCCTCCTCCTCCACTACCCCTTTGGTTCCCATGCCTCTGTCTGAACGTTTCACTGCCTGCCTCCCGCTCCCACCTATCCCAAAATTCTGCCTCCTCCTCCCTCCTTCCCCCCCGTCTTCAATGCATCATAATCTTTTTTAATGGCCCAAACGACCACGGTTGCTAAATCAGGGCAGCTGGAAAACTTCTATACCAATCTAACAATCAAAACAACTGCAATTATAATCATGTTTGCTAGAATTAGACTCTAAAACAACGAATCAAGAAATCGAACGCAAAAAAAAAAAAAAAAGGATTGAGTTTATTAAAACAAAACTTTGCCAAAGAAAGTCATTTTCATCAGTTTCAATTAACTGGCTGTTCACGACGATATCATCGATGAAGTCAGTAACAGCTGCACACAAAGGACCGTTACCACAAACTCCCGGATACCTAGAGTCATTATCACGCTAAGTTTGTGGAAAAGACCTACCTCTGAAGCCACTGCCATCACAGATGCCATGACGATCACCCGGTTCCACATCATGACGTTCATATCTTGTTGGTTGTCAGACAGCTTACCAATAAATGAAGTAAACCAAGCAGCAAGACGATTGTGGTCTTAGTAAATTTATTTGCCTGAGTTTCGTTCTGTTCTTTTAGCGTACACACGTCTAACTGCTCAGAATTCTCGGTGCTGGGTTCGCACGGCGATGTTCTGATCGTCTGGCAACACTCCTTCTGCTCAGGCTTCCTTTCTGGAAGCAGTTCTGCCACGTCGACACAGCGTGTGAGCCACGTGACAGAGTAGGCCTGGCTAGGCTGGCCTATGCCTGGTGCTGTGGTGGCAGAATGAGAGAGCCAATGAGGAGAGAGAGCAGGCTGCAGAACACGTGGGCCAAAAAGATGGAAGTCGGACAAGATGGACGCACGCAACCTTCACTCTGATGTTGGTATGGATGATGTGCGCAGAGGGCTTGGGAAAAGTTACAGATCTCGAAAACTGTCATGCAGTGCCAGAATTCATCTTCATCCATCAGTCGTCCACAGTCTTGCTGATGACTCGGGCGAGTTATTGCCTGCATCATGCCGACAATGAAGAGCAGGAAAGAAAAAGACCTAAGACAAGCCCACGCAATGTGTGTTTTAGCCTACCATAACCAGCAGGTCAACAAGTACTCTCTCTCTCTCTCTCTCTTTCTCTCTCTCTCGTGTGCAGGAAAATGCACTCCAGCTGATTTCTTCATTCTAGTCAGTCGACGACAATTTGTCTTAATTCTACAGCATCAAGTATTTTACCTGTCAGATGTGGAGAACTCCAGGGGTCAGTTTTAGGTCCTCTCCTATTTTTCATTTAAGTTACGTAGACGACCTCCCACGTCATATTGAAGAATCTTGCGAACTTTTCTGTGATTATACCACGATCCACACAAGCAGCACTAGCCTTAATTCTCAGTATGCACCATCACAAAACTCTGCAAACACTTTAAGTGAATGGTGCGGTGATAATCTCTCTCTCTCTCTCTTGTCTCTCTCTCTCTCTCTCTCTCTCTGTCTGTCTCTCTCTCTCTGTATGTGTGTGTGTGTGTGTGTGTGTGTGTGTGTGTGTGTGTGTGTGTGTGTGTGTAAAATTGAGAACTGAGAGGGATTGAGAGGGAGAAAGAGACAAACATACACACAGATACGTCAGGAGCATAAACACACAACACACACACACACACACACACACACACACACACACACACACACACATTTTTATCCATTTTCCCTATGCAATAATTATATTTTAAACACCTGTACACACTCATGCAAGTACCGACAAACACACGTACGTTCATATCAAACTTTAACATGCAGTCAGCTCCTTCACACTACCCTACCCTTTCCCCCCATCCTTTCCCACCGTCTAACATCACTTTTAGTGAACAGACGTTAAACAGACTAACAACAACAACAACAACAACAACAACAACAACAACAACACACACACACACACACACACACACACACACACACACACACACACACACACACATACCCGAGAGTGATCTCGCTCACAGTTTTCCTTGCCCTAGTTTTAAGATAAAAACACTTAAAAGATGAGGGTATGAAGAAGAAACACCACTATACGGTCCCTTCAAGTGGCTCAGTCGATGAACAGACCTCAACGTTTTCAGACGAGGCCTTTCGCAACATAAAGCACAGTTACGGTAAGCGGATGAAACCATTTGGAAATTAAAAAACAAATCTCGTGGATAAAACAGAATTCTATCAAGATGTCACTGAAGTTGACGAAAACATTGGGAGTAAAAAAAAAAGAAAATCATCTGGATAATATAGAATTCTGACAAGATTGACCAAACTGCTCTTGCTGAATGTCGACAACTTGCCTAATGTTGATAAGCGAGCAGCTTGCTGAATGTCAGCAAAATGGCCTCCTAATAATTGATTTTTAGCAATCGCCTAATGTCAAGTATTGGACAATTGTCAACATTAAACGTTTTATCGTATATAGGCTATTTTCAGAATGTATCGGCAACTCATCTGAAATAGACAAAACAAGGAAATCAGCTACACGAATTTCATACTTTCATATACTGAAGTAGACTGGACATCCTTTTTTTTGTAGCATATACTGTGCAGATGCAAGCTTAACCATGGATTAAAATCAAAAAAAATGTAGGCACCTTGTAATACGCGACTGGTTGGAAAGAAGGGAGGTAGAAGGGAAAGGGGATGGGGAGCAGGGAGGATCAGGGGTATCGTGGAGAGAGAGACCACAGAGCAAGACACAAAGGGAGTGGGTGGGGAGCAGGGAGGATCAGGGGTATCGTGGAGAGAGAGACCACAGAGCAAGACACAAAGGGAGTGGGGAGCAGGGAGGATCAGGGGTATCGTGGAGAGAGAGACCACAGAGCAAGACACAAAGGGAGTGGGGAGCAGGGAGGATCAGGGGTATCGTGGAGAGAGAGACCACAGAGCAAGACACAAAGGGAGTGGGGAGCAGGGAGGATCAGGGGTATCGTGGAGAGAGAGACCACAGAGCAAGACACAAAGGGAGTGGGGAGCAGGGAGGATCAGGGGTATCGTGGAGAGAGAGACCACAGAGCAAGACACAAAGGGAGTGGGGAGCAGGGAGGATCAGGGGTATCGTGGAGAGAGAGACCACAGAGCAAGACACAAAGGGAGTGGGGAGCAGGGAGGATCAGGGGTATCGTGGAGAGAGAGACCACAGAGCAAGACACAAAGGGAGTGGGGAGCAGGGAGGATCAGGGGTATCGTGGAGAGAGAGACCACAGAGCAAGACACAAAGGGAGTGGGGAGCAGGGAGGATCAGGGGTATCGTGGAAGAGAGAGACCACAGAGCAAGACACAAAGGGAGTGGGGAGCAGGGAGGATCAGGGGTATCGTGGAGAGAGAGACCACAGAGCAAGACACAAAGGGAGTGGGGAGCAGGGAGGATCAGGGGTATCGTGGAGAGAGAGACCACAGAGCAAGACACAAAGGGAGTGGGGAGCAGGGAGGATCAGGGGTATCGTGGAGAGAGAGAGAGAGAGAGAGAGAGAGAGAGAGAGGAGAGAGAGAGAGAGAGCGAGAGAGAGAGAGAGAGAGAGAGAGAGAGAGAGAGACAACAGAGCAAGACACAAAGGGAGTGGGGGTGGGAAGCAGGGAGGATCAGGGGTATCGTGGAGAGAGAGACCACAGAACAAGACACAAAGGGAGTGGGGAGCAGGGAGGATCAGGGGTATCGTGGAGAGAGAGACCACAGAGCAAGACACAAAGGGAGTGGGGAGCAGGGAGGATCAGGGGTATCGTGGAGAGAGAGAGAGAGAGAGAGAGAGAGAGAGAGAGAGAGAGAGGAGAGAGAGAGACAACAGAGCAAGACACAAAGGGAGTGGGGGTGGGGAGCAGGGAGGATCAGGGGTATCGTGGAGAGAGAGACCACAGAACAAGACACAAAGGGAGTGGGGTGGGAGCGGGAGGATCAGGGTATCGTGGAGAGAGAGACCACAGAGCAAGACACAAAGGGAATGGGATGGGGAGCAGGGAGGATCAGGGGTATCGTGGAGAGAGAGACCACAGAGCAAGACACAAAGGGAGTGGGGAGCAGGGAGGATCAGGGGTATCGTGGAGAGAGAGAGAGAAGAGAGAGAGAGAGAGAGAGAGAGAGAGAGAGAGAGAGAGACAACAGAGCAAGACACAAAGGGAGTGGGGGTGGGGAGCAGGGAGGATCAGGGGTATCGTGGAGAGAGAGACCACAGAGCAAGACACAAAGGGAGTGGGGAGCAGGGAGGATCAGGGGTATCGTGGAGAGAGAGACCACAGAGCAAGACACAAAAGGAGTGGGGAGCAGGGAGGATCAGGGGTATCGTGGAGAGAGAGAGAGAGAGAGAGAGAGAGAGAGAGAGAGAGAGAGAGAGACAACAGAGCAAGACACAAAGGGAGTGGGGTGGGGAGCAGGGAGGATCAGGGGTATCGTGGAGAGAGAGACCACAGAACAAGACACAAAGGGAGTGGGGAGCAGGGAGGATCAGGGGTATCGTGGAGAGAGAGACCACAGAGCAAGACACAAAGGGAGTGGGGGTGGGGAGCAGGGAGGATCAGGGGTATCGTGGAGAGAGAGAGAGAGAGAGAGAGAGAGAGAGAGAGAGAGAGAGAGAGAGAGAGAGATGGAATTAGATGGATAGACTGAAGAGGAAAGAGAGACAGAAGGTCCAGATCGAAAGACAAAGAGTGAGAGAGAGGGGTAGGAGGAAGGGGGGGGGGGGGGGCGGCAGACGGTGAATATGGGAGAGAGAGAGAGAGAGAGAGAGAGAGAGAGAGAGAGAGAGAGAGAGAGAGAGAGAGAGAGAGAGAGGATGGGATTAGATGGATCGACTAAGGAGAAAGACAGAGTGAGGAGAAGGGAAGGAGGGAGGGGGGGGGCATACGATGGGGATGGAGACACAGACTTGGAGAGAGAAGATAAAGGGGAGGTGGGGGGAGGGGGGGGGGTAGACAGAGGGGATGGGAGCGAAAGATCAAGCGTGGGGAGAGAGGACTACGGGAGTGCGTACATGATGATGGATATTCGGTCATGATGCTCATGGCTCAGCCGATGGCACTGCTGGATAGACACAGGGGACGAGAGCGACGTCCAGGCAGGTAAGAGAGTGAGGGTGAACGAGTAGGGGCAAACTGAACACGGTAGAGAGACAGGACATTGATGGGCCTAAAGCACGTCCTCTTGCGGTACGGCGGAGCACCGACTCTCTGCAGTGGGACATAAACACGAGTGTAGACCATATGCGTGTGTGTGTGTGTGTGTGTGTGTGTGTGTGTGTGTGTGTGTGTGTGTGTGTGTGTGTGTGCGCGCGCGCGCGCGCGCGCGCACGTGTGCGTGCGTGCGTGCGTGCATTTGCGTGTGTGTGTTGGAAGGCGCTACACAGAAACGGTGAAACGTAAAAAAAAGTCGCCGAATATGTAGCGGACGGTTATTTGGAATTCTACGTTATCACACAAGAGGAAAAATTGCCGAAATTTGATCGTGCACCATTGAGAGTCCACTCCCGTTTACTCACAGCACATGACAAAATAGTGGCACAGCCAGAGATGGGCGAGAGGAAGGTGAGAGACTTAATTCATGTTTGCGTTTCTGAAAATGTCACACATGTCTTTTCACCATCAGCATGACCATTCAAACCCTGAAATACTGACTTCTTGTTCTTACATGTGTTCTCTACAGAATCATAAAGCTTTTACAGTATGTCTCTACTATTTCAGCTCACTCACATTAATGACTGAGACTGGAAGCAGCACTGGGTTACGCTGAATGTAGAAAAGCTGGAATTGGATAATACGTTTGTTTGTCTGCCTGCCTGTCTGTTTGCCTGCCTGCCTGTCTGTCTGTCTTCCCCCCCCCCCCCCCCCCCCACACCACCACACACACGCATGCACGCACGCACGCACGCACGCACGCACGCACGCACGCACGCCCACACACACAGCCATGCACACTCGGCTGTTCATACAGAAATAGACACTGTTTACCCAGACAGTAGAAAGAAACTCGTGGAGAGCGTGGCAGCAGAGAGTCCTCAGAAGAGAAGTCCCCTTCAAGCAAGTGTTTCGGCCCTTATCTCCTGACACTCTAGGGGGGTTGGGCCACACCCGGTTCATGACTCCGGATGTCCCTCTGCTGCCCCTTTTTTTTCCCATCTTGGGACGAGCCATGGCTGGGATTCGAACCCATGACCCTCTGGACATGCTCATTTTCCACTTAATGACTCGCGCTTTAACCACTGAGCCACAGGGACACCTGATATTTGTAGGGAAATTAAGCCTTATGAAGTTCACTTTTGTTCCTCCTTGACCAGATCCAGCTTGAACACCTCTCTGCCGCTTCCGCCATTGCTTTCAGGGCTCTGGTTTTTTCCTTCCCTGCAACTGAGAGCTGTTTCATGAGGCTGTATGCAGACGTTCCTACAAACCCCCTAGCTCCAATTTCTGCAGTGAGGACTTTGACCTGATAGCCTTCTCTCCTCAGGCTGTTTGCCAGATCAGCATACTTTTCAGTCTTGTAGATTTGAGCTGCCTCCATTCTGTTCTCATATGGCACCGTGAGCTCGATCATGATCAGCTGCTTGGTTGACTTAGAGTGGACTACTATGTCTGGTCTCATGCCACTCTTGCTGATGATCTCTGGGTGACTCTTCCATTCTGGGAGGTCTGCAGTGCACTCCCAGTCATCTGCCCCGTCCAGCAGACTCTGCCTGCATGTTTCGAGTGGCACTGTTGTTCTTGGCCATGATTTGCTGCCTCCTGCCGTGAAGAATGTTGCGGGTGCTTTTGGAGTCCTGATTTTCCCTTTTGTGGTGTTGGTACTAGCCCAGACTACTTGTACAATCTCTTTGAGCACTTGGTTGTGCCTCCATGTGTACCTTCCTTGAGCCAGGGCTACTTTACATGAGCTTAGGACATGCTCCACTGTTTGTTTTTCATGGCAGAGGGGGCATGCAGGATCGTCTGTTTTCCCCCACTTCACCAGGTTTGCATTTGAGGGCAGAAGGTCATATGCAGATCTGAGAATGAAGCTGATCCTGAGAGGGGCCATGTGCCAAATGTCATTCCAAGTGAGACTTCTTTGGAGTGCATTCTCCCACGTTGTCCATTGCCCTTGCTGGCTCTGCTGGACTGCTTTTTGGAGTCTTTTTTGGTCTTCTTCTTTCTCATCTCCTGAATCATCATGTCTCTTTTGGCTTTTCCTTTGGCCTTTGACCACCATTCAGTTTTGGTCACCCCCAGACCTTGTCTGTTGGTCTGTGTGTGTCCTGTTATTTCTCTGATCTTGAGACTTTCTTTTGCAGAATCCATCGCCTCTTGAACTTTCCATTTTCTGCCTGTCTTCAGCTGGGGCTTGATTGCTTCTACCACCTTGTCTCCTGAGTCCTCCAGCATGCTTTGAAGTCTGATCTTCCCTGCTTTGTATTCCTCCAGGATGGATTTCAGTGGTAGTTTCAGCTTTGCTTGGCGACAGTACAGTGCTATGTCAGTCAGACAGGGTGGGACACCAAGCCATTTCCTTGTGAACTTGTTGATTTTGGCTTCCATTGCCTCCACTATGCTGGTGCAGATGTCGTATATCATAAGAGGCCATAGGAGCTTTGGTATCAGCATGAACTGCAGACACCAGACCTTGTATTTGCCAGGGAGCCCACACTGGTCAATGGTCTCCAAGCCTTCCTCCGCCATCTGCTTGGTTTCTTTTGCTCTTTGTGTGTCTTTCAGCGTATCATCATACCATCTTCCAAGGCTCTTGACTGGTTCTTCTGTGACTGTTGGAATGACCTGGTTGGCAACACTGAAGACCACAGATCCGGCCACTTTTCCTTTCCTCAGTGAGAGACTCCGTGATTTCTTTGGCTTGAACTTCATTCTGGATGAGGCAACTGTGTCGTCCAGCCTCTCCAGCACATGACGTGTCTCGTCTTCTCTGGATGAAATCACTGTAGTGTCATCCATGAAGGCCTTGAGAGGAGGCATCTTGTATCCATCGCCAAGGTCTGTTTGTCTCGCGTTGTTTGTTGCTGCTTTCAAGATGAGTTCCATTGCCAGCACGAACAGTATTGGGGAAATTGCACAGCCCATTGCAATACCCACTTCCAAGTTGATCCAGTCTGTTGTGTACTCCTTGGTAGAGAACCGCATTGAGAAGCCATTGAAGTACTTCTTGAGCATGTCGCGGATGTTCTTTGGCACATGGTACATCTCAAGAGCCAACTGTATCATCTCATGGGGCACAGATCCATATGCGTTTGCCAGATCAAGCCACACTACGTCCAGGTCTCGCTTTTCTGTTTTTGCTTTTTGGATTGCGTCCCAGATCATTGTGGCGTGTTCTACACAGCCAGCCACGCCTGGGATGCCACCTTTCTGGACTGACACATCCAAGTACTTGTTTTCCATCAGGTACTTGGTCAGCCTTGCTGCCATGACAGAGAAGAAGATTTTCCCTTCGACGTTCAGTAGTGATATTGGCCTGAACTGGCTGATGTCACTTGAGTTTTGCTCTTTGGGGATGTACACACCATCTGCCGTCATCCACTGGCTGCTGATCTTCAGGTTTCTCCAAGCCGATCGCAGCAGCCTGTGGAGCCACTCCAGCACCTTGGGACATTTCTTGTAAAGCTGGTAAGGTATTCCGTTTGGCCCTGGTGATGATTTGGCTCTGGCTTTGTCGACCACCTTCTTGATTTCCGCCAACGTTGGAGGCTTGCCATTGAACTGTTCCTCAGGGTTGGTTGGCCACACCAGACCTTGAATGTCGAGTGGTGCTTTGCTCTGTGGGTCAGAGTATGTTTTCCTCAGATGCTGCTCAAGAACTCCTTTGTCCACACTTAGGGTCCCAGATTTTGGCTGCTCAAACAGTGTTCTGGCAAACTGGAAGGGGTCTCTGAAGAAGCGCTCTTGTGTCTTCTTCTTTTTGCTCTTCCTCTTCCTCACAGATTCCGCTTTGCTGAGGGCGCTGTGTTTTTCTTTCAGGTCTTTCCACAGTTTTTCCAAGCCTTGTTTTTCAGCTGGCAGTGCGGTCTTCATTTGCATCTTGAGGTTTTTCTTTTGGACCCTGATCTTGTCCATCTTTTCTTGGCGTCTGGATTTCTTTGGAGGTGTTTTCTCTTTGGGTAGTTTTGCTCCATAGGCGTCTCTACATGTGGCATACACAATGTCCCCATATGTGGCTAGTTTGTGTTCCAGGGTGCTTTTCCCTATCAGTGCATCGAGTCTTTGGACGATTTTTGCATCCAGTTTCTCCCAATCTTCAGTTTCGTTTGCTCGTGGCAGGTTGAGTTTCAGGCGCCTGGCATCGAGGGCCTGTGCAAATTCCTCATCCGAACCAACAGCGTGGATGTCCTTGGCACTGTGGTTTAAATCCTGGCCTTGGTCTTCCGACGTCTTATCTGCTGATGCAGTGCGCTGCTGCTCATTCAGATGAGTCTTCACACATCCCATCTTTGTTCTGTGGATCTTCATGCCACGGGTGGTAGCGAAACGCTTTCCACAGACACATGGATATTCCATTTGGTCCATGTTCATAGTCCGTTTGGGATTTGCAGTCATGATTGGTTGAGCACCGATGGATTCATCATTCTCTCCCCCTTTCGGTGAATCCTGGGAGCATCTTTTCCTTTTATTCTTAGTAGCCACATGTTTAAGGCAAAGTGGGGAGCCAGCCCACAGAGCCCTTACAGATTATACATAGAGAGAGAGATCTTTTCCACTAAAATTGTGTAGTCTCTCTTTCATATTAACTAAGATTATTTTTTAACTGGAGTGATAAATTTTGTCATATTGATCATTATTTACCTCTTTCACACACACACACACACACACACACACACACACACACACACACACACACACACACACACACACACACAGCCTACATGCTTTTTCATGCTCTTCGTGTTGTTTTTGTTTTGAGACTGTTCCTTTTAGGGTGATATACAGGAAAAAAGACTGAAGCATCATAAAGTTCATTTTACTCTGTTCATTTCTAAAAGAAAATTACTATTCTGTGAACGAAATAGACAAAATAATGACAAGACAAAACACGACGCGCCTGGACCTCTTTGGTCTTTCCTCAGGCAAAACACAAGCAATATTAGGTCAATGAAAACAAAGAGTAATCACTTATCTCTTCAAATTGGTTTCAAAATGCATGTGGAATGTTGTTTGTCTTGTCTGAACGAAGACCAAAGAGATCAAATCGCCTCGTGTTTTGTTTGGTAATGTGTGTCTCTTTCGTTCGGCGGAATAGTAATTTTTCTTTTTAAAAGTTTGTTCCAGTTTCCGCCAGCAGTCACCTCACTTTGAAACTAAATCCGTTCATTTTGTCAGAATGGATGTGCCGTGTTATCCACCAATAAGGGTTGCGAGGATTTAAAAGAATTAGAAAAAAAAGAAGAAAAAAGAACGGATGGCGAAAAATGTTTTGTTTGTTGTGTGTCTTAAGTTTGTGATGACCATTATCAAAATCAGTCGTCATTTCAGCAATATGATAGCTCTTAATTGTTATTAATATCAACTTCAACGGAAAAAAAATGTTCCATACAGCATGACTTTCCTCTAGATACGGCAGTAGGCTCTCACAGATAAGGCGCTAGATCCTCCACGCAGCAGAGTACAGATAAGTTGGTAGATCCTCCACGCAGCAGAGTACAGATAAGGCGGTAGATCCTCCATGCAGCAGAGCACAGATAAGGCGGTAGATCCTCCATGCAGCAGAGCACAGATAAGGCGGTAGATCCTCCACGCAGCAGAGTACAGACAAGGCGGTAGATCCTCCACGCAGCAGAGCACAGATACGTTGGTAGATCCGACATAGATACGATCACGAACATGCGGTCACTACCCCACAGGCCATATACAGGTATGGCTGACGATAGTTACGGTGGTAGGCCATACATAGGTACGGTGGAACATAGATACAGTGGAATATATATGCAATGGAACATAGACATGGCAGAACTAAGACACAGAACACACGCTTCCGACAGAGCCTCCATCGTTTGGAACTCAAAGATGGCGGAACTTAGGTCCTCTTTTGTTAAGGTAGGAGGACTGAGACAACACAAAACAAAGTCAAAATTAATGTGAAACACGGATCTTACACCTGCCTCGCCTACACACCCGTCTCACCTATGATTTTTTTTTAACAAGTTTTCTGTATAAATTAAAAAGAATGTTCATTCAAATGTTACATTGAAGCAGTATCACAATATCAAGAGATATGACGGTGACCAAAGTTCACGAAGAAAAGAGGGACATCTAGTCGCCTGATCATACGGCTAGCGGGCCCCGACGATCCCTGGAGCTATGCCCAGAGCCTCCGAGTTGTACTTCTGGCAGACTCTATGAAGGCGGAAAGGGTCAGAGTATACTTCGTTAAAACAAGTACAAGAAAGGCATTTACGTGTTTATACATAGACAGGGAAGCAATTACACGGTAAACAACACTTGAATCCTTAAAAGTGAATTGGCTAAAATTATATCCCAAACATCCATTTGCCAAAATCCAACGGAAACCCGTAGCAGTAGTGCTGTTATCATCAGAAATCCTGTGACGTTCTGGTAATGTACGAAAGTCAATGTGCAGTGCATCTTCCATGTTATCATAAGAATCATCAGTAACGTGATCAAGATCAGAAACCATGCGTGCATTAAAATCACTAACCAAATTCCTCAGCCTTCAAAAATACTATTTTCCACGTAACAACACGAATTTCTGTCAAAACAGTCTGATTCTTCAGGGAAAAAAAAAATACGCCTATCCAATGAATACCTACAGCCTACCAAACAACTTCCTATCAAATTGAAATACAGAACATCAAAGCAACCTTTAAAATCCGTGAAATGATCCATTCGAATAGTTTTACTGTCTGCCTTTTCCGTCATTTGATTCAAAAATAGAAACGAGGTCAACAATGTAATCTTTATTACACAACAAGACACGTAACATTTGACTGCATGTGATACCCAACATTACTAGGCCTACTTCAGTCTTTGTGAATCACATCTCGTTTAGTTTTTCTTTTCAAAAGTAACGTTAAAGCAAACATATCCGTTTATTCAGTTCTGTCGATGCTGTTTATAAACTGCAAACTACAAATGGCCATCTCGTTACAGTCAATTCCTCATACAGTTGCTAAAAAAACCTTTCTGGGCCTGTCACCCATTCTGATATCATTACTAAAACGAATTCACATTCTTTCCTTTTAGTTTTAATACTGTCTTTCTCTACCTTCCCATACTGTTGTTTTTTTTTCTTCCAACTCTTCAGCGTTATCATTTTTGTGTGTATTTCTCTGTCGTTTCATTTGTTGCATGAAACTCGACAGCAGTATTTGTTTTGTCGTTCACCATTATATATATCGTTTCATTTGCACCTTTTCAGTTTCCGCCCTGATGTTGATGATCAACAAAATCAAGTCTTGTATGGTCACTGTCTTGGTTTTGAGAGAAAGCAACATATTTTTGATAAAGATTGGCTACAGTGCACACTGGGGTAAATACCATCACACACACACACACACACACACACACACACACACACACACACACACACACACACACACACACTCACACATACACACACACACATACACACACGCGCGCGTGTATGTGTGTATGTGCGTATAAGCATGCATGCATGCAAGCATGTATGTATGCATGTATGTATGTATGTATACATGTATGTAAGTATATATGCATATATGTATGTATGTATGTATGCATGTCTGTCTGTCTGTATGTATACATGTATGCTGATAGATTAGAGCTGTAGCCATTCAACAACGACGACGACGACGACAACAACAACAACATCAACAACAACAACGACAACAACAACAACATTACGAGAACTGACCCACTGGGTTGTTCAGTTTGTTGACATCTGAGGGGTGGCCGAGGATTGTCCCTGTCTCTGCATGGACGAAAGGGGACACGCTGGACAATCGGTCGCTGCCGACAGCCGCCAGTTTGTTCAAAGGTTGTGTGTGTGTGTGTGTGTGTGTGTGTGTGTGTGTGTGTGTGTGTGTGTGTGTGTGTGTGTGTGCGTGCGTGCGTGCGTTCGTGCGTGCGTGCGTGCGTGCGTTGTGTGTGTGTGTGTGTGTGTGTGTGTGTGTGTGCAGATAGGCAGTTATAGTCCACCTGGAAAAATAGTCCACAATAAGATTGGAATGACCTTTCCATTCAAAGAGATCCATTCCTACTCTTTGCCAAGGATAGTCAGGCGTCTTTGTTGGTTGTAGTGGCTCAGGATGAAGAACTCTCTCTTTTTCACAGATGGGGCAGCTTGACATTTTCTTCTCAATATGCTTCGACAAACCTGGCCACCAGACGGCTCCTGACTACTACTCTGCAGTCTACTATTCCTTGTTGTCCCTCATAATAGCTTCTTGAACTTCAGAAGGAATGACTATGCGCCGAATCTGAGAAGAGAAGTGATTGCTCCTTCGTTTTCATTGTCCTGGGTGTTGTTTATTTTGCCTGAAGAAGACTTAAGAGGTCGAAACGCGTCGTGTTTTGTCTTGTAGTTTGTTTGTCCCTGTTGTTTGGCGGACTTATTGATAATTCTTTTCAAAATTTGTTTCTGAAACAGCGGCAATCCATCTTCAACAATCAAGTCATTGCACGCTGTCCCGTATACAGTTTCAGAGTCGCATCTTTCTTGGCTTTTGCTGACCACGTTGTCATGCAATAACGTTTGATTTGATTGCAGATTATCTTTGTCTTGTTTTTCCGTCATCTCCTTCAATCCTTGTTCACTTGCAGGAAATGTCTCCAACACTGCATTGGCACAAAGTTGAGTTTCAGGCTCCATAAGGCGACAATGTTTGGCAGGAACACCGACAGAAGCTCGAGACAGTGTGTCAGCAGTCACAATATTCTTTCCCTGGACATGGGCAATTTTATAGGAGGAACGCATCATTCTCAGGCAGAAACGTTGCATGCGTGGAGTTAGCTCTTCCAAATGTTTGGTTTTCAGTGGAACAAACAAAGGCTAGTGGTCAGTTTCAATGATGAAACTTTGTTGTCACCTATCCTGGAGTCTTGAAGACCGTTGGGGAGCCACAGAAGACTTCGCAACTAGCTTTCTCCACTCCTCCCGATTCTCAAACTGAGGCCAGTCCATTCACTGATGCTGTCCTCCCATCTTTTTCTCTGTCTTCCTCTCCTTCTGCCTCTTCGCACCCTTCTTTGTAGAATGGTTTAGGCGAGTCCTGTTGATCTTGATACATGACCACACCATCTCACTTTCCTTCTTTTCACTGTGGACAGCAAGACTGCGTATGGTCCAGTGGCATGTCTCACTCTGGTCTGGACCTCCAAGTTGGTAATGTGGTCTTTGTACGAGATGCCAAGGATCTTGCGGAAGCATCTCATCTCTAATGCCTGAATCCTTCTCTCAAGTTCAGCGGTTAGAGTCGACGTCTCACAGGCATTGAAGAATATGGCAATGACCAGGGAGCGCATCAGTCTGACCTTGGAATGGAACTGTTTGTGTCAATCCAGATGAAACTTTATAGTCCAATCAGGAAATATTTTCGCAACATCAGGTTGCTGTTAGCACTTCTTTTTCTGCCTGTGCGTGCCTTTGCATCGTGTTGCTGAGTAATCGGGATGCATAAAATACTGGTTTCCAGTCTTCTCCTTCTTTTAGAGCAGTACTCCTCTCATACTGTATGACGAAGCTTCAGCTGAGACTTTAGCTGGTTTCTCAGAACTGTAATGAATTAGAACTGGAGCCTGACTCACGTGCTTCTTTACAGTCTGAAAGGCTGTCTCCTGCTGATCTCCCCGTGTTCATGACGTATCTTGCCTCGGCAGATCTCTTTTGTGGCTTTGTAATGTCTGCCAAATTTGGAATAAATTTCCCAACATGATTCACCATACACAAAAACCTGCGCAGTTCTGGAACATTTTGCGGTCTGGGTGGTTACGTGACGGCTTTCACTTTCTCAGGATCAATTCCAATTCCATCCTTTGAAATAATGTGAGGGGAAAAAAAAAGAAAGAAAAGAAATGATCTTGATGTCTGAGAAAACGCGCTATTCATTCAGAGTCGTTCCTGACCTTTTCAGTCTCTGAATGATCATTTGGAGTCGGCTGTCGTGTTCTTCGTTCTTTTCCACTATCAGAACACCATCCATGTCACATACAACTCCAGGAATTCTTGCAAAGATGTGTGTCATCTCCCTTTGGGAAACTTCTGGACCTGAGCTGACTCCAAATGGAAGGCGCTTGAAACAATATCTTCCGAAAGGCGTGATGAAGGTTGTCAACATCTGGGACTCTTCATCAAGAGGAATCTGAAAAAAATCCACTGTTACAATCCAGCTTGCTGAAGACAGCGGCTCCTGGTAGTTGAGCAAGAAGATGATCAGTGGTTGGCAGAGGACAATTTTCTCTTCTGACCCTTCCATTAAGTTTTGTATAGTCACCACAAATCCTGATGCTTCTATTGGGCTTTGGTACAATAACTATAGGTGCACAACATTTTGTTGGTTCTGTTACATGTGTGATGATTTTTTTCTGAGACGACTGTCACATCCGCACCTGCGTCAACTCTATATGTGATTGGCTTTCCATTTGTCATGACTTTTGCTTGCCATGATTCTTGTACAGTGTCGTGGCTTCACTATATTTGCCGCTTTCTTTCTCTGTTGTGATTGAGCCCAAAATTACATCCTCCTCCTGATTTTCCTCCAATCGTCTGACGATATTCTTAGACCTGCACTTTGCTACATAATGAACCGCTTTATCTCAGTTATTATGACATTCTGCATCGTTAGCTGGACAGATTTTGTATGCGTGTAGAGTGATTTTTTTTCCAGGACGTGAGCATTTCGTGTTACCTTTTGGCTCTTAGAATCCTTGTTCACCTTTCTTTTGTTTG
>CM065726.1:58454053-58456553 GCA_033310375.1 Conus canariensis
AAAACATGGCGACTGTCTCGGCAGAGTTTTAAATGTGTCCGGTGACAGCTGCGGATGGTTCGCTAGCCTAGCATGTTTCGTTGGCAGAGTGAAGTGCAGCTGCTGTGTTGCCAACCTTTCCCATCGTAGAAGACGAAGATAATGTGTTGTTAAACTAGGTCATAGTCTTATCAGGAATCACCGACTGTTCCAGGTGAGTGGAGACGTGGCTGTGACAAAGCGATATATCTTTACCGCTGACATCAGTGCAGTCAGTGACCAGTGAGACTGGTGTCATAAACTTGTCCACTTATTTTTGATATTAGACTAAATGCAGGATAACCAGCACTGTATCCAGGTATCTGGGTTGAGAAAATACCAAAAGGAAACAACTGGTCGACATCACTGATAAGCGGCACTTGTGCCGGTCCAGAGTCACACAGTGTAACAGAGAAGAGGAACAAGGAAAATAAAGCCAGAGATCAGATAGTGAGAATAGCGAGGAGCACACAATGGCTCTTCAGGACGGTGTTGGAAGAAATCAGAGCGAGCGTGAGGAATCTTGCGAGAAAAGACGATATTAGAGATCTGAGGAGGGAGATGGGGGAGGAGATGGGTAGGCTGGCAGAGAAACTGGAGGCAAGAGCAGTGAAACTTGAGGGGGGGAATCTATGAACTGAAAAACCAACGGGGTGCACTAACTGCAGAGACCAGACAACTGCGACACGAGAACGAGGAGCTACGTGGGCAGATGCACCAGTTCAAAAGAGAACACGCCCCCCCCCCCCCCCCCCCCCCCCCCCCCCCCGAAATGTGCCATCGATGACCAGGAATAGCATGGCAGACAGTTCAGTTTAAGAGTGTAAGGTGTGCCAGAGGTTAAGTGGAGGGTGGGATATAGGGTGCAGAGACAATGGAAAACTGTGATCAAAAATGCACAAACATATTTACCTCTAAGTTAGTGTCAGGGTGTCACAGCAAGAGCTAGAAATACCCCACCGTGTAGGAATTTAAAATCCTGCGGAACGCGACCAAGACCGATTATAGTGCGTTTCTATTCGAGGAAGGTGAGGTGGGCGGGGGGGGGGGGGGGGGGGGGAGGGGGGCGGGGGGGGGGAGGGGGGGCGGGGGGGGGGGGGGAGGTGAGTTGTGACAGAGAGACGAAAACTAAAGCAGTCGGGCGTTTAAATCGGGGAAGATGTGACCCGCATGAATTACAAACAAGACTGCTGCTGATCGCTCGGCCACCGTGGCAGCGTTTTCATAAAAAAGAAATGAAAGAACTCTGAAACTAGACATAAGTATGAGTGTAGAGGAGGTGTTGACGAAAGCCATGTCTTCATGTTGACATTGTGCCCTTTCCGTGGGTCCCGCAAAAAAAAAAAAAAAAAAAAAAAAATTTCCTTTTGGTTCCCCTCGGTGACCGTACCTCTTGACTGAGTCACACGACTTTTCCCATACTTATTCGAAATATTCGCTCGTGTCCCACTGTCATCATCTTTCGAGTTTCTTTCACGCTCACGATTTCCCATTTTCGTGTTATTTCGAGTGCCATTTTCGTGTTATTTTGAGTGCCTTTTTTGTGTTATTTTAAGTGCCATTCTTGTGTTACTTTGAGTGCCTTTTTTGTGTTATTTTAAGTGCCATTCTTGTGTTACTTTGAGTGCCTTTTTTGTGTTATTTTAAGTGCCTTTCTTGTGTTACTTCGAGTGCCATTTTTGTGTTATTTTAAGTGCCATTCTTGTGTTACTTTGAGTGCCTTTTTTGTGTTATTTTGAGTGCCTTTTTTGTGTTACTTTGAGTGCCTTTTTTGTGTTACTTTGAGTGCCTTTTTTGTGTTACTTTGAGTGCCTTTTTTGTGTTATTTTGAGTGCCTTTTTTGTGTTACTTTGAGTGCCTTTTTTGTGTTACTTTGAGTGCCTTTTTTGTGTTACTTTGAGTGCCTTTTTGTGTTACTTTGAGTGCCTTTTTTGTGTTACTTTGAGTGCCTTTTTGTGTTACTTTGAGTGCCTTTTTGTGTTACTTTGAGTGCCTTTTTTGTGTTACTTTGAGTGCCTTTTTGGGGTATTCGTTCCCGGTAATGCGCTAGTAGTAATTACAAACACAACACACACACACGCACGCACGCACGCACGCACGCACACACACAGAATAATCTCTGCGGAGATATCAGCATGCAAAATCAGGGGAGAAAGAGACATAAAAGGTATAAACATAAAGGATGTTGAGCGCAAAATAATTCAGTCTGCGGATGATACAACGTTTACAATAATAGGTGACAAAGTCTACGAAAAACTATTTGAAACATTTCACACGCTTGAAGGATTTTCAGGACTCAAAACAAACTTTGAGAAGGCTTTAAACGTATGGTTAGAAAGTAAAAAGAATTGTAAAGACACATATTTAATCCAGAAGAAAATGAATTGGAACCCTACCTAAGTTCAAACTATAGGGATTCTGGTTTATATGTGATCTCTTTCGCATGTCAGAAATTAACTCATCAGAAAAACTCTTCGAAGTG
>CM065726.1:58461553-58489053 GCA_033310375.1 Conus canariensis
GAGAGAGTCTGTCTCTGTCTCTGTCTCTCTCTCTCTCTATCCACACACCACACACACACACACACACACACACACACACACACCTTGAAGAACCTTGATTTTGATCGTAAGGCGAACAGGAGAAGATAAGTGGTTTCTCGTTCTTTGTTTTCACTGTCCTAAATGCTATTTGTTTTCGTTTGAAGAAGACCCAAGAAGTCGAAATGCATTGTGTCTAGTCCTGTACTCTGTTTGTCTGTGTCCTTGGCGGTAACTAACCCCCTCTCTTTCTGAATTTTGCCTCATTTTCCGCCGTCAGTCACTCCGTTTTGAAACATGAAGAATAGTTTGGTGGATTTCCGTATCCTCATGCCTTCGATATCTACATAGGAATGGAATAATACGCGAGGTGTGCACGCACGCACACGCGTATGTGTGTGTGTGTGTGTGTGTGTGTGTGTGTGTGTGTGTGTGTGTGTGCTGGTGTGTGTGTGTGTGTGTGTGTGTTTATATTTGTGTGTGTATATGTGTGCGTGCGTGCGTGTGTGTGTGTGTGTGTGTGTGTGTGTGTGTGTGTGTGTGTGTGTGTGTGTGTGTGTGTGTGCTTGTATGTGTGTGTGTGTGTGTGTGTATGTGTGTGTGTGTTTGTTTGTTTGTTTGTTTGTGTGTGTGTGTGTGTGTGTGTGTGTGTGTGTGTGTGTGTGTGTGGCAAACGTAAAAGAAATCGCCCTTGTAGAAATGTACTATCTCAAATAACCGTCTTGCCCTTAAGCTGGAAAAAGAAAGGAAGGAGAATGACCCTTTCTTCAGGGCCTGTTCTGCAAGTCTATTCAATTCTATCCCGGAAAGGGTAGGAGGGAAAGGGGTAGGGGTGGGCGGAGGACGACAGTTATTAATTTCTTAGGAGCTCATCGGTTTCGCTGCGTGTTCCTTGTACCAGTGGAGGAGAAGAGAAACACATTTGCATGCAAAAAAATAAATAAATAAATAAAATAAATGAAATAAAATAAAAAGGAAGTGGGTGGATGGGGGTGGGTGGGAGCAACTCCTCGTAATCCCTAAAAGCTTTTGTCCTCGTTGAACATGCCTTATGAAGGGAAAAGTTTGAATTTGAATACAAGAATAGAATGAAAATTGTAAACAATCAGATGGAGGAGACATAAAAGACGCGGCGGGCAGTGGCAAAAGCCATGAGTACGAATATTACAAATAAAAGAAAACTTGAAGAAAAAAAAGCTTAGGAAATGGATACTAATCCAGACACAATGACTTCCTAGATGATCTGGGACATGCAAACAAGAATGCAAAACAAACTTCGGTCCTGGGACCTTCATGCTTAAAAAAAATGAATAAATAGATAGATAGATAGATAGATAGATAGATAGATAGGTAGATAGATAAGTAAATAGATGAATGAATAAATAGGAGCAAAACGCCAAACATCTTCCATGGTGTAAATGTATTCAGTAAAGTCAAAAGAGCGAGTTTTGAATGAACTGATACTCCGAAAGCATTCCTAGAATCAAAACGGGGAAACATATGATACGTTTTCTTTGTGTGCGACACAACCTCTTTTTTTATCATATTTTTACAGAACAAAAATGATACTTAATTTTCGTCGTTTTTTTTTTTTTTTTTCTATTTATTCATGTGCATTTGGGGACAACTTGTTCTCATCCTATGTCTTCCAACCTTTCTGTACTATCTTTCTTTGGCAGCATTAAGAAGCCGTTGGTCGACGAGTTTCGTTTTCCAGTGTCTTTGTGAGACACTGTGGGTCGGACCCACATGCCACTGCAGGGTGTACTGATGAGTGGTACCCAGGAGACGAAAATCAGACCTGGGCAGGTGCGGCAAATGCTCTCGCCACAAAATAAATTCAAGGGGATCGCATAAGCTGTCGGCTGAGTAGGATTTTTTTTTTTTTTTTAATGAATTGCACCCCACCCGTCGATCTTGTTCATCTCATAACACAACACCGTATTTTACTCATTTCTTTTTGTACTCCCAGTTCTTATAGAACAGGGAGTACTTTAGAATGGGAACGAAGAAATGCTGTCTGTGTGTCTGTCTGTCTGTGTGTCCGTGGTCAAAATGTGTTCCACTCGCTCCAGACAAAACTACTGGGCCGATCTTTCTGAAAATTTGTAGGTATGTTCATTATGGGCCACGGATGATGCCCAATGTTTTAGTTTACCGCTATAGCCGTTACTAACGGCTGTAACGGCCTGTAACGGTTTTTCTTCTTTACGGAATATCTCAGAAAGTACTTGGCCGATCTTTGTAAAAATGAGCAGGTACGTTCATTATGGGTCACGGATGATGCCCGATGTTTTAGTTTACCTCGTTATAGCCGTTACTAACGGCTGTAACGGCCTGTAACGGTTTTTCTTCTTTATGGAATATCTCAGAAAGTACTTGGCCGATCTTTCTGAACATTTGTAGGTATGTTCATTATGGGTCACGAATAATGCCCGATGTTTTAGTTTACCGTTATAACCGTTACTAACGGCTGTAACGGCCTGTAACGGTTTTTCTTCTTTATGGAATATCTCAGAAAGTACTTGGCCGACCTTTATGAAAATTAGCAGGTATGTTCATTATGGGTCACGGATGATGCCTGATGTTTTAGTTTGCCCCGTTATAGCCGTTACTAACGGTTGTAACGGCCTGTAACGGTTTTTCTTCTTTATGGAATATCTCAGAAAGTACTTGGCCAATTTATAAGCGGTTTGGGTGATCTTGTGACAAATCGGAGCCTCTGTCCATATATGTAAGTGATGTAATGCTGAAAATGGATTAAACAACCGTTAAAAACCGTTATTCTGCCCTTATTTCTTATATATAGGTGGATTTTAATTAAATGTGGTATATAGAAAGGTTATCGCACACAAATAGCACTTCTATATACTGTTTCAAAATTTGACCGTTAAAAACCGTTATTCTTGACATATTGTCCGATTTGGATGAAATTTGATATGTACACAGGCTTTAGCCCAGTGAGGACTAAAATACCGGTTTCAAAAGTGTATATCGGTTATATAACCCTTAAACCGTTATTTTTTTTATATATTGGTGGGTTTTAATGAAATTTTGTATATAGAAAGGTTATCACACACAAATGGCACTTCCATGTAGTGTTTCAAAATCTGACTGTTAAAAACCGTTATTCTTGACATATTGTCCGATTTGGATGAAATTTGGTATGTACACAGGCTTTAGCCCAGTGAGGACTAAAATACCAGTTTCAAAAGTGTACATCGGTTAAATAACCGTTAAAATCGTTATTTTGCCTTTATTTCTTATCTCACAAAGCACTTGGCCGATTTATAAGCGGTTTGGAAAACTGGGAGTACGTTTATATGCTTCGCATCTTGTTATTATGGAAGATTGGATTATGTACACTCGTTCTCTCTCTCTCTCTCTCTCTCTCTCTCTCTCTCTCTCTCTCTCTGTATATATATATATATATATATATATATAATAATAATGATTTCTTATATAGCGCTTAATCAAACGAATTTCTCTAAGCGCTTTACAAAGTCATACTACATTCACCCTTCTCATATACAGTAATACACCTTACACCCAACTACAAATACTATTACTACAATAACTAACAAATCCTAATCCTACCAATGTGACATTCACTTATTCTTCAAATATCACTGCAAAAACTTAATCCTATAACGTTCAATCATACAACAAATACATATAATAGAGAACATACACATACGCTACATTTGAAAAGGCTCAGACGGCTATGAGTTAGGTTGTACCCCCCCCCCCCCCCCCTCTCCCCACAGCATTGACTAATTATGAGAAAATAGATGGGTTTTAAGTTTAGACTTGAAAGAAGAGATAGAATCTGAATGTCTGAGACAGTCTGGCAGTCTGTTCCACGTCGCTGGAGCTTGAAAAGAGAAAGATCTTTCACCAGTAGTAGTCCTGAAGCGAGTCATTCGCAGAAGGCGGTCGTCAGCACAGGAGCGTAGTTGTCGAGAGGGGGTGTAGATTTTAAGGAGATCTGAGAGATAAGAAGGTCCATTTTCAAAGAGAGCAGAGAAAGTGAGAGTTGAGATTTTGTACGAGATACGGTTTGAGACAGATAGCCAGTGAAGAGAGTGGAGGAGAGGCGAAATGTGAGCATGTTTTCTTGCTCTACAGACGACTCGGGCTGCATGATTTTGGATTCGCTGTAATCTTTCTATCAGGTATTTTGGAAGGCCGGCCAAAAGTGAGTTGCAGTAATCTATTCTAGATAAGACAAATGCACAAATGAGAGTTTTTGTAGCATCTGTAGAGAGAAGGTGACGTACAGAGCTGATTCTTCTTAGTTCTAAATAGGCAATCTTGCAAATATTTGAAACCTGTTTCTCAAAGGAGAGGGATTGGTCAAGTATGACCCCTAGACTGCGGACAGAGGTAGAGACAGAGACAGCACAGTCATTGATAGTGACAGTTGAAGGCAGAGAAGGATGGTTAGGCTGTTTTGTCACGAACATGAGTTCCGTCTTGTCGTCGTTTAGTTGTAGTTTGTTGGTTGTCATCCAGTCCTTCAGGTCTGCAATGCAGCCCCACATCCGAGAAATCAGTGAGTCAGTTTCAGCAATGGGAGCCGACTGATGAAGCTGAGTATCGTCAGCAAAGCTCTCATGCGACATGGCGTGACCACTGATGACGTCAGACACAGGACTAGCATACAGCACAAAAAGGACTGGCCCAAGTACAGAACCCTGAGGCACACCGTACCTAAGAGGAGAACTGTCTGAGTATCTTCCCTGTACACACACTGTCTGAGTCCGTCCAGTCAAGTAAGAGATAATCCAGTCGAGAGCTGTGTCTTTGAATCCAATGATATATAAATATATATATATATATATATATATACATTAAACAATTTAGTAGCGGGGGAAAACAAGCGCAGGCAAACAATTCCTCCGCTATTGTATTAATGATTTTTAAAGATAAAAAAAAGGGATGATGATGGGAACGGGTGGGAACAAAAAACAAAAAAAAAAAGAAAAAACAAAAAATCAGGGAATATATATTATAAAGACGTGATCCTTCTCTACCAGCAAATAGGGACTATCTATATGCATGGGACCAGAAATTCACTGATTTTTTTTTTTTTAGTTGTTCTTGGGAACATATTTAGTTTAAAAAAAATCTTGTCCACCTGTGTTGAGTCCTGATCTATCTATCTATCTATCTATCTGTCTATCTATCTATCTATCTATACTCACACACACACACACACACACACACACAAACACACACACACACACACACACACATATATATATAGAGAGAGAGAGAGAGAGGGAGAAGAGAGAGAGAGAGAGAGAGAGAGAGAGAGATACATACATACATACATACATACACACATACATACATACATTCATACATACATACACAAATTCATACGTACATACATTCATACTCATATTCATGTACAGGGAGAGAGATAGTAGTGGAGGAAAGAAACTCCACGTACGTGTGTGTGTTGTGTGTGTGTGTGTGTGTGTGTGTGTGTGTGTGTGTGTGTGTGTGTGTGTGTGTGTGTGTGCGCGTGCGTGCGCGTGCGTGTGCGCGCGCGGGCGCGCGATCGCCCGTGTGTCCTCAAAGAAAACTGGAGCAAACGTCAAAAACTCCACACACGTACAAATTCTGTTAATTCACTTGTTTTGATCTTATTTGCGACTTGACAGAGCCAGGGTGTCGTCTATCAAAAAATCGAAAATCAGATGTACTCTTTTTCCGCTTTTCTTGACTTTTTTCCTTTCTCTTCTTTTTAAATGAATGAATAATGTTTGAAACTGACCGAGAAATTACACAATAGATTGTGAGTGACGATCATTAACATTTCGTGTACTAAGACGCTCACGAATTCATTTTGTAAGTATATTTTCTTCCCCAGGCATCGGCGTGGATGACATGTTTCTCATGATGTCTTCGTGGAGCGAAAGTATTCCTCGTGAAGCCTCTGAGCAAAACGTGCAGCATGTTCCCCTGATTGTGAGTAGGGCGCTGGCAAGCGCTGGCATCGGAATCACCATCACCTCCCTCACCGACTTCTTGGCTTTCGTCATCGGCACAACGTCTGTCTTCGTGAGCGTCACCAATTTTTCGTGACCGTGAGCAGTCATGTCGCTGTTGTTGTGGGGACTCATTGTGACCGTCGCTATCATCATCTACACGTCTTCTTTTTACATACAACGACATTATCGTCGTCTTTTGGGCATTCATTTTTTTTCTGTTCTGTTAGACTGACAAGCTACCGTAGTCTATTACCTCTTTTAAATCATGACCCGTTGCTGGTTGTGATTTCGTAGATCACTGTTGAGAAAATCGAACATTAACCAGTAATTGAAGAAACTATTATGCTTTTGAGGGTTTGACATCGATTCTTTCAGAACAGTTTATACGCAAAACCCATGGTTGTGTCTTTAGGACCCCGTGTACAACAGATCGGTGAAATGTTTACGATGGATTGTAGTTCATGGACGCTGTAGCTATAGGATCGTTTAAAAGAGTCATATGCATTGTTTGTACGGAGCCGCTGCACAGTACCAGCAGAAGGGAAATAAGTTGCAATGGATTGTAAGTCCAGGACTTCCCAGGATCCCAGAAATGGGTATTACAGTGCAGCATACCAGCAGAAATGAAATAAGTTGCAATGGATTGAAGTCCAGGACTGCCAGGATCCCAAAATGGGTATACAGTGCTCTTTGAGTCCAAGGCCAGATACCAGGACTGATGAAATGGTTCATTAGAGATTTTATTCATCAGGATCGATGAAATGGTTACAACGTTTCATCTTGGAGTCCAGCATACCAGGATCTAGTAAAATGGATTTATATAGATGTTTTTATTGCTCTGTTTTACAGTATCAATGAAATGGTTTACAAAGATGTTCATTAGAGCTCCAGCGTGCCAGGATCAATAAAATGTTTAAATAGATTTGTGTTTATTGGGCTCTTTTTACCAGTATCAATGAAATAGTTTACAATAGACTGGTGTTTCCATGGGTCCATTATCTAGCATCAATAAATGTTTTACAATAGACTGTGGTTGTCCATGGGGTTCCATTTACTAAATCAATGAAATGATTACAATAGACTGGTGTTGTCCATGGGGTTCCATTATACTAACATCAATGAAATGGTTTACAATAGACTGGTGTTGTCCATGGGGTTCCATTATACTAACATCAGTGAAATGGTTTACAATAGACTGGTGTTGTCCATGGGGTTCCATTATACTAACATCAATGAAATGGTTTACAATAGACTGGTGTTGTCCATGGGGTTCCATTATACTAACATCAAATGGTTTACAACAGACTGGTGTTGTCCATGGGGTTCCATTATACTAACATCAATGAAATGGTATACAATAGACTTGTGTTGTCCATGGGGTTCCATTATACTAACATCATAAAATGGTTTACAACAGACTGGTGTTGTCCATGGGGTTCCATTATACTAACATCAATGAAATGGTTACACTAGACTTGGTGTTGTCCATGGGCGTTCCATTATACTAACATCAATGAAATGATTTACAATAGACTGGTGTTGTCCATGGGGTTCCATTATACTAACGTCAATGAAATGGTTTACAATAGACTGGTGTTGTCCATGGGGTTTCATTATACTAACATCAATGAATGATAATACGTGGTCATGGTATATACTACCAATGAATGGTTACTAGATGGTGTTGTCCATGGGGTTCATTATACTAACATCAATGAAATGGTATACAATAGACTGTGTGTCTGGGGTTTTCCATAAATGAATGGAATGATGGTGTTCCATGGTTTTATACTAACATCAATGAAATGGTTTTACAATAGATTGGTGTTCGTGGGGCTATTTTTGCCAGTATCAATGAAATCGTTGAAATAGAATGATGTTCAGTGGGCTTCATTATACCATTATCAATTAAATGGTTTACAATAGACTGGTGTTCAGTGGGCTTCATTATACCAATATCTAGGAAATGGTTTACAATAGACTGGTGTTCAGTGGGCTTCATTATACCAACATCAGTGAAATGGTTTACAACAGACTGTTGTTCAATGGGTTTCATTTTTCCAATAAATTGTCTATGAAATGGTTTACAGTAGTCTGGTGTTCAGTGGGCTTCATTATACCAATATCTATGAAATGGTTTACAACAATAGGCTGGTGGTCAGTGGGCTTCATTATACCAATATCTATGAACTGGTTTACAACAATAGACTGGTGTTCCGTGGGCTTCATTATCTATGAAATGGTGTACAACAATAGACTGGTGTTCAGTGGGCTTCATTATATCATTATCTATGAAATGGTTTACAACAATAGACTGGTGTTCAAAGGGCTTCATTATACTAATATTGATGAAATGGTTTACAACAATAGACTAGTGTTCAATGGGCTTCGTTTTACCAATATCTATGAAATGGTTTACAGTAGACTGGTGTTCATGGGGCTTCACTATACCAATATCTATGAAATGGTTTACAACAGACTGATATTCAATGGGCTTCGTTTTACCAATATCTATGAAATGGTTTACAGTAGACTGGTGTTCAGTGGGCTTCATTATACCAATATCAGTGAAATGGCTTACAACAATAGACAGGTGTTCATGGGGCTTCATTAAACCAGGATCGACGAACTGTTTCACAGTAAACGGTATTCAAAAAGCTTCAGCGTATGAAGATCAGCAAAAATGGTTTATATGATGTATGGTAGATTGGTGTTTATGGGGCCCAGCATATGGGGATCGGTTAAATGGTTCACTTAGACTGATGTTTATTGTGATCCATGATACTGGATGAATGAGATGGTTTACGATAAATTGGTGTTCATGGTTCTCTAGCATACCAGGATCAGTGAAATGGTTTACAATAGACTGTTGTTTATGGGGCTTCATCACACCAGAACCAGTAAAATAATTCACGACATAATGTTTTTTTTTAGTGGGTTCTATTATACCAGGATCAATAAAATGGTTTACGATATACTGTTTTTCATTGGATTCCTGCATACCAGGATCAGTCAAATGGTTTACAGTAGATTGGTGTTCAATGGGGCTAAACTATACCTGGATGAATTAAATGGTTCACAATTGATAATGGGAGCGCATCAAAAGCTAAAAAAAAAAAAAAAGAAGAAAGAAAGCAAAAAAAAAAAAAAGAACAAAAACAAAAAAAACTCTTGTCCCAAACGGGTTTTTTTATTTTTTTATTTTTTTATCCAAGTTGGAAAAAAGATAAAAACGTGATCGAGAGCATAATTAGCGATGGCTTTTAAAACAAGGGAATGGGCAATCAGTCTGATTGAAAATTATAATATTAGTCTCCCTACACAGCCGCCTTCAAAAACAGACAGCTGTAGTACGGCGCAAAATGTAATGATTTTGCGTGAAGTAAATGGTAACAACTGTAACTTTGTTACATTTCGCGTACGTTACACACGCAAAGTGTAACAATTATTACAGTTTGTTCACGTGATGGGCAAAATTTAACAAAAGTTGCATTTTGAAGGGGGCATTAGGAATAAGCGTGTGAACCGTTTTATAGGAAGAACTGTATCGGAATTCTCACCACGAGTCTGACATGTCATACAGTAAAGTTACTAATTCTAAAAATTTTATTTCTTCTGTCTAAGACAGATATTTATATCTGTTGATATTGGCTAGTCCTTATAGATTTTCGATCAATATGAATACCGTTTAGTGAGTTGCTAGCTTTTTGCAAGCTTTTTACTAAATGCGCTCATCATTTCAAAACAAAAGGCAGACAGTGAAAAATCACAAATAACCGAGCCGAACTGGAAAAGCCCTATGTGCAGTAGTGATTGTTCTGTTTTCCTTTCGAGAAGGTGGCTGAAGAAACGTATCAATGGCTGATGTTTTCTTTTGCACAGGAGTGGCTGTTTTGTTCTGTTACCTTGCCAACATCACCATGTTCAGCGGCTGCCTGGTCATTCACGGACGACGTGTGTACTTGTGGCGCCATTCCTTCACCTGTCGGGTCACCAAGGCACGTGAGGACCTGAAGAAAGAAAGCCGTTCCGCATGTTATGCCGCCGTTTGTGGTGGCAACCCCCCTCGGAAAGAAAGAGATGATGAAAGTGTCTGTGAGAAGTTCCCTGCCAGAGTGCTACCCTGCCTGATCGAGCGCAGTGTCGTCAGTCTTTTCATCATCATTCTGTTTATGGGGTACTTGGCAGTCTCCATTTATGGCATCGTTTATCTGAAACAAGGTTTAGTTCTGCAGGACCTGGTCTTAGACTCGTCTTACTATTATAAGTATCTGACCTTTGATGAAGAGTACTTCCCCACCAGGATCCCCGTCGGTTTCATAGTCAAAGAACCTCTGAACTATTCTGGACAAGATGGCATCCTGTTCCAAAACCTGTTGCAGCAGGCTCGAAACGACAGTGGCATTGACTCCACCTTTGAGAGATGCTGGTTGACATCCTACGAGCAAACTGCAGGTTACAATGTAGGGAACTTTATGACAGGTCTTCCAGCATTCCTCCTAAACAACTCCTATTTTGAAGGTGACGTGGTCATGGACAGCTCACAGAACAGCATCCTGGCCTCGCGCTGCTTCGTCTACTCCGTGGGCAACAGTGACCAGTATGAAAACGCCAATCTGATGGCGAGGATGCGGGAGCTGGCTGATGACTCTCCACTGCCGGTGTTCCCTTACCACTTCTCGTTCGTGGCGTTCGAACAGTTCCTGGCCGTGCTGCCCGCCACACTGCAGCTGGTGGGCTGTGCTGTGGCGGTGATGACCGTGGTGACCTTCATCTTCCTGCCTCACGTCCTCATGGTTCTTCTGGTGGTCCTCACCATCGTCATGATCCTGGCGGGCATCTTCGGCTTCCTGTACTTCTGGGACCTGACCCTGTCCTCTATCACCATGATCCACCTGATCATGAGTGTCGGCTTCTCCGTCGATTTCTCCGCCCACGTGTGCGCCGCCTACCTGTTGTCCAAACGTCACAGCCGTCAGGAGAGGGCTCGTGACGCTATCCGACATGCCGCCGGCCCCATCCTGAACGGGGCCACCTCCACCCTGCTGGGCGTGCTCCTCCTCCTGGCCTCCTCCTCCTTCATCTTCCAGTCCTTCTTCAAGGTCATGTTCCTGGTCATCCTGTTCGGGGTGCTGCACGCCATCTTCTTCCTGCCGGCCGTCCTGTCCTTGTTCGGGCCTCAGGGCAGCGCCTCTTCTGACGGTGCCGGGGACCACTCTGTACAGAAGGGCAGTCCTGCCCTGGCCGCGAATGGTCATCCTGCAGCGTCTTCTAACAGAGTATCACCAGTCGGTGACTCCATGGTGGAACTGCCCCGATTCCGAGTGGAGGGTCAGAACATAGTGTCTGAATATCGCCGTAAATGACTTGAACGAACATTGCGATGGTGGGGAGTGAATCATCCAGAAATTCAAGCGCACTTTGAATTGACGCAGTGAGAAAAACAATAAATGCCTATTTCTTTTAAAGCTTATGTGTAGTCTTATGTAATGTGTATTTTTTTTTATGCATAATCGCTGATATCTTGTTCAAGTTTGAGATGTTCCAGAATGGAAACCCATGAACTGCAGGTATCAAGCGTTCTTGTAGACCTGGGCACAGGACAGAGGAAGGGGACAAATCTCCAAACCTCCTCTCATCTGCACATCTGACTTTCACTCCTGACCCATGGCAGTGCATTCATGCAGCTTATTGTCAAATGTTTTGAGGTGTTTTTTAAGAACAACAAAATACGATGGCAGTATTGAGAAAAGAGTAAAATTTTTAAACCGGTGTGACCCGGAAATACTTGGCATTAAATTAAATAATGTACATTTTGACGTCTTTATAATCGTAAAATATACACTTGTAAATATACTCAATTTTATCCCCCCGCCCCTTCCCCGTCCAACCACCTAAACCTTTACCGTCCAACCATCCAAACCTTTATATGAAACCGTATGTGAAAGATATCAGCCCGTTTAGGACTAAAAAGAAATTCCAGCCAGAAGTCATCAAATGAGCAGATAATTTCTTTTGATCAAATTATAGAGACAACACACCTGCAAATGGTAAATCTCACGGCCAACGCATTTTGAACTCTTACTAGTTAGCATTGCAAATTGTAATGGTAGAAAAAATGTCTCCGTTTATTCTGCTTATTTTTCATGGGAAAACAATATAAACTTAACTGCTGTCTGTAATCGTCTCAGCTAAAGTACATATATTCGTGGAAAATATGATATCCAACACACAAAGAGATAGAAAATGAAACATTGTAGATCAAGCTCTCCTACAAAATAAAGGCAGCCGACGCAGCTGCTTGAAGGAAATAGCAACTGCTTCAATGACTGTGATTAAAAGAATGCAGTGAACAGTTCTTTTACATCTCTAAAAGTGTGTGTGTGTGTGTGTGTGTGTGTGTGTGTGTGTGTGTGTGTGTGGTGTGTGTGTAAGCATGCTTGTGAACTTTTAATGAATGAGAAATGCGAAGATGTAATATAACTTTTTTTGATTTTCAGATGGATATAGACACTTAGATTTAGAAATGTGCTTAAACCAAATTCATATGCATGACTTTAGTATTAATTTGATCTTAATATAATGTTTACAAAATCTTACGTATGGAAAGGGATAGACCAGTTCTTCATGTGAACAGGCATTGATCATACACTGCTTTTACTCTATATTTCTGTTTATTGTAACGCGCTTATTCCAACGGCAAATACACATTTTCAAGTATTCAAGCACCATCTGAATCATATATTCTTATATTCATTTGCTAATGTGCTATAATGTGATGCCTTTTTTTAAAGTTTATTTCACGCCGGTCCATGCTGGAAAGCCGGGACCTTTCTCTCTTTGTTTCTTTTTTCTTTTCTTTTTTTTTTTTTTTTCAAGAACAAAGCTCTTGCACCCTCTGAATGCTCTGTCCTAGTACCGCTTGGACTCTACCTTTTGTTAGAAAGAATCTCCTCTTACTTTACTGTCGTCAACCTTTTTCTCTGCCTTTGTGGACAATTCCTTCTCCTGGAGGGGGGGGGGGAGGGGGGTAGGTAGGAGAGGGAGGGCAACACTCTTGTACACTTTTTTTTTCTGGCCACAAGCTATGATATGTAAGTCGTCTTTTTTTCGGATTAAAAAAAATCTAGCGACTAGTTAATTAAAATAAAAGTATATACACCGTCCAAGGGTGAACATTAACTGCCCATTGTACAATGTCTGTCTGCTAAAATGACCATAATTTTTTTGTTTGTTACATATAATTGTTCATTCATTCTTAATACTTTTTAAAGTTTCTTTCTTTTTTTCTCCATGTTCTCTTTTCTTTTCCTTTTCTCTTTGTTGTTGTTGTTGTTGTTGTTGTTGTTTCCGTACCACTTCAGTATCATTACCCCCATGCAGGTCATTGGGATCCCCGTTCACAGCCGCGCCGTAGCCCCGGCACTGGCAATTCATGTAGAGCAAAAAAGGTTAAATCATCATGAGGCAGCCGAATAGAAGAGACAATGCACTGGTACCATGACACTTGGGTGGTGTTCCGTGGCGCCTTTTCCGCAGAACACCACCTGAGTCTTCTACTGTCGGCAAAAAATTTGCTCAGTAGCGAAGCCAGCGTGAGTAGGAGTTCCCCCACCATGAGTTTTGCCGATACCAGCGATCCCGATAGGAAGTCACCAAAGACATAGACATGGAGAGGAAATCGAAACTGAGGTCACCGTGAGAGCAGGGCATGAACGGCTACAGAATTTGAGACTTTATTTTATGCTGATCAATGAGAATTATCATGATTATGAAGATTATGCCATCCTTTCTGGTCTGAGACTAAACTACAGGGCTGTACTGGACACTTCCTTTCGTAACATATCCTGACATCAACCAGGCCCTAAAGATACAGACACCTGCAGCGTTGGGCAGAAAATTGTACCAACACTCTCAGACACGCGTTCATTACGCAGATGAAACTGGACTGTTTTGTCCAGTCTTTCCAGTCGACCCCACAGCAAGTTTAACCTGGCTAGGAGGCAGTCGGGGCCGAAACGTCCCACGAACGAATGCCTCTGATGGGGATCGAACCCACGACCTTCCAGACTGCAAACCGTGACAACTACTATTCTACGGAGGCAATTTCTCTCTTTCTTTTTTTCTTGCTTTCTTTTTTTTTTTTTTAATCTAGATCTTACGCATTTTCCCCTCATGATCTAGGAACGAGATATTTACGGGAAAGCTTTAAGCACTGGGCACAGTCTAGTCATTTCGGCCTTAACAATGTCAGTAATGAAGGTAACGTGTTATTTATTGATCCTGCCTTTTGTAGATCACACGTGTCTCTATTGTTCACGGCTATTTCAGGGTGCAACCAGCTTTTCCCCGCTGTAATGCTGACAGCCCCGAGGAGGTCATGTGTGGGTGGACCGGACACGTTGCACAATGCTTTTCGTCGAACGCTTACATGTACTGTTTACTTAAGGTGGAGCTGTATCTCTAAAATTCTTTTATGGGAGTAGCTTCCCTCCTTACCCCCTTCCCCCGCCCTTACCACACTCTCCCTCACCGTTCCACGTAACATTAACAAGTCATTACAGCACATTCAACCGATTTACATAGAGCATTTAGAAGTTACAGTAAAATTGTTTTAAGAGATGTATTTTGTGTGCGCCAATGTGAAGCTAAACTTATCGGAATGTTAACCAGTCATTAGAAAACAGAATGCTGATTAGCAGTCACGGGGGACTGCGTGGCATTTATCACCCAGAAACGAACGGAAACCCGAAACGAAAAGATTAGAGAGAAAACAGCAATAGCAGCAGCAGCAGCAGCAGCAGCAGAAGCAGTAGTAGCAGCAACAACAACAACAACAACAACAACAACAACAACAACAACATTACTGTTGAATTTACCCCCTTCTGTAATATTCTGGTTAACTCGATCGAGTTGTGAGAGTTCTACTAATTTCTCTCCTTTAGATAATAATTTGTGTGAGTTTGTTTCCTGGTTGAATGAACTACTTTTGTATTTGTTTTATTCATTTATTGTTTTATAGCGTGTCGAATTTTGTTTTAAAACCGTGCCTGATATAATGTATTTAGAACCAGCAAGTGAAAGAGAAGTGAATGTACTGAAACCCGAGCGGAAGGGCAATTTCTGAGCACATTAAAGCGAGTCACTGTGCATGCTCTTTGTCGTCTGTTTTGTTTGATGCGCATGATTCTGTACTGAATTGTTCTGATGTTCTGGCACACTTCGTGCAGAAACATGGTTAAGCCATATACACGTTACTCTCTCTCTCTCTCTCTCTCTCTCTCTCTCTCTCTCTAACAACGCACAACACCACACCACACCACACCACACCCTACCCCACACACCCCACCCCACCCCACCCCACCCCACCCCACACCACACCACACCACACCACAACACATACACTTACACAGTCACCCCCCCCCCCCCCCCACACACACACACACACACACTGCTTTGTCTGAGGTTTCCATGTAAAATTGCTGTGAATAATTATGCCTAGAACACGATGTTTGTCAACTTTTTCGATTTCAGATTTTTTTTTTTGAGAAACGTGGAAGGGTGTCTTCACGTCTTGTTAGGGCATGAATACAATGTCGTCACTGGGTCGTAACATCTAATTTGCATTTGCACAATTCACTTGGAGTGTCAACACGGAGAAAAAAAAAGAGAGAGAGAGAGAAATGAAAATGAAATGAAATTTATTCAGGATAGGCCGCAGCCCCTTCTGAAGGAGGATCACATCCAAAAACATAACATAGTAAGTTAAACAACAACAACATAGTACACAATTATATGAAGTTCAATTTACCACACAGGTGCATGAAGTGCGATATACTGACTCAAATATAATAACATAATACTAGGATAGCAGTGTTCATGTAACATCGGCGTTTTCACACATTCATTAACTAAACACAACAGCTCGGCTCTTAAAGGGCTTTATACAAATACATGCACAAATTTCTCACAATACCTTGATTTTCATTCGTCATCAGTAGAGTCACAGGAAACTGACATGGATTTGCGTAGTATTTAAAAGGAATATATTTCTGCAGTAGATCACTGACAGCAGGACAGAAGAACAAAAAGCGTGTTTCGTCATCGTTTGCTCTTTCACATTGTGGGCATATCAGACTGTTGTCAGAAACTACATTATACCGTTGACGATGGACTGCTATATCTGAAACATCAGATCTGAACTTCGTCATGCAATTTTTAACATGTCTGTCAATATCAATACATTTCGCAGTTATTCGATAATTTAAATGTTCTGTATCATGAAAAGCTATCACTATCCTTAGTATATTCATGCCAGTTTTTGCCATCTGTTGTCAATAAGTCTTTGACGAAATAATTGCAAACAATATTTTACATTTTCCACACCCTGGTTCAGCCATACAAATCTTACGAACACCTGACGCCCACGTGGTTTTACCACGTGAATCTAACCGAACTAACATTTTTTAAGCTTTCAAAGGCAATCTATTATTACTCATCCGTGATATCTTTAGCCAGCATCTAATTCGGCGCACAAGCGATTTTATGTAAATAGAATAACGGCAAGTATCTCTATAAACTACATCATTTGGTGTTTTAATATGGACCCCTAAATCTTTTTTCCAGGACATGCACATGAACTTTTTCAATGTGAACAGCAGCGGCATCCAGTCCCCACAGTTCAGCACCACAGAGAGCAATGGGTTGCACCTGGGTATAAAAAATGTTTAATAATACTTTAAGTGAATTATTATTCAGTATGTGCAATCGTTGCAAAGTGAAAAATAACACATTTTTCGCCCTGCTTGCGAGATCTTTATAAGAAGTCACAAAACTAAGTCGGGTAGAAAAATTAATATCAAGACATTTCTAACAGTTAACAACAGTCATTCGCTCCCCATTACAAGACCATCTCTCACTTGCTGCAAGGTACCCTCCTTTTCTAAATACAACAATATTGCGCCTTGTCATATTAACCTTAAGTTGGAGCTTAGATGCTGCATTACATGTATTGTTCAATTGAGTCCGAAGGCCAGTTGGGGATTCCGATAACCTAGCTGCATCATCTTCTGATAACAAATATAAATAATTCAACTGTATCTGAATACTATGTACAATGGCAGCTAATGTTCACTTTGGACGGTGTTTATAGTTTTTTTTTAATTACCTAGTCGCTATTTTTTTTTTTAAATCCGAAGCAAAGAAGACTAACATAAATATCATAAATTCGCTTGTGCGCTGAATTAGATACTGACTAAAGATACCACGGATGAATGATAATAGACTGCCTTTGAAAGCTTATAAAATGTTAGTTTGGTTAGATTCACGTGGTAAAACCACGTGGGCGTCAGGTGTTCGTAAGACACTATTTCTAAATGGCTTCGGATTTGTATGGCTGAACCAGGGTGTGGAAAATGTAAAATATTGTTTGCAATTATTTCGTCAAAGACTTATTTGACAACAGATGGCAAAAACTGGCATGAATATACTAAGGATAGTGATAGGTTAATTCGGTCGAGTCGAGTTGTAAGAGTTCTACTAATTTGTTTCCTTTAAATAACTTATTTTTTTGTGTGTGACTTCGGGTGTTTTTTTTTCCTTTTTAAATTTTTTTTTTTTTATTAGTGAACTACTTTCGTATTTGTTTTATTAATTTATTGTTTTATGGCGAGTCGAATTCTTTAAAAACTGTACCTGTTGTAATGTAGTTAGAACTGGCAAGTGAAAGAATGAATGAATGAATGAAGCAGCTGAAACCCAAGCATCATGTGAATTTTGTTAACACGTTAAAGCCAGTCACTGTGCATGCTCTTTGTCGTCTGTTTTGATTGATACGCATGATTCTGTACTGAAATTTACGATGTTCTGGCACACTTAGAGCAGCAACATGGTTAAGCCATACACACATTTTGCAAAGTCTCTGTCTGTCTGTCTGTTTGTCTATCTGTCTGTCTCTTACAACGCACAACACAACACAACACAACGCAACACAACACACCACACCACATCATACCACACAACACCACACACACACACATACACATACACACGCGTGCGCGCGCGCGCGCACGCGCGCCCGCGTGCTTGCACTGCGTACGTACTATCCTCTCTCTCCTCTCTCCTCTCTCTCTCTCCCCCCCCCCCCCCTCTCTCTTACACTCTTACATGCACACACATTTGTCTGTCTGTCTGTCCCTCCCCCCCCCCCTCTCTCTCTCTCTCTCTTACAACGCACAACACAACACACCACACCACAACACACCGTACACACACACACACACACACACACACACACACACACACACACACACACACTCACACACACACACTGCTTTGTCTGATGTTTTGAAGTAAGAAGTCCATGCAAAATTGCTGCGAATGATTAGACATAGAACACGATGATTGTCGACTTCTTCGAATCCAGAATTTTTCAGAAACGCGGAAGAATGTCATTGATCTGTTGTTATGGGCATGAATACAATGTCACATCTGATTTACATTGCACGATTCACTTAGAGTGTCAACACGAAGAGAGAGAGAGAGAGAGAGAGAGAGAGAGAGAGAGAGAGAGAGAGAGAGAGAGAGAGAGAGAGAGAGAGAGAGGGAAGCGGAAGCGGAAGCGGAAGCGGAAGTTTATTCAGTATAGGCCATAGCCCCTTCTGAAGGGGGTACAATACATGGACAATAACACTTTTGCATAAACAGCGAATAGGTAGACAATTATATCAAATGACATGACAGTTGAGCATTAATCCATTCTGACTGGGTAATCTAAGAATACTTTAGCTAAGTAGTATAGTACGTCTTTTAAATGCTTTATACAAATATATGCAAACATTCTTCAATATAATTTCGTTCCGATTTGCCATGAGCAATACGACTTTAAACAGGCATGGGCTTTTTAGATATTTAGGGGGAATAAAATCATTTCGTAAATCTTGGAAGACAGGGCAGCACAGCAAAAAATGTTGTTCATCCTCTTTGGCATTCTTACATAATGGACATATAATAGCATCTTCATCAACATTAGTATACCGATTCTTCTGTACGGATATATCGGCTATTCCAAATCTCATTCTTGCCATATAGGTCTTCAAATGCCTATCAATGTCCAGCAAAAGATACGCTTCACAATTCCTAGATGATTTGAATGTTCTATAAAAAGCATACCTGTCACTATCTTGAATGTGTTCCTCCCATTTTTGCCATCGGTTATCAATCAACCTTTGACGTAGTTCTTTTAAAAAGATATTGACATTTTCCACACCTTGATTGACCCAGACGAACCCGAACCCATTTTGATACAAAAAATCTCGAATGTCTGACGCCCAATTTTTCTTACCTTTTAATTCTAAACTAAGCAACATTTTATACGCCTTATATGGTAATCTTTTCTCATCCATACGCAGAATTTTCAACCAGTAACTAATACATCGTAAATAGGAGTTGATGTACATAGGATATCGACCTGTATCCCCATACACAAAATCATTTGGCGTTTTAGGTTGCACTCCCAAGAATCTTTTTAAAGCAAACAAGTGAACTTTTTCTATTTCAGCAACAGCTTTATCCATACCCCATAACTCTGCTCCATACTGAGCAATTGGTTGTACTTGCGCATCAAAAAGTTTAAGTAACACAACCAAAGAGTTGTTATTAAGCATATACAATTTTCTCAATATACATAGTACCGCATGTTTTGCTCTGCTCGCAAGGTCCTGACAGGCAGGTGAAAAACTAAGACGGGTAGTGAAATAGATGCCAAGATATTTGTAACAATTCACAATACCCATTGCCTCGCCATTTAAAAACCATCTCTCCCTTGCTGCCAGGTATCCACCTTTTCGAAAAACTACAACGCGGCTCTTTTCCATATTTATCTTAAGTTGAAGCCTTGCAGCTGCATTATGGAGGTTATTTAACTGGGTTTGGAGTCCAACAGGAGTTTCTGATAACAAAGCAATATCATCAGCTAGTAACAAGATAAATAATTCGAAGATTTCAGGTGACAGTGTGGCTCCATGACGTCCCTTTTCAATTATTTCTGTGGCCAATTCATTTATAAATAACGAAAATAATACAGGACTACAAGCATCTCCCTGTTTCACACCCTGTGTGCACAAAATACAGTCTGTGAGATCACTGCCCGCTCTTACTTTTGCTTTCACATTAGAATACATACTTTTTATACACCGAAACAGCTTCCCTTTAACACCATTCTTTTGAAGAACTGGCCATAGAAGTTTCCTTGAAATAGAATCAAAGGCCTTCTCAAAATCAATAAAAGCAACGTAGAATTTACGATTTAATGAAAACTGCTTCTGTACAATTGCTAATAATGTAAACATATGGTCCACTGTAGAGTATCCTTTCTTAAAACCAGCCTGATATTCGTCAGTGATATTATACTGTTCTACCCACATCTGCAACCTGTAGTTTATAATAGAACTATATAGCTTGCTGCCAATGTCACAAAGTGACACTCCTCTGTAGTTGCCAGGATCATTAACATTTCCTTTTTTAAACAATGGCACTATGATTGATTCCATCCAGCCTTCAGGGTATATTCCTCTGTCAAAAAGAGCATTGAAAAATCTAACAAGGAACTCAACAATAGTCTCGCCACCATTTTTAAACATTTCTCCAATTAAGCCATCTGGACCAGCAGATTTGCCGTTTTTCAACTTCTTTATAGCTACTATAACTTCCTCTTTGGAGATTGGGTCATCCAGAAAACTAATTTCATCTGTGCTTTCCGAATAATTTACCGTTTCTGTTTCTACTGTGCTGTCAACATCTTTTTCAAGGAGGTTTTTGAAATGTCTATGCCACTCGTTAACTGAAATCGCATTATGTGTGCGAGACACCTTGAATGACACCCTATGTACATTACGCCAAAAATCATTGGTATCATTCACCGAATTAACAAGATTATTTAATAAACAAGTGTTGTATTCTTTTTCCTTCTTCTGTAATAGCTTCTTATATTCTCTTCGAGATATACAATAATTCGACCTGTCAGTGACATCCAATGTTCTGCGAAATATTCTTAGAAGCTTTCTGGTAGACATTTTAGCTACTTGACATTCTAGGTCAAACCACGCATCGTTACGTGTTCTTTCATCAATTCTGATCCTTGTTTTCATACACTGTGCTTGTTTTCTCATACAGTTGTTAAACGTATTCAATGCCAGGTCAATATCCACATCTATGAGGTCAATTGCTGCTTCAAATAAAGATTTTGTACCTTCATTGTTCATCAGTGCATGAAATAAATCAGCATTCTGTTCCCGCCATACAAATTTTTCAATAAACTTACAATTTTCAATCACATTATCTTGATCCCTATGAAGTTTATCATCCTGATAAAAGTTCACATGAAACTCTAAAGGCAAGTGATCGGACTCAATGCGTTCTTGCACATACATAGAACATAATGACATAATACATAAATAAAGATCAACAGAGGCCAAGAAATAATCATTAACACTATTACCTGTATCAGAAACGTATGTGAAACGACCTTGGCGGTCGCCATTACATACTCCGTTTAAAATGCATAATTCTAGAGCTGTGCACATGCTTAGTAAACACTTACCATATCTGTTTAATACTTTGTCTTCAGACTCCCTTTTAATACGAAAAGAATCATTTTTTAAACATGCACTATAAACATTGCTATTAGCGCCTGTATCCTGACCGATATTGGAAGTTCTGCTGTTAAGGTCTCCGCTTAAAAGAATATACATATTAGGAAATTTAAAGACCTTATCTGTGAGAATATCTTCTAGTGCACGTATACCATTATCAACATCAAAATACGAGTAGTATGGTGAATTTTCCGGGGGTACATATGTACATACATACAAAACATCTTTGGTCAAATTAAGTAGACTTCTAGAAATTACAAACATAATAACATTGTTGTAATCAACATGAATTGCTTTCACATATTGCAAAAGTTCTTTTTTCACGAGACAAATTATTCCCCCTGATCGTCTTCCTTGATGTGTGAATTGTAAAGCTGGTTTACAGAAAATTTCATGGGTATGAAAAGAAAAAGGCTGTAAACAATCAACAAAAGTTTCAACAAGACAAACTATGTCAAACGATGTTATATAAGAGAGAAAGTCAGGATCACCGATCTTCGATAACAATCCGTTGACATTCCAATGTAAAAAAGACAAACGATTTCCATCCACACACACGTTATTCCTTTCTCGCTCTCGTACGCATGCACCCTTCCTCTGCTGTGTACAATTCTCACTACCACTCTCAAAATACACATCAACACCGCTGGTGGAAGGTAACGTGTTCACAATATCCTCGCGCACGCAATCGGGAGCTGACATGGCTGCAGTGTCATCTTCTGTCACAAGCTCACGGGGAACAACGCCACTTGCACGTGAATACGTTCTGTCAGAACTAGAGGAAGACGGTGACTCTAATTTTTTTGTTCCCTCTGTGTTATGTACAACTTTAGTAACAAAATCTTTTTTAAGACATAACAATGTATACCGTTCTTTATGTATGCTAGGCCGGCCGTATTCCTATTGTATTGGCATTAGGTTTTGTTGATGATCCAACACAAATTTCTTCCCGTCAATAATCAGGTGGTCAAAAACCATTGTCGCCTTCTTATTTTCTTTTCTGGCTGTCTTTAGATGAGGGACAAGTTTCCGCCGAATCTCCCTAACCCGTGCGGAGAAATCTTCCCCAATGAATATGTTGCTGCCCCGAAGGTTACTTCTCTTACTAAGAATTCTTTCCTTGTCCTTAAAAAAGGTACACCGGCCAATAATAGGGGAATCTTTCTTTTTGTTGAGTCTGTGGAGTCGGTCAAAGTCAATGTCCTGTGTGAGGTCCAGTTTGTCCGTCAGTAGATCTCTAATCACACCTTCACATTGCTCTTTAGTTTCATTTTCATGTCGGGGGATACCATAAAAGATGATATTGTTTCTTTTGGACCGTCCCTCCAAGTCGTCAGCCTTCATTTCTAAGTTCTCAACCTTTTCCCACAGTCTTTCATTTTGTTCTTTCAGAGTTTGATTTTCACTTCTTAAATTTATCACTTCCTCTTTCAGCTCAATCATCTCTTCCCGTAGTCCAGCAAACATGTCTTTAACTTGTCGGATATCTTCCTTCACTTCGTTGAACTTACTGTGAAGGGTCGCCATGATGTCCTTCAGCGTCGGGTCACCGGCTGTCCGTGAAGGGGAAGAAGCTCCAGCAGAGGCGTCACTGGCACTCTTCAAGCGGGACTGCCGAAGACTTTCTGCCTTTCCGCCAGGTCCAGGTCCAGGGTTCAGCTCCACGTCTCCACAGCAATGTAGAAAAACGCCGGCGTACAAATAGGCCAGGAGCAAACCAACCATGACACCGTGTACCCGTTTGCGTAGTTTTAATGTCCGAAAAAACATGGCTTTCATCTTCAACGCTCGTCGAGCCATAAAATGTATGAAGACCGGCACAAATCCTCCGCACACTGACCGAAAACTTAAAGCAGCTTCCGGCATGATGACGACCAGGTACTCTCCGGGTCGATGTAGGGGCTCAGATCAGCGAAACTTCACTTAAATGTCGCAGCTCCTGTCAGTCAGTGTCAACACTTCGCCAGCCGGAAGTGATCCCCGAAGAGAGAGAGAGAGAGAGAGAGAGAGAGAGATCTAAATAACAAACAAAAGTAGGACATATATATGGTAAGGCTGGATATAACGCTGGAGGAACGTGAACGAAACAGAAAGGCAAGGGGAAATCGATTTAACGTGAAAAATAGGGAGACCAAAGATTTTCGACACCAGTGACTGAATTAAATGAACTTTAAAAAAAAAAAGAAGAAAATAACAGAAGAAAAGGGGCAGATGGGAAGTAGGTGTAGGGCGGGAGGGAGAGGGGCGGGGATAATGAGACAATGATGAGGGAGGGGAAAGGGTGGTGGTACGGGAGGCCTTATCAAGAATGATTGTCATACATACTTTTCAATTTTTGAGACATGTAACAACAACAACAACGACGACGACGACGACAACGACGTCGTCGACGACGACAACAACAACAACAATAATGATAATAATAACAACAATAATAATAATAATAAAAAAATGATAACAAAAAAGAACAATAATAATAATAATGATAACAACAACTACAACAGTACTACTACTACTGATAATACAACTAATAATAATCATCATCATCATCATCACTGTGGGAAGGCGATGGGTGAAAATGGAAGGGGGTAAGAGCGAAAAAAAAAAAAAAGGCGGGGGTGGGGGGTGGGGGTGGGGGGGGGGACAGTTATGTTGGTTGAGGAGGGAAAAGGGGAAGTGAGAAAAAAGGGTAAGGAAAAGCAGATTGTGGGAGGGGTGAAGACAGCGGACTGTCACATACACGAATCTCACACTCTGGAGTCTCCCTCTCACAGAGCCCCCCACCCCCCGCCAGTCAGCTGTCCCCTGCTGCTCCAGGGAACGTCATTCAAGTGATCAAGGGTAGGGAAAACTTGAAGGGTGGAAACCAGGAAGAAAAGGGGGTACAGTGTTGGAGGAAGGAGGTAACGAAAAGAACGAGGCGAGGAGGAGAAGGAAGGGAAAACAGGGCGGATGGAACGGAGTGGATGTATCATGTGTCATAAATCTCATCTCCATGTTATATCCCAAGGCATGTAGTTGAACTGACGAAGGGTTGTTAAAAAGGCGAGGGGGTGTGTGTGGGGGGGGGGGGGGGGGGGGGGGGGGGGGGTGGATGGGGAGATAGAGGGTGAAAAGTTGGATCTCTGTCTGCCTGCCTGTCTCGCTCTCTTTCTGGAGAGAGAGAGAGAGAGAGAGAGAGAGAGAGAGAGAGAGAGAGAGAGAGAGAGAGAGAGAGAGAATAAGGCCATCCCGGAATTGAAGGACAGTATGAGACATCAAACATCTTCAACACAACATTTTTATGTACTGTACTCTATAAATCTGTCTGTCTATTTGTCTGTCTATCCATCCATCTATCTATCTATCTATCCATCCATCCATCCATCCATCCATCTATCCATCCGTCCGTCCGTCTGTCTGTCTGTCTGTCTATCTATCTACCTATATATCTATCTGTCTGTCTGTCTCTCTATCAATCTATCACTATCACTAAATACATACAGATATCTATTTTGTTTATGCACACATATCTATCTACGTACCTACCTACCTACCTATCTATCTATCTATCTATCTATCTATCTATTCTCAAAAGCGACAGACGCCCATCATACCTGTATGCTTCATCTTGTCATCCCAAGGTATGCAAAGGCAACATACCATTCAGCCAGATGCTGCGCGCTCGCAGGTTATGCTCAACCAAGAGATCTCAAAGCACTTTCAGCGTAGAGGTACAGTACCCACACCATTCAGAAAGCCATTGAAAGAGTCAGCAGCATCCTACGTAACGAGATCCTTGAATACAGGCCCCAAACTCCCAAGAACAGGGTCCCGTTCATCATTATTCACAACCCTGCCAACCCTCCTCTACATCTGTGACTGCAACAACAGCAACCAGCCTTACATGAAAGCAGCAGGATGAGACAAGCCATGCCAGAGCTCCCCATAACAGGAGAAAGGAATTCAAATAGGCCTAGCCTACAAAACATCCTGATGCCTTCCATGCTTCCTCCACAAGAATCTTCCTCTGACAACCCAGGAAGCCACAGATGTACCAGACAACGCTGTGTCATCTATAAGGAGCATGTAGTAGAGGCACGTCAGTTCACCAGCGACGTTAGTGGCGAGACATTCACCATGAGATATCCTGCAGCACAAGAAACATCATGTACCTGCTCTACTACACCAAATGCAAGGGGGCTCTCGCCACAAGGCTCAGAACGTTGGAGAAACATGCAACTCGCCCAACCAACGCTTCTACTTACATAGGCCACACATCCAGAACAGTACAGGCACCCACGTCACACATTATTTCGACATGCACAACCACTCACTTCAAGACATGCGTTGTATGCAAACTGAAAAACAGTACATAGACAGTGACATTCATAGAGATCTCAGAGAAAAATTCTGGATTCGTAAGCTACAAAGCATTCACAAGGCCTGAACACATATGACTGATCATTTACTTACACGTGCTGAGTTCCCTTGCATTTGATAGCCACTCTGTTGTTCCCTCTCACCACCTGGAGATGAACCCTACAGGCAGAACTCAAGTTCACCAACATGACCGTGGGTGAAGCCAAGAGAACAGCCCAAGACAGAGCGAGATGGAGATCTGCAGTGCGGGCCCTGTGTTCCGATCGGAACGAAGAGGACTAAGTCAAGTCAGTTGTTCCCTCTCGTATAACTAACACAATGAAAACTCAAGAGAGAGAGAGAGAGAGAGAGACAGAGACAGAGAGAATAAAATCAAAAAAAGAGGGGGGGGGGGGGGGGGTAAGCATACTGGTAGAGGTGGGGAGTGACAAAATAATAACAGGATGGCGTATTGCACTTTGCAACGCTTGGTGATGACATTACTGTCATGACGCAAGTTTTCTTTTAGCATCGACCCAATGCTGTCACTCCACTTTTGACGTAATTACACAGTCTGTCGTCCTTGAAAAAGAGCAGCCGCTCGAAATATTGGATTATGTTAGTTTACATTGTTTGTTTTGCCTTTTTACTTCAGTTCTCTCTCTCTCTCTCTCTCTCTCTCTCTCTCTCTCTCTCCTGTAATCATATTTCCAAACGTAGGCAAACTATTCGGTCTTATCTTCACGCGAAAGGAACCGAAGAGGAAGACAAAAGAAGAGAGAGAGAGAGAGAGAGAGAGAGAGAGAGAGGGGGGGGAGAGAGAGAGAGAGAGAGAGAACAGCCAGGAAGGGTAGAGGCGGCTGTCGGAGGGGTAAGTGGGGAGCCGGCAGATGTCCACAAAGCGACACATTCCATTTTCCAGTATACTGTGTATGGGTTTATTAAATGCTACGAGTTATGGTTGATTAAATACGAAAGCATACACAACTCTTGTTCCTTCGAAAAAAACACAAACCACGCTTTGTAGTTTTAGTCAAACATAACGGACAGGTAACGATGCCAACGTTTTAAAATCATTTCCGTTCATGACAAATATACGAGAGTTATTCCATGAGCTTGTGCTGCTGCGAACGCTAGCGATGTCTCTAATTCTAGAGGCCTGATAGAGAAATAAACTATAAACATTAACACCGTTTTACTGGCTGAAGTCATGCATATACACAACCGGAACAAGCAGGGCTGACGGTCATTTATTTCAGAAATAAACTTTTTCTCCTGTGGCCATTTCTAAATGGCGGGGCAAACCCAAAGAGAATGTGCTTTGTCTTCTGGTTTTTACACACCGGACACAATCAGTCACGATCTGCATCACGAATTCAGTGTCCGTTTGCAAGAAAAACAGAGGGGGAAGAGAGAGACGAGTGGGGACGGGCAAGCGATCAGGGTTGTGTGTGTGTGTGTGTGTGTGTGTGTGTGTGTGTGTGTGTGT
>CM065726.1:58494053-58504053 GCA_033310375.1 Conus canariensis
TATCCCGCCATTAAGGCAGCCATACTCCAACTTCGGGGAAGGTGCATGCTATGTGTAACGTGTCATCCATACCAACGGCCAAACTGGCCTTCTCTTCCGAAAGTTGGTGATGGGATTTTACGTGCGTGCAAGATGTTATGCGTGCGTTCACACACGGAACCTCGGTTTATAGTCTCATTCGAAGGACTGTATGGGAAATGGAGTCAGAACCAATGTCAACTCCGAGGGAAATATCCCCCTGTACCGAAACGGCCCGGCGGAGATTCGAACCCGCAACCCCAAGATTACGAGTCCGGCGCTCTACCACCAGGCTATTCCGGCCCCCTAGTATGATTTCTGTAATGTTTATCGTCGTGCGGCATGCCACAGACAAGTTCAACCTGGCGGTGCCCATCACTCTCCAAGACGTATTTTCCTGTTGGATTTACTTCCCATCTATACCATGCAGTATTGGGCAACAAATCACCAGTAGTAGAGAACCCCGGACCTAATACGCTTCGCGTGCATTTTTGGGTATGTTGGTCTACACAGAGAATAGGCCTACTACCCGGGCATTTTCATCAGTCTTCGTTCAAGCGTATATACGCATGAGTGTAAATTTGAAGCTGCGATTGTGTGCGATTTCTTAATTCTTCAGACTTTTTGTTTCACACAGAAACATGTTTGATAGTAATAATATCCTTAACATTCTTCCTTGACATACATTCTGCAACGAAAGCTACATCAATGTCCACTGTGCTTCCATTATCTTTCAATGCACAAGATCTATGTCACATTTGATTCAATTCACATCTGTAGTAGACAGATCGTGTTACACAATCGTCTTTCTGCATGCAGCTGATCTGAAACACGGCTGTACTTGCACATTAACACCCCCATTATTCCAACATCAGATCAGAGCGAAAGTCAAACACACGCCGTTCCTCCACTGCGATTATGAAATAGATTTGAAAAAAACAAATTCACCGAAATAGCTGTTGAAACGAATTTCTAAGAACATGCAGCAAACGCAACATGACTCAGCTGACTGCAAAATTTTCAAAGGCTCTGAATTGATGTATGTGGAAATGTTGCCTTTCAACAGAATAAATTCCGCATTGTCAAACACTTGCGCCTATGTCTGCTTGTGTCTTACCCCATCTTTGAGTATCAACCACAAGTAAAACAGTAAAAACACGGATCTCAGTAGTTTATCAGTTCAAAATCCATCCTGACGCTATTTCAAACCAGAATATGAAATAATTTAACAAAAAATTTACGGACTAAACCGCGTCAAAAACGCTGTTTGATTAGAAAGGAAGAAAAAAAAGAACGAAATGATTTTACAAGAAAATCTTGAAGGCTCCGGTTCGAATTCTGAAACCAATGGAAAAGACAAGGATTTGACATTTTACGTTCAGCAATACTTGAGATACGGCTCCGGAAACATTGCGCAAATGCCCCCGCGCGCGCGCGCACACACGTACACACACACACATAAACACACGCACGCTCGCCAGCGCGCACCACGTACGCAGCACGCAAGCACACTCCCATCCACGCACACACACACACGCGCGGGCGCGCGTGTGTATGCACACACGCGTATGTATGCACGCACGCGTGTTTATGCACGCATGCATATACGCGCCCACACACACACACGCACACACACACACACACACACGCACGCACGCACGCACGCACGCACACACACGCACGCAAGCATGCACGCGCGGACGCAAGCAAGCACGCACGCAAGCACACACACACACACACACACACACACACACACACACACCACACAAGTGCGGGTCCATTAAAACAGCTGAAAGTGTTACCGTATTAGCGAACTCGTATTTTTATTTATTTATTTATTTATTTATTTTTAATTCAAGATTATACGGAAACATCAGAAATCCAAGAATGGTTTTCATTACTCTGTGTGTGTGTGTGTGTGTGTGTGTGTGTGTGTGTGTGTGTGTGTGTGTGTGTGTGTACATGATAGGTACACATTTATGAATTCAAAGTGTACGTGGCAATAATCTCAACACCAAGACAGATAAAGCGAGCTAAGGTCCTGTTCCACATTTACCATCCTAGATTAGAAACTCTTCCAGGAAGAACTGATACTGCAGCAAACAATGTCAGCTTATCACGAGAAAATAAAATAAGAGGTGTTCAGACGTTTGGGTGGGATGAGTGGAGCCTATGACATGAGCGAGGGACTGTATAGCGATAACGTGCGTGCGCGCGTACATAACGCGCAGCGTGCGGCGCGCGCGCGCGCGCGCGCGCGGTGTGTGTGTGTGTGTGTGTGTGTGTGTGTGTGTGTGTGTGTGTTTGTTTGTGTGTGCATGTGTGTGCGTGCGCGCGCGCGCGCGCGCGCGGTGTGTGTGTGCTGCGAGAGAGAGAGAGAGAGAGAGAGAGAGAGAGAGGACAAGACAAGACAAAATTCTTTATTTACGAGGATAATAGATAAGCACTGATGTGCTGTTTTACATCCAGTCCTCGCCCTGAGTAGGGTCAGCAATGCAAAATAAGATCAGGCAACAAAAGAAGCATGCAACAAGTGACTAGAATTACAATACGATACGGAATTAAAACGAAAAAAATAAAATGAAAATAAAGAGAGAGAGAGAGAGAGAGAGAGAGAGAGAGAGAGAGAGAGAGAGAGAGAGAGAGAGGAGTGCAAGGAAAGGCCACGGAGAAAGAGAGAGAGAGAGAGAGAGAGAGAGAAGAGAGAGAGAGAGAGAGAGAGAGAGAAAGAGAGAGAGAAAGAGGAGAAGAGCGAGAGTGGGTGCGGGAAAGAGCATGTTTAGAACAATCAGACAATCAAAAAATTCCAGAGATACAAGACAATCGATTTTGAAGCACCAGGGGAAAAAATGAAAATAAAGCACAAATGGAGGGGAAAAATGCATAATGATAGCCCAGTCACCACGGGTAGGGGGGGGGGGGGGGGGGATATCATATAGATAATACATCAAGTCATTCCAGCAGAACCGTGAGAGAGAGAGAGAGAGAGAGAGAGAGAGAGAGAGAGAGAGAGAGAGAGAGAGAGAGTCTCATAAGAATATAAATGTATCGACATAATGACAAGAGCGCAGGAGGTAGTTGGAAACACAGGCACAGACACAGACACAGACAGACACACACACAGACACAGACACACACACACACACACACACACACGTACTCACATAAGACATACTTACTAAACAGAATAACATGTGCATTTCAAGTATAAAACACTTTCTAAATAGTCAGGTTCATACGTAAGGCAAAGAGGATGGTGGTGGTTGGTGGTGGATTTATGGCGGAGTATGCAAGTACTGGCACATAAGATGGTTGAAGTAATGGTGTTAGAAGGTTGATATGCATTGGTGTTGTTTGGTTGATTCAGGGAGCGAGTTCCATTGACAGGAACCTGAATATGTTAAACTGGACTTGAATAAGTCAATTCTAGGAACAGGGACATGAAGTTTGGGTAGAGTCCTTGAGGAATTAATTGAGAATCGGTGAACTAATGTTGAGGGTGCCTTCCCAGACATAATCCTGTGCATTACGATCCCTTTGTTGTTTTCTAATCTCAGACTTAATGGGAGAACTTGAATCTTTTTATAGTCCGAGTCCAGAAGACTACTGCTTTTTAGGAGGACTAATTTGAGTGCTCGCTTGTGTAGGCTTAGCAATGGTTTGAGGGTGTTTGCGCTTGCAGAGTCCCATAGAGTAGATCCATAGTCTATATATGATTGAATATGAGACTGGAAAATGAGCTTGGGTGAATGCAAGTCGAGGAAGCGTTTGATTTTGGAGAGCTGATAAACTTTCTGTGAAACTTTTTTGCACAGTGAGGTTATGTGAGCTTGTCAACTAATTATGTTATCAATTATTATTCCTAGCACTTTGAGGTATGTAACCTGTTCAACGGGTTCATTTTTAAGATGTACAGGAGGAAACTTAATAGTGAGATTTTGTCTTGTTTGCCTGGTTGTGATAAGCATGGATTTAGTTTTTTGAGGGTGAAGCGACATGTGATTTAGTTCAGTCCATTTTGCGAGGTCATTCGCACTTTCTTGTAACGTTTGTGCAAGAACAATAACATCAGAATGATTTGTGTGTATTGTTGTATCATCAGCAAAGAGTTCACAGGTGGATGTGATAATGGAGAGGTAAATTGTGAACAGTAAGGGACCCAGGATAGAGCCTTATGGGACGCCATTGTAAAGTGTTTGAAATGAAGAGAAAGTTGTATTAATTTTCACACATTGTTGCCAATTTGTGAGATATGAATGAAAAAGCGTAAGAATTTTTGTGGATAAGCCATACAATTTTAATTTTCTAAGAAAAGGTTATGATCTATCACATCAAATGCTGTTTTGAAATCAATAAAGAGGACACCACAATATCTGTTGTTGTTAATGCTATTTAGCCAGTCATCAACGAGGTTGATTAGGGTTGTGTGGCATGAATAGTTGTGTCGGAAGCCGGACCGTCTTGGATGAAGCAAGTGGTATGTATTAAGTTGGTGTAATGTGTGTTTGTTTATGTGTTTTTCCAAAGGTTTGGAAATAGTGGAAATGATTGAGATTGGTCTGTAGTTTGCAGGGTCTGAGCCGTCACCTGCTTTGTAGATAGGTATGACTTTCGCTTTTTTGAAACTATCGGGAAAATGATTTTTGTTGATGCATAAATTGACGACGTGCGTTAACGTACCTGTAATTGCTGGAGCTGATAGTTTGAGGATTTTGCCGTCTAAGCCATCCACCCCGCAGGTACCTGACTATTTTAGGTGCGTTAGGTAGTGATAAACTTCAAAGACTGTTACTGGTGGAATATAAAGTTCAGACTTGATGTTTTTATCTTGGCAATATTGTTTCAGTTTTTGAAGGTCGTTTGATCTGGATGAATCTGTCGTGACAATTTTATTGGCTATAGTGCACAAGTGGGTGTTCAGCTGTTCGACAGAGATGTCTTTAATTACAGTTGATTTTGAAGAAGATTGATTGTTTGTAAGCTGGTTAATAGCTCTCCATACCAATTTTGGGTTCTGGTTTGACGATATTAGTTCTCGATAATATTTCGGTTTTTTTTTTCTTTGCGTTTCTGTGAATTTATTGCATTTCTCAGTTTTCTAGATTCCTCTTCATAGCCATGTTGTTTACGCATATCTCTAAGGTAATCTGCCTCCTGTAACTCTTTAGTGTACCATGCCGGTTTAGGTTTGGCTCGACATCAAATTTTGGAAAATTATGTTCTAAAGATGACCAGGTCATCTCTAAGGTTGAAAACTGGTGAACGTAAGTCCTCCTTGATGTTTTCGAATGTAAAATCAAAATCGAAAGCCATTCAAACTGTTAGTTGGGAAGAAAAATCTTATGAGACGACTGACGACCGTTTGAAAGCCCCATTTGGTGACAAGAATGACAGCGGACAAGACCGTGACTCTGCGAAAGACCCTACGCTTGAAAAGATCAACAGACTAGAAGAGGTGATCGTTACGCTGTGTGAAAAGATTTCTACGCTTGAGTCAGTCGTTCAGAAGGAAAATGTTTTGATCAAATCAATGAGAAGTAGTGGTGTAAATCGTAAAAGTTCTGGAATGCAAACAGAGGATCAGCCTTACCCAACTTATGCTGATGCTGCTTGATGTGGGTCACCGCAACAAGGGTCTTCAAAGACACCTGTCTGTGCTGCATCTCAGGGTAGGCCTAAAGTGCATGTTAGGATAGATGGAGAGGAAAGGGTGAAAAAGAACACACCAGTGAAGAAGAATGTTCCAATGAAGCAAAAGGAAAATGACGTCAAGTTCAATGACGCTGGAAAGATGACGCGAACTAGGGCGTGGAGAAATCAGGACAAAGAACACCAGAACAAAAAGGAACATTCTGACTCCCCAAGTGTTTTGGTTATTAGTGATTCTACCTTCAATAAGATTGATTCAGTCCGACTGGGGATGGCCTATGGTCTTCAAGTTGCAACCCGAAAGGCTTTTGTCATTGATGACATCCAAACAGTAGCTGTAAAGGCTAGGGAAGATCTGTCTCCTGCTCCAGAGTGCATAGTTTTGCACGTGGGGATAAACGACCTTAAAGGAAAAGAAGCAGTTGAAAGCGGAAGAAAAATGGTGTCTGCCATAGAGACTGTCAAGGATACGTTCCCCCAAGCCAAAATAGTTTTCAGTAAGGCTCTTCCGGTTAGACTAGAGAGACTGGAGGCAAAGCGCATGGTATACAATGCTCATGTGTACTCCGTATGCATTGAAAACAAAATCAAAAACGTCTCTTTCGTGGGGTAAGACGCTGTCAGTCAGGTGAGACATTATCAGGATCTCCTTCACCCCAGTCACGAAGGGGCGCGGTTGATGGCAGACTTCCTTGGGCGACATCTCCATAATCTCTTCTGGGAGCGGCCAAAACGCAGGCAGACGCGGGAAAGTTCTTTGGCAGAGGATGGTCGCGCTCCCGTGACTTCCTGCCTCCTTCTGGTGGCCGATGGCTCCCCCCTTGGGTTGTCAGAAAATGATTCAACGAATATCGAACTTGAAGATTAACTCTTATGAAACAACAATGTAATGGGTGTTTCAAAATTTTACAGTGGAATGCAAGGTCTATTTCCACTAACCTACCATCATTCGAAAATCACGTTATGCAGGGAAATTACTGTGTGCTAGCCCTTCAGTCTCTCAATGTTGAAAAACAGAAGCTTCCCAATATTAAGGATTTTTATTATCCTCCACTTTTTACCACTAACGGATTAAATGAAAAAGTTTAATGTGCATTATATATAAGGTGTGGTTTTGAATATTCAAATATTTTTTCCGTGGCCAGTACCAAATGATAAAGAAGGTTGTTTTGCTGTCGGTGTTGCAGTTAAAGTAAATGATAGCTCAATATATAACATATTATCAATGTATTACCCATCTGGTCCAAAGAAGGACAATACAGATTGGCTTAAAAATACGGATTTCTCTAAGGAAAAATGGATAGTTGTGGGTGATTTTAATGCCCATGCCCCTTTCTGGGATACAAACAGCTCTAAAGTAACACGTAATAGGTTTGTTGAAAATGTTGTAGAATCGTAGTTAATATTATTGAATGATGGTCGTATTACAAGAATTCCTGATGTCTCAACTCATAATCCCAGCGCTATCGATTTGTCGTTAGTGTCCTCAAACTTAGCTGTAGATTATGACTGGTCCCCAGGAGAAGATTGTCTTGGAAGTGACCATCTTCCCATTACCATCGCTCTCAATGTCAATTTCAATTCAAACTCGACAGATCCAGTGGAAAACATACTAAAATATAACTACAAATTTGCAAATTGGGAAGATTACAGCAAATTCTTAGAGTCTCATGATCCTGATTTAATAATCAGTGAAGATATCGATGAATTTTATTCAAATTCTAAGAAAATATTACTACTTGCAGCTGATAAGACAACACCAAAATGTGGTTACAAGAAAATTGGTAAATATATTGGTAATGTGTGGTGGACGGAGGAGTGTAAAATAGCGGTGACATCAAAGCGCAAGGCATTTAAGACATGGATTAGAAATAAGGCTGAAGAAAATTTTCAATCCATGAAAATACAGAAAAATATTTGCAAAAAGATCATCACCCAAGCAAAAAAGACATATTGGGAAATATTTTGCAACTCGGAGATTACAGAATCAAAGGATATGTACAGGGTTTGGAAAAAAATAAAAGAGATGAAAAATTGTAACAGGACACAGTCATTTCCTGTGAAACTAGATACGGAATTTAAAACTGCTTTGGATAGGGCTGAGGCATTTGTGAATACTTTTTCATGTAACAGTTGTTCTGCAAGCCTACATTCAGGGGCTAAGCTTTTTAGAACAACCAAAGAAGAAAAAGATGTGTATTCAGACCCTAGCCCAATTCAAGAACACTGTTTAAATTCTCCTTTTCAAATTACAGAATTGAAAGAAACATTAGCTTCTATTTCTTCTTCAATTTCAGCAGTTGGTCTAGATGGCGTTTCCTACCAGATGCTCTGTCACATGCCTTCTTCTTGGATAGGTTTGATACATTCTTTATTCCAAAAATGTTGGGATATTGGCGCTATTCCTAAAATCTGGAAGAGTTCAGTAGTTGTACCAGTTCTAAAAGAGGGCAAAATTAGATCTTCAGTTAACAGCTATGGACCAGTTTCGCTTACTTCTCATGTTGGAAAAATTATGGAAAAAATTATACTCAAACGGATCACTTTTTATTGTGAAAAAAATAACATCATTCCAGTTCAGCAGGCTGGATTTAGGAAAGGGAGATGCACTAGATCATTTGGTTAAGCTTACTACTCAGGTCAAACGTCAATTTTTACGAAGAAAAAGTACACTAGCTACATTTTTTTACGTTAAAAAAGCATATGATAGTGTTTGACATGCCAGATTATTGTTCAAATTAAAGGAGATAGGAATTTGTGGCATATTGTATCGATATATTAAAGCCTTTTTGAAGGCAAGACACATGTGTACAAAAGTTGGCAATACCTACTCATCGTTCAGAAGTGTAGATATGGGGATTCCACAAGGTTCAATCATTGCCCCAATTTTATTCCCCATTTTTGTTTATGATCTTCCAAAAGCTTTGTCTAAGAACACACATGTGGTTCAATACGCTGATGATATTGCAGTATGGATAAACACCAGTTTAAGAAAAAAAAATCGAATAAGAGGATTATCAGTCATGTGCAGACAATTTATCAACAGAAACTAAACAATTTATCAAATTATATAAAAGAAAATGGTTTAAAATTGTCAGGTGAAAAAACATGTTTGCTGCTATTTAATAATGGTGAAAATCCTTCCATATTACCTATTCAGAAATTAGAGGATAATATCATGAAATATCAAAACTGTGTTAAATTTTTAGGAGTCTTTTTGACAACAAAACTTAGTTGGAAAAAGCATATAGAACATTTATTAACAAAGGCAAGAAAAAGATTAAACTTTTTAAAAATAATCAACTATCAGCCTTGGGGGCAAGACACGAAAACTTTATTGCATTTGTCTACTTTAGTTCGATCCAAATTAAAGTATGGCCAAGAAGTATATTATTCAGCTCCAAAATATCTGTTAAAAAAGCTACAAAGTTTGGATAGCAAAGCAGTGAAACTGGCCTTAGGTGTACCAGTTCACGCAAATACTATCAAAAGTTATCAAGCTGCAGAGGTTTTACCTTTTCGAGAACAACGGCTCTTAGACGTATCAAAATATGAGATTAGAGGTCTGTCAGTTAAGAACTCAGTTACAGCGGAACTATTGATGGATTCGAAGAAAGATTATCCCAAACGAGCTAGAAATATTTTATATTTACAACCAATTAGAAATTACGCGTATAAGCTTATGTCTGATTGTAACATTGATTTATCAACAGTTTCTGAAGATCCCATCACGCCTAAGATTCCCCCTTGGGAGCATTTGTGTGGAAATTTTGATTATAATTACACAATGTTTCTAAAACCGAAAACGTTAGTCTCTTGGTTAGTGAGGTCAGAGTTCATCTTGACAATTTTTATAGCAATCACCTGAAAATTTACACTGATGGCTCAATCCTAGATACCATTGGTAGTGGTTCTGGTTTTGTCATTCCTAGCCTAAATGTGAAAAAGAATTATCATCTTGGCAAAGGGTTTTCTATATTTACAGCAGAATTATATGCAATATTGATGGCTTTGAGCTACATTTATGATGCTCCCATGCCTTTTCATAATATTCTCATATGTGTTGATTCAAAATCTGTCTTGCAGTCTCTGGAACATTGGGATGGTAAGGCTCGGAAAGATTTACTTTTTGATACTCATCACCTCATACACTGTTTAAGGATTCATGGCATATCTATTGACTTTTGCTGGGTGCCCTCTCATAGCGGGTTGAAATGGAATCTTCTTCTTCTTCTTCCTCGTTCGCCATCCCGTTAGATGAGCAGCCTGGTGTCCTCGATGAAGGCTGCCGTCCGTCGCAGCTCCTCCAGGGTGCCATACAGCTTGGCTTCCA
>CM065726.1:58506553-58539053 GCA_033310375.1 Conus canariensis
GTGGTCAAGGTGGCACAATCGTTGATGTATTTAATCCCCATTGCTGAACAGGCCTCCTGAAGGTGGTCGTTGCTGGGGCGGATGATGGTGTTCAGAGGGTGCCTCTTGCCGGGATAATTGCAGAGGCCTGAAGTTGGGCTTTGGGGAAGACTCGGTGGCACTGCACAATAAGCTCTCGTCACTGTTGCATTGAAATTGCACCAGCTGGCTGTGATGTTAAGAGCTCGCTGCAGTCACCAGCCCCCACATGGAAGGTAGCCTGCATCACAGTGTGGGTTGGCGTCTGCTTTGTAAGCCACTGAGTCCGACAGGGGACCGTCAGATTGTTGGCACACTCCAACTGAGCGCTGGCCCTAAAGATATTAATACCTCTCAGGGTGCAATCACTCAGCAGTTTTGTAGTGGTCCGTCTCCCAATGGTAACCTGTTGAAGAGTGTGGAGAGGGACACGTTGGGGAGATAATTTTTTCAGGGAGATGTGTCTTCTCACAAAGGGGAGGTGATTGGATATGCGAGTCAGAGGATTTCTCACTCTGGGGTAATGGGTTGTCCTGTACTTTGTCACTGTGAGTTGTGTTGGTAGGGCTGAAGGGGGGGGGGGGGGGGGGGGGGGGGGGGGAGGGGGGGTGCATCCTGTATGCAGTGTGCAGTGAGAGAAGGGGGTGTGTTTTGTGTCTGGGGAAGATGGAGAGGTTGCTTTTGTTGGGTGGCGGAGGAGTTTGAATGTGATTTACATTTAGATTTTTTTTTTATTGGTTGTTATGCTTTTGCGAGAGGGTGATTTGTCATTGGCAGATGAAGACATGTGTCTGAGTTGTGTAGGTAGCGTCGATTTCTATTTTGAAGGTCTGTCTGGTTTCCTGTAGTGTTGAGATTTCGTCAAGGAGGGACTGAGTGATCCTAAGGAATTCTTCCTTAGGCACACAGTCGTCATGACTACAGTACAATTTGTGGGTCTGTTATCAGTGTTGGTGTCAGTCCCTTTCACTGAGCTGTCACAATCGTCTGTGTCGTTTGACGTAGTCACTGTGGATTTGTTGTCGGGTGTCACACAGGTTTTGCTCAAGGGGCCATTAGCCTCTGGTGTCTTGTCTGAGTCAGTTGCTGGGTGGTTGTCATCAGCTGTCACTGATTTGTTGACGTCTTCCCTAGTGTCAGTCTCTGGTGCTGATGTGATATCTTCAGAATGATTGTCAATGTTATCTGTTAGGGTTACACTGTCTGTTGTGCTAGTGAAAGGGGTTCTAATGTTTGTGTTGTCTACTGCTGGTGTAATGTCATAAAAGGGAAAAGGGATAGAGTTGATGTCGTTTTCTGTCACGAGGATGGATGGTGATGTAGGGTGAATCACTATATGGTCATGGAGGGAAGGTAGAGCATGGAGGGTCGTGGTGTGTGGGATGGACATGGGGAACACACCACAGGCGTTGGAAGAATTGCAGGGTGTGGAGACGGTAGAGAACAATCCTGCTTCTTCACAAAGGGGCGGCTCACATTCCAGCTCTACTGGGTACTGTGTAGGCGTGTCTGCCTGAGCGGTGAGAGCTGCACAGCGCTTCTGCTGGTGTTCTCTACATACTGGAGAGAGAGAGAGAGAGAGAGAGAGAGAGAGAGAGAGAGAGAGAGAGAGAGAGAGACGCGCTTATGCGCACACATGCACACCCACACGTACACACATACATGTGTACACACACACACGCAGGCACACTTGCACGCGCGCACGCACACATATGCTTACACACACGCGCACACTCACACAATCAGACCTGAGCGCACATGCCCACACACAGGCACAAATAGTACAAATGGTGACATGCAAATTCAATGTTGTTGTGCTGTTGTTGCGTATATCATGGAGATCTAGTCCATTGATCTTATGTTCATATAATGTTTATAACCATGATATGTTGACACATTTTAGTTTAGTTTATGAATTGAATTTCTGTGTGTGTGATTGTGTGTGTGTGTGTGTGTGTGTGTGTGTGTGTGTGTGTGTGTGTGTGTGTGTGTGTTTGGTATGTGTATGTGTGTGTGCATGTGTTTGTACGTCTGTTTGCATGCGTGCATGCATGTGTGTGTGTGTGTGTGTGTGTGTGTGTGTGTGTGTGTGTGGTGTGTTTGGATAGAAGATGGATTTTGATGTGTAGATAAGTAAATAAGTGGTGAGTGTTGATGTTTCATTTTAAGCTCATTAATTTAATTTTTATTCTATTGTATTCTATTCATTTAAATGTCAAAGTTTGAACTATGTTGAGAGGATGGGTGTGACGAGATGAGTAAGTGTTAGGTAGGTCCTCTAGGGGAAGGACTAGGGATAATTTCTCAATGGGAATTATCTTAACATTTCACCTACACCCTCTCTCTTACTAGTGGTGGAAGGAGCAACTTTCCGGTACTAGTCATCGAAGAAATTTTTATTTTATTCCGGGACTGGGTAAAATACGGGACAGTGACTCTGAGATAGTTTTCCTTAGGCCTGTACTCTTATTAGTACTTGTAGCTCCGAGAGACAGAATTGAAAGAGAGAAGTTCAAACATTCAACATTTGATTGAACAACAAAGAACTGCCACAAGTTAAGTGCACTTTCACACATCAACTTTTATTGTTTACACATATGTAAGTATTAGCGGGTCAATTCCATAGGCTTGGGTATAACTCTCATTGGACTACCACAATGAGTGGACCCTTCCTCACTCCTACTTTACTCGCTTGCACTCAGTGCAGCAAGTTTTAAGTTGGCATATAGGGGGGGGGGGGGGGGGGGGTTCAGTCTAAGTTACACTGAATGTATATGGTTATTATACATCCACTTCGCTTGCAAATCACCCGGTGACTGTAGCCAGAGTGGTACTCATAGACTGGTTCTCCCTATGTCATCATAAAGTGAGGGCAAGGGTCTGATGGGTTTGAGTCCAGGTGGTAAGCTAACTTAGCTTTGCTTCGGAGAGGGTAGATGATCTCTCCTGTGGTTGGTGACTGCCCCACTGGTGTAGATTGGTTGTCTGGTGTCGCCCTGGTGTTGGGCGAAGTCCCAGCTTCTGGTCCAGCCGCAATGTGTCGCGTGTCCAGGATAGGGTGATCAGGATCGCGTGTCCAGGATAGGGTGACCAGGATCGCGTATCCAGGGTAGGTGACCAGGATATCGTGTCCAGGATGGGTGACCAGGATCCCAGTTCTGTGATAAAGAGAACTTGGTCTGTAGGTGAGACTCTGATGGCTGGTTTGTCGAGTGCACACATTTACCCCGTTTCGCTTTCAGCACAGGTGTGAGACTCAGCCAGCAAAGTTTTCTCTATGGTAGAGTTTCTGCTATAACTATTAATCTCCACTTTTGTTTAAAGACTAGGTTAAGCTTACAAAAGGGTAGGAGACAGTAATACTATGTTACATAGTTTCAGTCAAGCAACTCTTCCATGTTTCTTATGAATTAAATCATACTGACTTGGGCTACACTTAGTCCAAGCACACATGTGGTGTAGACTTAAAGTCATACACTACAAATCATTCCAACAATCACCGGTATTTATAAATCAAGGTAGCAGTTCTTAACCTAGCACAGGCATACTGTTTTCCTGACCAAAACAAATCATTTAATTATTAGCACAACAGATAAAATTGCCTACTGGCAAAAGTCAGGGTAAACAAAAAGAACAGTGGTCAGATGGTTAACAGAGAATCATAACTACTGGGAGAGAACTTTTGCCATATGGTGGCAAGCCAACTCCTACACATAATAATCATTCATCTGTTTGATACATGTTGTTAAGCATTTGTACAAATCTACAATGTTAACACACATAGCATACATAAAATCAATACATAGATTCGAAAAGGTAAAACAGAGTTCCAACTCACTTTTCCTGGGAATTAACAGTGAATGACTTGAGATCAAGAGGATACCGGGATTTCCCCACGCCTTCTCTAGTTGTCTCTTTTGTCTTCCACGTGGTCGGGCCTACAGGCAGTCTTGAGGGGTCAGTGAAGGTGAGCCCTGTGTGTCTGGTATATATGGATTCTACTTGCCGAACCCGATTTTGACAACCTGTCATTCACACCTCAGGGGTGAGAGGGGGAGGGATCTAGTCTTATCACTAGTCGCCTCTGGAACCGTTTGATCCTAATCGGCATAGCTCACGGACTTCCGCGGCCAGTTTAATTTATGCGCCCATATGGATACATACTATCGCGGAATGATCCGCCGGTGACATAAGTCACCAGTTCAGCCAGTGCACGGACTGTAGAAAAGGGGGGGGGGGGGGGGGGGAGTGGTGGTGGAGAGCACGGCAGAGGCGTCGCGCCTTTGTTTTCACGGGGTAGAGAGAGAGAGGGAGGGGGGGGGGGGGGTGCGAGACGGGCCATTGCCACAATGAAATTGAAATTTTACTGTGTCGTAGCTACTCGGAGTGGGGAAGGAGAGTTGAGAAGGGGGGGGAGGGGGGGGACGGGGGGGGTAGGTCAACAAGAACGAAAGGCGTCACGAGTTTATCGTGACGCAATTTCTTCATCTGTCATAGTTCGTGTCGGCCGTGCGATTTGCACTAAGCGGGAGAAAGGGGGAAAGGGGGGTTGAGAGGGGGGAGTGGGTATAGATTTGAAATCTATTTTTTTGTTGGGGATTCTAGTGGGACCGATCGCATGGTTTTGTCAAGCGTTTCGTCACAATGGGTAGGATGTTAACGGGGCCATTTCCGACGAGTGTGAGTGTGAGGGGTTGGGGAAGGGGGTGCAAAGGAAAATCTTTCTTTTATTCAAATCATTGTAATGTACCCCATTTGAGTATAACTCATTCCATTGTATTTTATGATTTGATATTGCAATGTGTCACCACAAAATATTTTTCCTTCATGGACAAAATCCACAACTAGTGAACTTGTGGCAGAGAGAGAGAGAGAGAGAGAGAGAGAGAGAGAGAGAGAGAGAGGTGCACGTATAGTGCATGACATAGAAACAAATAAAAAAGAAAACAAAACATTTAAATGTAGGCGAGGAGCTAATTTTAACACAGAGTGCTGGCTTAGATTAGAAACTACGAAAACAAGCTGACCTTACTGCCTATAATGTCAACCGAAGAACAAACAATGGGAGGTGTGGGAATGACGTGGAGAGGGAAGGGGGGCCTATGACATGAGGAAAATGTACACACACACACACACACACCACACACACGTGCCACACACACACACACACACACACACACACACACACACACACGTGTCACACACACACACACACACACACACCACACCACACACACGTGTAACACACACACACACACACACACACACACACACACGTGTCACACACACACACACACACACACACACACACACACGCACGCACGCACACACACACGCACACAGACAGACAACACACACACACACACACACACACACACACACACACACACGCCCGCGCGCGCGCGCTCACACACACACACACACACACACACACACACACACACACACACGTGCGTGTTGTGTGTGTGTGTGTGTTGTGTGTGTGTGTGTGTGTGTGTGTGTGTGTGAGTGCGTGCGTGCGTGCGTGCGTGCGCGCGGGCTACCTCATCATCAATCATCATTAAAAAGAGTGCATTGTGTACAGCCCGTAGGAGCTTTGTTTCCACCCCGCATCTGTTCAGTTGTTTGTTTGTTCGTCTGTCAGCTAAACCACGCAAAAACCATCGAACCTACAGCCACCACACTTGGTCAAAACATGGAATCTGACCCAAGAACCAACCCGTTAAACTTCAGTGCGGATCACTACAGTCTAGTCAGGTGAACGGCAGCTCAAGGATCTGTCTTCGGAATCATTAAAACTTTGAACACATGAAACGAAATAAACCGATTTTAACGTAACATCGTTCGTCTGAGATTACTGTTCTGTTAGCCGTAGACTATTAAAGGACGCGGTGTCTCCTGCAGATGAATTGCAGCTGTCTAAGAATACGTTGGCCGCTACAGGGATACTGTAGCTTCTTGAGTGTAACACGTTCTGTGGAAAAGGAAAATTGTAGCTAAAGGAAAATTATAGCCTCTCGAGAACATGATGTCAGCTAAAATAAAATTATCGCCTCCTGATAACATGATGTTAGCTCAAGTAAAATTATGGCCTCCTGATAACATGATGTTAGCTAAAGTAAAACTATAGCCTCCTCCTGAGAACGTGATCTCCGCTAAAGGAAAATTATAGCCTCTAGAAAACATGATGTCAGTTACAAGAAAACTGTAGCCTCTTGAGAACATGACGTCTGCCATAGGAAAACTGTACCCTATTGAGAACACATTAGTTGCTACAGATAAGCATGCATCCTATTGAGAACACATTGGTTGCTATAAAAAAAAAAGGCATGTGGGCCTATTGAGAACACGTTGGCTGCTATAGGAAAAATGTAGCCTATTGAGAAGACATTGGTTGCTATAGAAAAGCATGTAGCCTATTGAGAACACGTTCTGTGCTAAAGGAAAGTCATAGCTTCTTAAGAACACGTTCTGTGCTACAGAAGAAATCGTAGGTTGCTGCAGGAAAACTGTAGCTTCTTTAGGATACGATGTCTGTTAAAGGAAAACTGTAGCTTTTTTAGGATGTGGTGTCTGTTAAAGGAAAACTGTAGCTTCTTTAAAATACGATGTCAGTTATAGGAAAACTGTAGCTTCTTTAGGATACGATGTCTTTTACAGGAAAACTATAGCTTCTTTAAGATACGATGCCTATTACGGGAAAACTGTAGCCTCTTTAGGATATGGTGTCTGTTACAGGAAACCTATAGCTTCTGGAGAAAACGTTGGCTGCCATAGGAAAGCTGTAGCCTCTCGTGAACATGATGTCTGCTTAAAGAAAATGATAGCCTTTTGTGAATATGATGTCTGCTAAAGGAGAATTACAGCCTCTTGAGAATATGATATCAGCTACAGGAAAATCTGTAGCCTATTGAGAACACGTTGGTTGCTATAGAAAAGCATGTAGCCTATTGAGAATACATTGGCTGCTATAGAAAAGCATGTAGCCTATTGAGAACACATTGGCTGCTATAGAAAAGCATGTAGCCTATTGAGAACACATTGGCTGCTATAGAAAAGCATGTAGCCTATTGAGAACACATTGGTTGCTATAGAAAAGCATGTAGCCTATTGAGAACACATTGGCTGCTATAGAAAAGCATGTAGCCTATTGAGAACACATTGGCTCTATAGAAAAGCATGTAGCCTATTGAGAACACGTTGGTTGCTATAGAAAAGCATGTAGCCTATTGAGAACACATTGGCTGCTATAGAAAAGCATGTAGCCTATTGAGAACACATTGGCTCTATAGAAAAGCATGTAGCCTATTGAGAACACGTTGGTTGCTATAGAAAAGCATGTAGCCTATTGAGAACACATTGGCTGCTATAGAAAAGCATGTAGCTATTGAGAACACGATGGCTGCAATAGGAAAATCGTAGCTTCTTGAGGACACGCTCTGTAATATAGGAAAACCGTAGCGTCTTGAGGACACATTCTGTGCTAGAGGAAAGTCGTAGCTTCTTAAGAACAAGTTCTGTGCTAGAGGAAAATCATAGCTTCTTAAGAACACTTCCTGTGCTATACGAAAATCATAGCTTCTTAAGAAGGTTGCTGCAGGAAACCTGTAGCTTCTTCAGGATACGGTGTCTGTTATAGGAAAATTGTGGCTTCTTCAGAAAACGTTGGCTGCCATTGGAAAGCTGTAGCTTGTTGAGAACAGTTGTCTACTATAGGAAAACATGATGTCTGCTGAAGGAAAATTATAGCCTTTTGAGAACATGACGTTTGCTAAAGTAAAATTTTAGCCTCTTGAGAATATGTCAGTTACAGGAAAACTGTAGCCTATTGAGAACTTGCTGTCTGCTAAAGGAAAATTATAACCGCTTGAGAACATGTTTGCAAAAGGAAAACTGCGGTGTCTTGAAAACATGTTTGCTGTAGGAAAACTGTAGCGTTTTGAGAACACGATGTTTCCTAAAGGAAAATTGTAGCGTCTTGAGAACACGCTGCCTGCTATGGGAAAACTGTAGCGTCTTGAGAAAACGTTGCCTACTATAGGAAAACTATAGCCTATTAAGAACATGATGTGTGCTGTAGAAAAACTGTGGCCTATTGAGAACACGTTGGCTGCTATAGGAAATTGACGTGGCTTATTGAGAACACGATATGCGCTACAGCAAAGCTGTAGCCTATTTTGAGAACACGATGTGTGCTATAGGAAAGCTGTAGCCTATTGAAAACACGTTGGCTGCTATAAGAAAGCTGTAGCCTATTCAGAACACGTGGGCTGCTCTTAGAAAGCTGTAGCCTTTTGAGAACACGTTGGTTGCTATAAGAAAGCTGTAGACTATTGAGAACACGTTGGCTACTATACGAAAGCTGTAGCCTATTTAGAACACGTTGGCTGCTATAAGAAAGCTGTAGCCTATTGAGAACACGCTGCCTGCTATAGGAAAACTGTAGCCTCTTAAGAACACGGTGGCTGCTACAGGAAAACATGTAGCTTTTTGAGAACACGTTGGCTGCTACAGAAAAATATGTAGTCTTTTGAGAACACGTTAGCTGCTATAGGAAAACATGTAGCCTTTTGAGAACACATTGGCTACTATAGGAAAACTGTAATCTATTGAAAATACATTTGCTGCAATAGGAAAACCGTAGCCTCTTAAGAACACGTTGGCTGCTATAGGAAAACATGTAGCCTTTTGAGAACACGTTGGCTGCTATAGGAAAACATGTAGCCTCTTAAGAACACATTGGCTGCTATAGGAAAACATGTAGGCTCTTGAGAACACGTTGGCTGCTAATGGGCAATGGGGCTTTTTGGCAGTTGCTGGGTTTGACAGGAGGTTAAGGAGTGTAGGGACTTAAGAAGGCCAACAATCGATGGTCTTTTTACTAAACACAAACACTATAAATTTGTAAATTACCCGTTATTACGAATAAATAACTGTCGACGAATTAATACATCTTTCTGGAATATTCAAAATGTCTAGTCATATACACGCCGGCATTATGAAATAAAACCCCGTCGACAAAGAAAATAAATTTTTGTGGCATATCGAAAATGTATAATGATAAACATCCTGACATTTCCTATTTTCGATGTACAATTTCTTTTAAATGAGAGAAGGAACTCTTTCACTTCGTATCAACTGTTGTTTCCCTTGCGAAAAAAACCCAAAAAAACCCCCAGACTTTTCAGGATCTGTCCGATCCTGGGGGAGACCCACGGTGTCCCTTCTGGTTTCCAACGCCCAAGAGTTTAGGGTCTTCACCTACGTCTCTTCGTTTGTTTGTCTCTCCGTCAGCAAGATTATGCAGAAATAATGTAACCCCCTGTAACCAAACTTCATCAACAGATAGAACGTAGTGAAATAGCAAATGTACAAACAAACAGACCAACGAACAAAAACACTTCTGTGCAGGTCTGTGGTGCGGATCCACACCACACCCATGATCGCCAGGCAACATTTCTACCAAGTTTATTCCGCTAAGTTATAGCTTGATCTGACCTCTCTGCCCGGCTTGCCTATCAAATACATGAACTGTATTGAAGTGAACGCACAAAACCGAGAAACCGATCGTAACAAAACTTGTTGAACAGATTGAAAATGATCTAGTTGCAAAGTGAGACGACTGCAGGCGGAAATCTAAACAAATCTTAAATAAATGTTAGCGAACCGCCAAGAAAAACATGGACAAACAGTCACAAGACAAAACACGACGCGTTTCGACCTCTTAGGTCTTCTTCCGGCAAGACACAAACAAATGGGACAATGAAAATGAACGAGTTGTTGTTTTTTTTTTTTTCAATATTTTGACCATTATTAGTGTTCCTATCAGTCATATAATTATCATCGTTACTACCTTGACTCACACATTATCTCCCTTCTAACAGCCTCGTTTTCATTCAACGCCTACCTTGCGCTGAAGAGATCAAAGCTAAGCGACAACTCGTTCATTTTCATTGACCTGTTTGTTTGTGTCTTTCCTGAAGAAGACCTAAGAGGTCGAAACGCGTCGTGTTTTGTCTTGTGACTCGTTTGTCCACGTTTCTCTTGGCGATTCGGTAACATTTAATTGAGATTGAGCATGGTCCAAAGGCTAAACTCATTGCATTAAGCTGCGAATCCGTGGTGCAGAGCTGGGATCTGTTCAGCATGGTTATGTCAAGGATTCCACATAAAGCAATGTGTTTTCAACTTTTCTGTGATATAAGATGCCGGCATTTCGTATTTCACATGTCTCATTAAAAAAAACAAACAAACAAACAAACAAACAAAAAAACCCAACGTACAAGGGAAGTCACTTTTTCTGTCCGTACCAATTATTCCTTTCCTTGACAGAAAGTAGTTTTTACTCATTTATTGGCTCGAAGGGTCGAGCTAAGATTCCTTCCATCCCGGCAGAGTTTAGCTGTCCCGTGTACCCTTCTACTTTTCATCTTGACTGATTCAGTCAGATGTTATGCTTTGTACTCTGTTTTCATTCATTTCTCCTCGAACACACACACACACACTGACTGACTGAAACCATTTACTGTCAGATTAACATAGTGTTGTACTGACATTTTAAAAAGAAAAACCTTAATGAATTAATGAGGTAACGAAAATAATACAAATAACATCTGAATGACATAAAAATCATAAAAGAAAATTAACAGGGAAACATTTAACATTTCTAAGTAACATAATAAAAATTCAGAAATTGTAACAATAAAGCAAATTACATCTTAACTGTACTGAAAATCAACAATCTCTCTCTCTCTCTCTCTCTCTCAGAACACCATAAAAAAAAATTTAAAAAAAGGAAAGACCCCCCCCCCCCCCCCCCCAAACACATGCACACAAACACACACCATCCAATCACACACACACACACACACACACACGCACACACACACACACACACGCACACACGCACTCACACACACACACACACACACACACACACTCTCTCTCTCTCTCTCTCTCACACGCACATACACACATACACAAACAATGCTTATATCTTTGATTTGCCCTTATTTAAAAAAAAAAATCCTGTGCGAAAAGTCAGATTATCAATTGTTTTTATTCCTTTAGAGTACGGATGTTTCATACTAACTTTAGCATATGGATTTTTTTACTTCGATGCCGCACAATGTCCAATCACTGTTCGTGTCCAGCTCAGTTAGGATCCAGCCTGTAGGACATCCGTGTCAGGTCGTGCCATCATGTCACGAAGTTTCTTGGAACCAATGACTGACAAGTTTTTTTGTTTTTTTTCTTAACCAAATGTATTCTGTTACTGAATGGAACCGTCTGTAGTTGTTTAGTTCACAAACACCTACGCACACACACGCAACCCCCCACCCCCTTCTAGAGAGAGAGAGAGAGAGAGAGAGAGAGAGAGAAGAGAGAGAGAGAGAGAGAGAGAGAGAGAGCACTCGTACAAGCATCCGGTTTCGACGTCCAACCATATCCCTACCACCTTCCATTTCTCTTCGTTCTCCTTCTCTCTCTCTCTCTCTCTCTCTCTCACACACACACACACACACACACACACGCACGCACGCACGCACGCACGCACGCACGCACGCACGCACGCACGCACGCACCACCACACACACACACACACACACACACACACACACACACAGAGTTCGCTATTCACGCGTGCTGGGAGCGTTGTAAAGAGGACTGTATACCCACCCCAGACAGGGTCACGGATGCGGAGAACAAGATGGACTACTGTCGTTGTAGACAACAAATTTATATCTCCTGGCGGCACAGTCGTTCTAACACAAAGAGGAGAAAGAGTGGTGGGGGGTGGGGGAGGAAAACAGCGAAAAAAGGATATTGTCAGATCAATCCTTTATCTTTCATTCCATTCGGGAAGAACTTTTCGGGGTGGAATTATTCGTTCACACTCAAAATACCTGGATTTGACGTCAACAACAAAGGGGAAAACAAGACAAAATAAAACAAACAAATCTTTGCACAAAAAAAAAACAACAACCCTGCTACAACTAATAAAAATTATTATGTCTGTTACAGCATAAATTAAACACACACACACACACACACACACACACACACACACACACACACACACACACACACACGGATGGGTCTTATTGCATACATGTTGGAGGGATCCGTCTGTAGATTACTAATATTATGAATACTTAAATCGCGCCTATCCTCGGCTAGAGACCAAGGTCTAAGCGCTTTACAATCCACACTTGTTTACACAACGGGCTGCCTACTTGGGTAGTGCCGATCAATCCAATCAATATCGTTCAATATTATTCACTCAGTTTCCTTATTCCTTTCATTCTTTCAATATCTCACGCAGGGTGCATACGATGTGTAAAGTGTCATCCATACCAACGGCCAAACTGGCCTTCTCGTCCGAAAGTCGGTGATAGGATTTTAAGTGTGTGCAACTTGTTATACGTGCGTCCACCCACGGAACCTCGGTTGATAGTCTCGTTCAAGGACTCTTTGGGAAATGGAGTCAGAACCAATGTTAACTCCGGGGGAAAAATTCCCCTGTACCGCAACGGCCCGGCGGAGATTCGAACCCGCAACCCCAGGATCACCAAGATTACGAGTCCGGCGCTCTACCACTAAGCTGTTCCGGCCTCCTGTTTGTTTCATACCAAATCTTTCAATATTCTGATGCGATCCTTGACACCTGGCAGATCAACGTGAAGTACAGCTCCTGAAGTGTGGCAGCCAGCGACATAGCTTAGGTCGGCTCGGGAGTGAGCTTTGCCAGTGAGAATACTTCACTTTCAGTTTCATCAAGGAGGTGTCACTGCTTATGGACCAGTCCAAATACGATACACCACATCTTCTAAGTTTCGGGACCACACGGCGCAGGATTTATAGCTGATGGATAAACGAATTAATGACTGAGATGAACAAAACTTAAGACGAGGGTCTCATGTATACGACTATTAGCAAAATATAAATGTCTGACCTGTGCATTAGCCCAAAGCGCCGGTCAGATCTTGAGTATCTAGCTAAAATTGTCTGTGCCACTGTTTTCATAGTATGTGTGTGCGTTTGCTTGTGTGTGTGCACGTGTGTGTGTGTATGTATGTGTGTGTGCGTGGTGGATGTGCATAGGCCAATGTGTGTGTGTGTGTGTGTGTGTGTGTGGTTGGGGTGTGCGCGCGCGCGCGCGCGTGCGTACGTGTGCATGTATGTGAGTGTGTGATCGGTGAGCTTGTGCGAGCATTCTCCTTCATGCATGTGTGGGCACACCTGTGCGTACATACATGTATATATGTGTGTGTGCTCGAGTATACGGACGCACAAATGGACGTTCATATGTATATGGACATACAGTGTCGCGTAATGGAGAGAAACAATCCCGACAGTTTTCCCTGCTAATCACAGGATGGTGCTGTATCTGATGTTTTGGGGAGCATTAAAAAACATATATACTTCGACCTGATCTCTAGACCTTAATTTTGTTGCTAAGAAAGATGAAGTGGGTTTTAAATCGAAGGAAGCCCGTTTAGAAACTGCATAGTTCAAACTTCGTTTTTGATAATCTCAGTCTCTTTTGTATACTGTTCAAAAAAAGTTAAGGACCAACATTTCACTGACTTATAAAAAAGAAAATTGTGAAGTGATCAATCTCCAAGTGTAACATGAATTTATTGAATATGTGAAAAGTGTGTAAAGACAATGACAAGTCCGAGGAATCAACAAACTGGAATCGGGCGCAGTACAAGCACCCCCACCCCCAAATTTGAAAGTCACAGGAGGAGTGTTTGTTCAATGTCATGGTTAATAACGTGTGTGTCTCCCGTTACTTGGCAAGGCATTCAAGGCAGCGTTGTCGCATGGAGTTCACCAGTGTGCGCAGAAAGGCCTGGGGGACAGCAGCCCACTCCTGCTGGAGTGACTCAAACAGCTGACCCAGGTTAGCAGGAGGATGACGCTGCTGCAGTCTCCGGCCCAGCTCATCCCAAAGATGTTCGATGGGGTTCAGGTCTGGGCTGTTTGCGGGCCACTGCATTCTGTTGACACCAGCAGCTTGGAGAAACGTGTTTACTGCTCTGGTGCGATGGGGCCGTGCATTGTCGTCTTGAAAGACTGCCTGAGGTCCAAGCTGTTAAAGGGCTGGCAGCACCAGGGGTTGCAAACTCTCTGTTTGGTAGCGAACACCATGCAAGTTCCCTGCCACATTGTAGAGAACCGTTCTGTAGCGTGTGCTTATGCCGCCCCAAATCATAACGGATCCCCCACCATAGCGGTTCCTTTCCACGACAGCTTCTTCTGCAAAACGCTCCCCACGGCGTCTCCAGACCCTGTTCCGTCTATCGGTGGGATCCAGGCAGAACCGCGACTCGTCTGTAAACATCACGTTAGCCCACTGTTCATGTGTCCATCTCACGTGCTGCGTGCACCATACTCGGCGTGCTGCTCTGTGGGCATCAGTCAAACGAGGTCTTATGGCTGGTCGTCGAGCACGGAGGTTATCGGCATGTAGGCGGTTTCGTATGGTCTGATCACTGACAACAGTGTTGGTGGCATCTCTAAGGCGACGTCTGATGTTGTTTGCACTTGCTGTTCTTTCTTGTGTGGCCTGCATTTCAATGTATCGGTCCTCTCGTGGTGTTGTTATTCTGGGTCGACCAGAGCGTGGTCGTTCTTGCACTCTTCCTGTGTCTTGAAAGCGTTGTCTGAGTCTGATAACAACAGAGTGTGATACCCCAAGTCTCCGTGCCACTTCCCGGACTGCAACTCCTTCTTGGAGCCATCCTATTGCTCTTCCTCGATCCAGCTCGTTCAGTCTTCGACGTGGAGGCATGCTGTTGCATTGCATTTTTCGCCAGTACAGTGGCTTTTAAAGACATTTGGTTGAGCATACTTTATGACCTACAGCCTGATTTAGCTCGTGCTTCACATGATTTTGATTCAGCACATGCTCCTCGGATCCGAAGCATATCAGAAATTCACCCCAATTTGTTCCAAAAATGACAAGTCGCGACACGTGTTTTTCAAGGCGCGTGAGAAATGTGTGCCACAAAATTGCAGTTGCCGCATTCACTATCAATTTGTGCGTGTGGTTCAATTTGTTTGGACCACAAAGGCGGTACAATTGAATTTTTGTGAATTTTTAAAAGTTTTTTTTGCATTCTCAATGTTGGTCCTTAACTTTTTTTTAACAGTATATATGAATGCCAAAATACGTGTCGAGAACAGGAACACCTTTCTCCGAATCACCTATTTTCGGGACAGGCGAATTAGATGTGGACGAAATGGGAATGGGCGAAATGAGGATAACGCGTTCGTGACATTGTGGTTGATTTCCGTGGTGTGGTGTGTGTTTTTTTTTGTTTTTTTGTTTTTTTTCCATCTCTGCACAGCCGGGCGCTTTTGCATGAACTGAACAAAGATTTTGAGGTGGACTGTAGATGTCACCGAAGCGCACAAATGGAAGCCTGCACACCCGTCGTCAGAACGCTGAGCAAAAACTTCCGACTGATTTAAGGGGGTGGGGGTGGGGACGAAATGGGAGGGGGGAGGGGGGAGAAAAAAAGACGCAAAGAAAGAATAAAAGAAAAAGATGGAAACAGTGTGTCAAAAGCTTCAGGTCTTCAGCCTAAGGATGATTAATTAAAGTGAGCGCATCTACTACTCGTATGACTAAACGGGAGCCCTCGAAGGGATACGCTCCACATTTGTGCGCGGTTTTGTTGTTGAAAATTATTGTTAATGTTATTTTGTTTTTCTAGTGCAGTTGCTCACAAGTTTTTACCCAGATTCGCAGAAATGTAATATATGGTATAAATGACATGTTCCTGAATAAGAAGAGGGGAAAAAAGACAGAAAGAAAGAAAGAAGAAGAAAGTTCGTGTTTACATTTTGGTTAATGGAATGTGCAACAACAACAACAACAACAACAACAACAACAATAACAAAATCTTGTCAGTGAGCTAAGATTAATCAACAAGGAACTCTCGCGACACCAACACCAGTTAACAGAAAACTGCACCACCTCTCTCTCCCTCTCCCTCTTCGTATGTGTGTGTTGTGTGTGTGTGTGTGTGTGTGTGTGTGTGTGTGTGTGTGTGTGTGTGTGTGTGTGTGCGCGCGCGCACACACACACACACACACACACACACACACACACACACACACACACACACACACACACGTCAAGTATCCGAGCTGTGGAAAAACCAGTCTAAGTGAATCATATTATTTTTAAAGCGAAATGTTAAGGTAGGCAGATACCACGAAACAGGTCTAAAAATAACAGCTAAATGCTTCAATTGAAAATGTCAAGATAGGCAGATACCACAGAACAGGTTTAACAGCTTACCAGAATCTAACTTGCACACAAATCATTTGTATCAAATGGATCGGTAAATGAAGAGAGAGAGAGAGAGAGAGAGAGAGAGAGAGAGAAGAGAGAGAGAGGAGAGAGAGGTTAGACGATAGACTGTGATGTCACCATCATTTTTTTTTAAACTTTTTTTTTCTTTTTCTTTCTTTCTTTTTTTAAATTGTCCAAACATGCAATGATAACTAACGTACATAAATCAATGCATTATTACATGGTGGCACATATTTAACGCATACAGATGTACATGCTTTTTTTTTTTTTTCAATCTAGAAATATCTTTAATCTTTTACACGGGCACACATACTGAATTAATTTCGATTACTGGCATTAATCCTGCGTACCAAGATTGCGGACGACATTGAATAGAAAAGAAAGAGAGTATAAAGTACTTATCATTAACATAATACACACGCACACACACACACACACACACACACACACACACACACACACACACACACACACACACACACTTACGTATACATACAAATGATACATAATATAACCATTAGTCCATAGTAGTTTAATATAAGGTGACCATTTTGTTTGATAGGTTGCATGATTCATCTCCATTAAGGACATTTATTTCTCCTTTTTATGTCTATAGTCCAGCTCCTTCAAAAACATGTTTAGATTATTGAAAATGAAATGAGGCAGGGAACAGTAAACAATAAACAGTAAACAAGTAGGATAACTTTTGCTCCCATAAGAAAACCTAACACAGAATAACTTTTTATTCAAGACTGGCACAGCCTTTTAAACTTGAATAAAGTCAGACAAATACAAAGACGAACAATCTAATAGTGGGGGAAAAAACAAGCGCAGGCCAACAACTGAACTGTCTTCATAGTAATGACTTGGTAAAGATTTGGACTTAAGGGGGGGGGGGGGGGGGGGGGGGGGGGGGGGGGGGGGGGGGGGGGGGGGGGGGGGGGGGGGGGGGGGGGGTGGGTTGAAGATGGAGAAACTGGGAACATGAAATTAAGAAAATATATTGGTTTCATTTACTACCCTTTGCTGGCTGCTTTGGGGGTGCTGTTGGATTCTTTTTTGAACCCTTGGTGGTGAGAACACCACGGTATTATGGACTGTGGTGTGTCTCTATTTGACGCCAGGAGCACAGACACAAGCAGCCGTGTCTCCATGATGAGTTCCGATCCAGCAGACGAAAGGCCTCGGAGCAGGCAATAAAATAGATCTGCCTTCGAAAGGGATTACGATGTTTCCCTCATGCAGCTAGTGAAGAGTTTTCATATCTATAATATATTTTCTTAATTTCATGTTCCCAGTTTCTCCATCTTCAACTCCCCTCCCCCCCCCCCCCCCCCCCTCCCCCTAAGTCCAAATCTTTACCAAGTCATTACTATGAAGACAGTTGTTGTTGGCCTGCGCTTGTTCCCCCCCCCCCCCCCCCCCCCCCCCCCCCCCCCACTATTAAATTGTTCGTCTTTGTATTTCCCATTCACTATTACGTAAGACTTTATCTTATCGTAAAAAGATTATATTCCATCGTTGTATTCCTTTTCCGAATCCGAATGCACCCAGAATTTTATTCATATATGACCAGTTAACTGAATCGAAAGCTTTCTCAAAATCGACAGAAATTGATAACCCTCGTAAGCGATTCACTTCTAAATAATGTATTAAATCGTATATTGTTCGTAAACCATCTCCTATGTACCTTCCTGGAACGAATCCCGTCTGGTCCTCGTTTATGAGTTTTGGCAGAACAGTTTTTATTCTGTTTGCAATACAGGCTGAAGCAATTTTGTACGTTACATTTAGAAGTGAGATAGGTCTCCAGTTCTTCAAGTATTCTCGCGGTTTCTCTCTTTTCGGAAGACCAATTATTATTCCTTCTTTTTGTGTTACAGACATTCCTCCATTACTGTATCCCTCATTTTCAGAACGGACAACAAAATCTCCTAATTGTCTCCAGAAAAATTTAAAGAAGTTTACTGTCATACCGTCTGTTCTAGGACCCTTCTTATTTTCCATCTCTTTTTTTTTTTTTTTAGAACTTTGGTAGTTTCTTCTAAAGTGATTAATCCGTTCAATTGTTCGGATTCTAAATGACTTAGTTTCGGCAGGTTATCTACATATTTTCCAATTTCAATATCAAATATTTCCTTTTCTGCGTATAATTTTTCATAATAGTTCTTTGTCTCTTTTAACGTATTATCCGTTTCTGTCAACGTTGGTCCTTGGTCCGTGACAAGTTTAAGTATTCTTTTGCTTACGAAGTTCCTTTTCTCAAGTGAACAGAAAATATTTGCTCATTCATTCCTCGTAAGGTGCCCATTTGGCTCTGGATCGTATCATTATTCCGTCAATTTTCGATTTCCTTAGCTCACTCAGCTCCTCCTTTTTGTTTTTCAAGATCTCCAAATCTGTTTCTAGTAAGCATTTTTCACTTTCTAAGTCTTGTATTTCTTTTTCAATTTCGTGTTCTTTTTCATTTCTTTCTTTTTTTGTTTTTTTGTTTTTTGTTTTTGCGAATGCTAAATGTAATTGTTTCTGCTCTTATTTCCATGATTAGAGTTTCTAAAATAATTGGTCTGAAATTGAGAACTGAATTTGATCATTTGGGATTTTACTGACAGAGATTTTATTGTAAGGCAGTAATGCATATTGTTCCTTGATTCTTTCAATCGTTTCATTTACCAGATTTACATACTGCTTGTCTCTTAAAAGGGAAGAATTATATTTCCAGAACCCTTTATGCCTCTTTTCTTTTTTGAAAACAATATCTTTGTATATCAAAGAGTGATCTGTTCTGTATCCGAACAAAATATCAGCATCTTCTATGTAAGTGATTAACGTGTCGGACAGTAAAAAGAAATCCAGCCTGCTTTGTTGAAACAGTTTTGGTCTTCTCCAGGTATATCGCCTCGTGTCTTGGTTCAACTTTCTTGTATCAACTAGCTCCAATCTTGACATAATTTCCGTAACTTTTTTACTCTGCGCAGCGTGCGTTGTTAATATGTTTATGATTGTGATAATCCTTACTAGGATTAATGAACAAATTCCAGTCCCCTGCCATTATCATGTCGGGGACATTTAAATCTATTTCTAATTTCATATTTTCAAAGAAGGACGGTTCATCATTATTTGGTCCATAGACATTCGCTAATACTAAGTCTTTTCCCATTGTATTAATAGTTACTATAATATAATTATCATGTGCATCTTTGATAGTTTACTTTATTTTGAATTCAAAGTTGTTATTGAATAGTATTGCAACGCCTCTTGATCAAGAGTTGTTGGAAGCAAATACACATTTGTAACCCCATTCAGTTCTTATCTGGCGCTCTAATTTACTTGTAAAATAAGTATCTTGTAGAAAATAAATAGAGTGCTGTTTTTGTCTTAAAAAATGGTATACATCCTTTCTTTTTGAGTATCCTCCAAGGCCTTGGCAATTCAAAGATGATATTGTTATTGAATCCATTGCGCTTTGACTACCCTTACTTTTCTACGTTTCGTCTCTTCGATCATTAGGGTGTGCCTTTTGTTTTCAGCCGTGCCACATACATCTAACCAATAACAATTAGGGAAAAGAGCAAGAGCATGTACATATACAATTCAGTTGTGCCACTTACATCTAACCAATGAACAGTTAAGGAAAAAAAAAAAAACACGAACATGAACAAATACATATATGTAAACAAATGCATATATGTAAACAAATGCATATATGTAAACAAATGCATATTGCAGTAAATCTACGACACTGTGAAACAAAGAAGGGGCAAGGAAACCGAGAAGCATTAGAGAGAAAAACAAAATGGGGTCAAAAATAATCTCATCGGTGGGTAAGGCTGCGTATGTTTCCAAAGAATTCAAGGGTTATGAAAATTAAGCATCAACTTCATTTCCAATGTCCACTCATAAATAATCTCCATCGTGATCACCTGTTATCTTCACTCTACATAGTTTATAGACGTGGCTCGTCAAACTGTATATTCGCCTCCTGCGACAACAGAATAAGACACACAGAAATTTCAGAAATCACTATACTATCACTATGTCGGACAGTAAAAAGAAATCCAGCCTGCTTTGTTGAAACAGTTTTGGTCTTCTCCAGGTATATCGCCTCGTGTCTTGGTTCAACTCTCTTGTATCAACTAGCTCCAATCTTGACATAATGTGTGTGTGTGTGCGCGCTCGCGCGCGTGCGTGCGTATGTCATGTGTGTGTGTGTGTGTGTGTGTGTGTGTGTGTGGTGTGTGAGTGCGCGCGCGCGCGCGTGTGTGTGTGTGTGTGTGTGTGCGTGCGCGTGCGTGCGTGCGTGTGTGTGCGTGTGTTGTTGTTGTTGGTGGTGGTGGTGGCATGTGCGCGCACGTGCGCGTGCGCGCGCGCACGTGTATGTAGAATGTATTTATACTGAATGATTTTAAAACTAAAGAAATTACTGTGAATATGATGAATATATGTGATCATAGAAAGAGAGAGACAGAGACAGAGACAGACAGAGAGACAGACAGACAGAGAGAAAGAGAGAGAACACACACAGAGAGACATAGAGAGAGAGACAGAGACAGAGAGACAGACAGACAGACAGACAGAGACAGAGAGAGAGAGAAGAGAGAGAGAGAGAGAGAGAGAGAGAACAGACAGACAGACAGACAGAGAAAGAGACAGACAGACAGACAGACAGAGAGACGTGGTTGATGAGAGGGGCAGGGATGGAGGCCACGTGACACTTACAGAAGTCTTTCTCATGTGGCCAAAACGAGAAAAAAGAAAAAGAAAAAAAAAGAAAAAAAAGGAGAAAAACTGATATGCGAAAGGGCCAAACGTGATGCCATCTTAGGTTTGGGTTGTGCTGACCGCGCGAAGGGCGGCAATTGACCTTGATCTTTCACTGTAATGAGTGACCTTGTGTATGTGGGTCACTGGAGAATTGCCGGGTGTGTTCCCCAAAATGATCCACAGACTGTTGCTAGCAGCCTACTCGTGCATCATCGTTTTAAACGAGGGAAACCAGAGTGGCTTTGTGCTTGGTAGGCCCACCAGGGAATCCTCAATCATGATTGCAGGGAGGTTTTTTGCTCTTTGTGTCCGAGTCATTCTGTTTTCAGGACCAAGGTGGTTTTGTTCACGGTTGCAGGGTGGCTTTACTCCTGACACCCGAGTTTTCGTTGCTGTTACCTGAATGATTTTGCTCCCGATACCAATGGTTTTGTTCCTGGTAGTAGAGTGGTTTCTTGCTGGTAAATGAGCGTTTCATTTCCCTGGTACGAAACTTGTTTTGCTTTAGAAATGAATAGTTCTGTTCTGAAAGCAGGATGATTTGTTTCCAATTACAGTGCGGTTTCTCTATGTATTCCAACTCAAAAGCTGGTGGCCAAGGAGTTAACTGTGATTCATTGGGCGGGGGAGTGTCTTTTTTTCCCGCTGTCATCCGTTCCACCTCCCACATGCTGGGATTTCATCCCTCTTGCAGGGCGGTCGAGTGAGGAGCAAGACAAAGTGCATTAGCATTTGTTGTTTATCCTTGTCACTTGCTCAGTCAAACGGGATGTTGTACGCGCGCGCGCGCGCGCGTGTGTGTATGTGTGTGTGTGTGTGTGCGTGTGTGTGAGAGAGAGAGAGAGAGAGTGAGAGAGAGAGAGGTGTGTGTGTGTGAGAGAGAGAGAGAGTGAGAGGAGAGAGAGAGTGTGTGTGTGTGTGAGAGAGAGAGAGAGAGAGAGAGTGTGTGTGTGTGTGTGAGAGAGAGAGAGAGAGAGAGAGAGAGGAATGTGTGTGTGTGTGTGTGTGTGTGTGTGTGTGTGAGAGAGAGAGAGAGAGAGAGAGAGAGAGAGAGAGTTTGTGTGTTCCTCAAAAACTGGAAAAAAATAGCGCACTGAAGAGGGGGGGGGGGGGGGGGAGTGTCAGTAGGTGGGTGAGGACAACAAAGTGGCAACATTCTAAGTGTTTTTTATTTCGTAATTGCTCTCTCTCTCTCTCTCTCTGACCTGTTTAGCGTACGATCATGCATGCTTGAGCGCGCACGCATGGGCGCGTGCGCTTGTATGTATGTGTGCGGACGTGTGTACGTGACATTGAGTGTGTGTGAATGCATGTTAACTATGTGTGCTGGCGTGTCTGTTGAATCGCTAAGGTGTCAGTGGTTAGTGGGTGGGTTTAGGGGCGGGTGTATCTTTAAGCTGTCGTCATGATTAGTCCTCGACCAATAAGTAGTCTTTGAATTTGCACATTGAGAGACAGATGTTCGAGGGCCAATCGGACGACACGTTCATATCCTGTCTGTCCAAATATGGTAGTTGTCGCCGATGGCTTCCTGTTCCAAAAACGAGAGTATGGATAGATAGATAGATATATATAGATACTGACCCGACAAGAACGAACACACATGCTATATTCTTGAAAAGGTTGGGCAGTTTTCGAAAACATGGGACAGACCTAATAGAAGAGGAGATTAAAAAAAAAAAAAAGACGACAACTTGGGAAAGATCGAAAGGAGCAACAAAGAACAGACTTTCAAAAACAACTTGCAGGAGACCAGAACGAGAATCGAAGAAACTGTTTTTACCGACAACGTGAGAAGGAAATGAAAGAAAGAAACACCTAGTTGAGCGAGGTTGTGCGTGCGCAGCTTGCATGGATTGCATGAACGTAAACCACTCACCTGTTGTGGGGAAGTTGTGGACCGTGTTTTTCGTAGTCACAGTTGACATGTTTTTTGCCTTGTAAAGGTTTGTATATGTTAAGCCTATGGAGATAGGGAAATAGGAGGTTTAACATATTTCATGAATTGAAAACTTAACAATCTTTAGATATGTTTGTTACAGAATACCAACCCAAGTCTACAGTCTTTTTGATGAAGGGATGAGGTATTTATGTTGTGAATATGATGTATTCAGTTGGAATTAACAGTTAGAATGAATGGATGTTATTTGTTCCTTCAGTCAGTAGTTTCTGTCAGAAGAAGTTGAATGAGAAACACTTTGTTGATGGACAATATTACCCACACACACACACACACCACCCCACAACACACACAACACACACACACACACACAACAACAGTCTAATATCACGTCTATCTGGCACTTTCTTTACACAGAGAGACGGGGAGGCTGGCGGGAGACACTGGAAGGGTAGACTATGGGCTGCGTCAACAGCTGCCAGAGACGGGAGACGTTCAGACTCACTAGTAAGACTGAGCCGGTTGTGCCGGAGACCGACAATCCCGCCTTCTCCACTGAAGATGAGGGCCGACATCTGTTGCAGACAGCAAGGGTAAGGCGGCGGTTTTTTAGGCACCGTAGTGTGTGTGTGTGTGTGTGTGTGTGTGTGTGTGTGTGTGTGTGTGCTGTGCGCGCGCGCGCTCGTGTGTATATGCGTGTGTTTGTGCGTGTGTGTGTATGTGTGTGTGTGTGTGTGTGTGTGTGTGTGCGCGCGCGCAATGTGTGTGTGTGTGTGTGTGTGTGTGTGTGTGTGTGTGTGTGTGTGTGTAATCTATCAAGTGAGTTTATCATCTGGCCCAAACCCGGAAGATGTCTTGTTCAGTTAGCCCATTGTTTTTTCTCCTCATAAACCAGATTTGCTTTGGCATAGATTGCGGCATACTGTAGGTGGGTAACACGTTCTAAATAATGCAGAACTTCAAAACAGCTAACTCATAAAATAAGACTGACTGTTTTAAGACTAGGTTTACAAAAACAAATTCTTTACTATCGAAAAAAGTTTCTTAAATCATGAAATGAAATTCGATTTTCTGACTAGTGTTAACCCCCCCCCCCCCCCCCCCCGGCCATCCCCCCCCCTCCCCCCCAAAGAAAAAAAAAACAATAAGAACTTAAATATCGAAAAACTAATCGCGTCGGGAAACATTCTGATTTCGCTTAAGTGATTTTTCCCCCAGGCATTTGAAAACTCGATAAATCCAGTTCAGGAGTTATTGTGCGCATATCGTGCACGCGTCTCTGTGTGTGTGTGTGTGTGTGTGTGTGTGTGTGTGTGTGTGTGTGTGTGTGAGCGCGTACGTGCGTGCGTGCAAGTGTGCATGCATGCCCCATCTGCCAATGCCAACCTAATAGTAAGCTGGCTGCACACGAACACCATCCACTGTGCACTTTTCAAACGTTGAAAGCCGGTACCAACTATCAAGTATTTGACTATCATTTTATGATTAGATATCTGCCGGATGAAAATCATTTTGTGTCTATAAACAACATGAATGCATACCTCATGTTAAGAGTGACTGGAAATCTTTATTTTTTTTATCAATGATTCATATGATAACTCATTAAAGGAGAAATTCTAACTGTCCATTCATGATATCTACGCATATTTATGCAAAGGATTGCCACAAGTTTTGTGTCACTGAGATTAAAGAGGCCAAGCACACACACAAACCTTTACTCGGGCTGCCCCCCCCCCCCCCCCCCCCCCCCCCCCTCCCCAATCTCCCATCCACCCACCTAAACCGAAAACAAAACAACAAAACCAGTTATTCTGTTATACATTATATTCACAGATAAATTCTTGGCCTACGAGTATAAATGCAAAGAATTGTCAGCAACTTGTACAGCCGTTATTGATCGAAACACACACACACACACACACACACACACACACACACCATACACACACAGTCACGCAGCGTGCGTGTGTGTGTGTGTGTGTGTGCGTGCGTGCGCGCGCTCGCGCGCGTGTATGTGTGTGTGTGTGTGAGAGAGGAGAGAGAGAGAGAGAGAGAGAGAGAGAGAGAGAGACTCATATTCTCTCCACCACCCCTCATCCAATAGTTCTCTGACAGTTGATCAAGTTCAGCTGCTACTGACCCTCAAACCAGAAGAGACCCCGCAGTTCTGCTGAGTCACACACACACACACACACACACACACACACACTGGTAATTTCCCATACACGGCATGTGTGTGTGTGTGTGTGTGTGTGTGTGTGTGTGTGTGTTTGGTGTCGTCATTTCCTATCAACCGAAGAAGAGTCTTGGTGGTGTATGCTCTGTCTTTTTTGTTTCATTGTGTAGCAACAGTGCCGTGTCTCCATCTGAAAGTTGTGGACCTACCTGGTTTGTGTGGTGCCTGTCTGTGGGAGGCGGTGTTTTGGTTTTCGTTGCGTCGTTTCGTTTGGGTTGTTCGTTTTGTGTCTTGTGCGGGACGGTCTTCGCCTTGTTGCCGTGGCCTTGAGGTGGTGGTCTGGCGTTGTTGGCTGTGGTCCCTTTCTGGACTGTTGAACGGGCCGGGGCTGTTCCGTTGGGATTGCGGGGGTCTCTGGTGGTCGGTTTGTGTGCCATCGTTGCTGTATCGCCGTGGATTGTGCCGGGTCGTCGGCGTTTTTCTTCTCGAGTGGCCGGACTGGGTTTTGTTGCTTGGCAACACCGTCCGTCCGGCTGATGGAAGGGGAATCGGCCTCATCCCCTTCTGCCGTTGGGGTGGCGGCGCCGTTCCGCGTCCTCCGCTGACTGCTGTGCTGCGGGTGGGTCTTGCGTGGTTTGTGGCCGCGTGGGACCTACTGAGACTGCCTGAATTTTACAAATCGTGCTTCTTGTTTGTGACGTCTTTTTTTCTCTACGTCTCACTGATATTGACGTCATTAACACAGCAAAATTTGCCTGTGCTGTCGTGTTTTCTTTCGTTACCAGGTTTTGTGTTACCTTGGTAACACCGCCTGTGTGACAGACACAATCGCCCTCATCCCTTTTGCCGTCCAGATGACTGCGGCGCTTCCCGTCCTCCGCTGACTGCTGTACCTTGTGGAAGCGGGTCTTACGACCTGCTGAAACTTCGACGGCAGTTTCAAATCATTCTTCTCGTTTATGACGTCTTTTTTGTTTACCCCTCGTCTCACAGATCTTGACGTCATTATCACAGCGAAAGTTGCGTGTGCTGGCGTGTTTGCTTTCTTTTTTCTTGACATGCTGGATTCTCCCGTCTACAATCAAGTCAGTGTGTGGTGCTAACTTCTCCCACCTCTTCTATCTCTTAAAATCCAAATTGTGTCATGTTCTAATACCAAAATCAGATTTCATTGATACCTCTCAAGCCTGTTAATTTGACTTGTACATTTTTAGATAGAGTAGATACAGGACAGCGCTGCACAATCAATTTTCCTAATTAATTATGTTTTCATCTAAATAGTATTTACTTTAAAAGTCGACAGTCTGGGACTGGATTATTTGAAAAGACCTCTCTTTGTTTAAAAAAACCCCTAAACTAACGTGTTATATATAAATATATATTAATCATTTCTATCCAGACTCATACCATGTATGCTGTTTATTATTTCTATCAAACCCATACCATATAGTACTAGTCATAATTAGTGATGGGTTCCCGTATACTATCACTGTAGTGTTTGGTGTTGGACCTTCTGTTTGTTTGTTAGCTTGTTTGCTTTAAGTGTTGTTGTTGTTATTGTTGTTGTTGTTGTTGGTGGTGGTGGTGGTGGTGGTGGTGGTGTGGTGTGTGTGTGTGTGTGTGTGTGTGTGTGTGTGTGTGTTTCTAATCTAGTCACCTAAAGTAACTCCCTCCCAAACTCACCCCTCCTTCATTTCCTACTCACCCCTACCCCTTTCCCGCCGCATCCTTGCCTCCCATCCCCCTAGTTTCTATTTTTTTCCCCCACAAAAAAGAAGAAGAAGAAGAAGAAAAAAAAAAAAAGGATCCTGCATGGCGTCTCCAAGCTCAGTGCAGTTATTAAATGAAAAGGAATTTGGTTGTCTGAATGATCTCAAAGTTTCACAACTTAAAAGAATCTTAGTTGAAAATAATCTTCCTAAACATGGCAAGAAAAAGCATCTTATTAATAGAATAAAATCTAAGCTTGGTGAGGGAAAAAACAGTTGTCCTGAAGAAGAATGTGCTGTTGATACCTCTTTAAAAACAGCAAAATCGTCACAATCTTGCTCTGTTTTATCGCCAGATGTATCATGCGCAAATTCGTCCACATCATCATCCCCTATCCCAGCAACTGTTGATGTGAACACATCTTCCACAAATCCCAACTTTTCTCCAAAGAAATCATTTTCTTTTCGCTTTCCAGTACTTCTGGAAGATACGAAGAAAGGATCTGCCACACTGAGTGCTCTGGGCATTTTGAGCAAAAAGCTTTGGGTCAACTCCATTGGACCCATAGCCGGTCAGAAACAGCTCTCCTCAGGCAGGTGGTTGATCGGTTGTACTTCCGCCGATCAACAAAATCGACTACAAAAAACAACCAATTTGTCAGGAATTTTAATAAAATGTTCTGTACCTGAGGTTTTCACCGATGGTGTGGTAAAGCCAATTCCTCTTGACATCAGTCTTTCTGACATTAAGAAAGAACTGAGTCATGTTTCTTCTGTTAAAAGACTTCCCAATAAAGATGGAAGTGAATCAAGAGCCATAAAAATCACTTTCTCTACATCAACACTGCCAAAAGAAATATGTATTGGGTTCCAGTGTTTCTCTGTTGATCCTTTTGTACCACCTGTCTATCGTTGTACTAGGTGCAACAGACTGGGGCACACAAAGTCTGCGTGTCGGGCTAAGCCGACTTGTGGAACATGTGGTCACAATGACCATGTCTTGGAATCGTGTACCAGGGCCAAACATTGTATAAACTGTTCTGGAGATCATTCAGCCTCTTACCTTGGATGCCCAGATTTTAAATTACGTGTTTTGGCCGGTAAGCTAAAGTCTTCCAACCACATGCCATATTCTGAGGCTCTCAGACAAATCACAGTTCAAAAGAGCAAAGGAGAGGTAAAGGTGCAGGAATTAAAAGAAGACCCCAGGGTGCCGGGAAACGATAATTCAATTAAAGCTAATCACCACATCAAGTCTTATTCCTCGGTTCTGAGTCAAGGAATGATGAAGGCTAATCAACAAAACCCGCTGCCCACTTCTTTGGATTCTAGCCCCCCTTCAATCTGGGGCACACGTATTTTACCAACTCATACTAATAGTTCAAATCAAACTAGTATTGCTGTCACAAATCAGACAAGTATAGGACAGACATAAAAAATTTCGAAAACATCTGTGCCAACTTCTCTTAAAGAAAAGTCTGACTCTTCAAGTTCGTTCAAAAAACAATCTGTAAATTTTGATCTTGAAAAGATTTTAATGTATCTTGAAAATCTCTCAGTGAAATGTCTGACCATCCTAACAAAAATTTCTGATGTCATGACTTCGTCAATCATTGAATTGAAAACAATTCTGTCCAATGCCTGTCTGAACTCCAAATGAACGTACAAAGAGAAGTTCTGTCAAACGTTATCCGTTTTTGGTGTTCTCTGTTGCTGGTATTCTCAGTTATAGTCCTTTTCCTTACGAATAACATGATGTGTATGAGGCCTGAACAAGTCAAACCTACTGGTATTTGCTCGTTTCTACAATTGAATTGTAGAAGTAAGTGCAATTTTGTATATTTGGAAAAATTTTTGCAGAAGCGTTCTTTTGACGTAGTTGTGCTTCAGTCATTGAATTGCCACAAAAATGACTTACCCAAGTTAAACGGATTCTTCTACCCACCTGTTATAGATGAGGTAAAAGCCAACGTTAAAATAAAAGTTGCTACATATGTAGCTTGCAATCTTATGTATCAACCGTGCAAAACACCGTGTTCTTCAATAGATAAACGTTTATATTCTTGCTGTATAGAAATTAAGGTTGATGGTAAATATTTCAACATTTTGAACTGTTATTATCCGGATGGAGTGTCTAAAGGTGAAGCTGACTGGATAATGGATTTAGACTGCTCTAGACAATGGGTTATTCTTGGCGATTTTAATTCCCACCACGCTTTGTGGTCCGAAAATCCCAATAATATTGTTAACAACAACGAATACCTTGCCAGTACAATAATCAACGCCAACTTAACCATTTTAAATGACGGCTCTATAACAAGAATTGCTGATCGATCAGATCAGCGTTGCTCATCGATAGATTTGTCTTTAGTTTCCCCAGACATAAACCCTTTGTGTACTTGGCAGGTTCATCAAATACCGTTAGGCAGTGATCATCTCCCTATTGAAATCCAACTTCTAGAGAGCCCTGAAAAAACAATCTACAATTCTGAATGCACTAAATATAATGAAGATAAGGCTAATTGGGCGCTTTTCAATCACATTTTGACAGCAGGTTCGTCTTTTCTAAATTTCAATCAAAATACAGTGTTAGAGGAAGGTTTGGAAAATTGTTATTTTGAATTAAGAAAACTTATACTTAAGGCTGCAGATTCTGCAATCCCAAAAGTCAAATTAAAGAATCATCCAAAGAAAGCGTCAAACCCTTGGTGGAATATTACGTGTGAAGTCGCCGTGGGTGCGAAAACTAAGGCCTTCAAAAGCTGGATGATAAGCCGTCATACGCAGCCTAAAAGTAGAGTGGAACAGTTACACGCTGAATACAAAAAAGCTAACACCAATAGTAACAAAGTTGTTGCTTTTGCAAAGCAGCAATATTACAAAAACTTAGTCATCAACTGTTCCAAACACCCAAACGATAGCGCTTTACTTTGGAAAGAAATTAGAAAATCTAAAGGTTCTTTTCATCTCCCAGATCCTGTTTTGATTGAAAACGATAAAATCTATAAAACAAACGAGGAGAAAGTTGAATTATTTGCTGACACTTTCGCAGCAATGAGTCAGACTGAACATCTGCCCAAAGAAGAGCAAGAACGAAGAAGAACTATTGAAAACGAAGGGAGAAACATTGAACCACATGACAATGACAACACGTTATATATTAATAAAAATCTAACAATGGAGGAGCTTCTGTACTCACTTCGCCGTCTAAAATCTGGTAAAATTGCGACAGGATTTGATCCCATTTCTTACAACATGATAAAGCATTTTCCACAATGCTTTTTGAAAAAATTATTAGAGTTCTTCCAATTATGCTGGAATTCTGGAAAGCTGCCAATGGCTTGGAAGAAAGCAACAGTTGTACCTATCCATAAACAAGGAAAATCAAAAAGAAAATCTTCTAATTTTCGACCCATTTCTTTGACTCCTCACATTGGAAAACTTTTTGAGAGGATAATGAAATTCAGATTAGAACATTTCCTTGAAAAGAATGGGATTTTGCCAATATTTCAAGCTGGTTTCAGAAAAGGGAGGGGTGTCACTGATCATGTTAGTCTTTTAGCTTCACACGTCAAAAAAGCCTTGGCTAAGCGACACTCTACTTTAGCCACGTTTTTTGATATTCATAGAGCGTACGATTCTGTTTGGCATTTTAAATTATTGTCCAAGGCTCATGAAATTGGGATTAAAGGTCGTTTCCACATGTTTTTACAATCATTTTTATCTGGAAGAACGCTACAAGTAAAACTAAATGGTGTGCTGTCAAGTACAAGATATGTTAACATGGGTGTCCCTCAAGGAAGTGTCATTTCTCCAATCCTCTTCTCATTGATGCTTTATGATCTTAATCAGATTGACACGAAAGGGGCAACTTTAGCTGCTTATGCAGATGATATTGCAATGTGGAAAAATGTGTATTGTAATTTTACAAAAAACAAAATCAAGCGTAATAAAATTGTTGAACAGTTTCAATTTGCGGTCAGTAAACTTGTTAATTATTTGAATTCAAACGGTTTTAACTTATCAACGGACAAATCGGTTTTTATTATATTTACAAAGAAAAATATCGATTTTGAAGGTAGGGACGCTGTAAAAGTACAAATAGGTGATTCTTTCATTTTCCCAAGTAAGCAAGTAAAATTTCTAGGCGTTATTTTTCACTATAAATTATTTTGGTGTAAACATATAAATCATCTCGTGGAAAAGGCAAGAAAGAAAATTGCGTTACTGCGAGTCCTAACTGGAATCCCTCTAATAAATTATGGATCTAATCTTATCCATGTCGCCTTAGGGACAGTTCGTTCGATTGTAAGTTACGGTCAAGAAGTATTTTTCACTGCACCAAAGACAGATTTACATAAGTTAACTAGTATTGATTCCTTAGCACTTAAAATTGCTTTGGGGCTTCCAAGATGGGCATCAATTGATATGACTTACAGAGAGGCAGGAGTTTTGCCTTTAAATGAACATAGGATGCTCTGTGCTTGTAGCTACTCAGCACGAGCAAGAAACAGTCCCTAACTCAGTTACTTCTGAACTTGATGAAAGCACCTACGTTTCTAGAGAGATACGGAATAAAAAAGCATATACTTCATTGTCTGATTATGTATCTCCTCTTTTACATGCATGCAACTTTTCGCTTGACAACATTGTTAAAATGACCAAATACCCTTTCCCCCTTTGGTTGATGAAGCAAGCAGATTTTTTCTATTCCTATGGTAATATTACAAAAAATGAGAATCCACTTTTGCTTGCTTCTCTTGTTAAAGAATTGATTTACACTGAATATGAATCTTATCTGCATATTTTCACTGATGGTTCAGTTTCGTGTACTTCTGAGGTTGGTGCTGCTTTCGTGATACCTTCCCTTAACATTGAAAAAAGATTTCATATTACCAAAGGTTGTTCTATTTTCACTGCTGAGTTATTTGCTCTTATGAAGGCTATTAATTTCATTCTTGATGTGCAAGTCTTACCAGAAAGAATACTGATTTTGTCAGATTCCAAGTCTGCTTTAACGGCTTTACACCTTCAAAATACATCAAGTCGTCCTGATCTCGTCAGTGAAATTTTATTTTCAATTCACCAGTTAATGATGCGAGGTTCCAAAATAACATTATTATGGGTACCCGGTCACTGCGATCTTCGAGGGAATGAACTGGCTGATACCTGTGCAAAAGAGGCTTCAATGTGCAAATCGAATACAGTTTTATGTGATATTCCTTATTCGGTTCTTGAAATAAACAATATTCTGACAAAAGCACTCTGGGACCAGAGAAGAACACAGTACATTGAAGCTGCCATTCAGAAGAACAGATGGGATCTTTCTGCCCCCGGCAGTCATTGTATAAGTCCGCCAGGTTCTATTCCGAATCGAAATTTATTGCACAGAATACGGGTGGATTGTTGGTTTGGCAGGTTTTTAAAACCATCTCCTTTGTGTGTCTGTGGTCAAAATCTTAATGTATCTCATTTTTTACTTGAATGTTCATTAACAAAAGCGTATTTTCAATGTCTTCATGATAAAATTTTGTCTAAAAATCTACCTTTAACATTGCATAGTGTTTTTTGTCCCAACCAGAAAATGGGTGGAGGCTAGC
>CM065726.1:58541553-58556553 GCA_033310375.1 Conus canariensis
ATGGGAAAATCGATCTCTGCAAGCCTGAGAATGGATGTGAAAGGAAATGTTGAAGTAACTGAACCGCCAGATGAACTTACCAGTAAAGTAACGAGTCTTGACCTGTTGGTCGTCTTCAGGCAAAACAAACACAGCACAACGGAAATAAGCAGAGGTGGGGAAAAAGAATTTAGTGTGAACGATCCCTCAGTCATTGTGAAAATGTCTGTAAACGGATACGATCGGGAAAAGGGAGGAGAGGGGGAGGAAAGGGGGAGATGGGATGCAAAAGACGACGTTGAAATATAAATATCAAATCCTTGATTGACAACAGTGGAAATCACTGTGTTCGGTATTTTGACATTTGTGACTCACTTTGGTAGCTTATTTCTTTGCACAGTTGTCTTCCTTTCCCATTCCTATGCTTCTGTCGGGGAAGTGGGGAGATGGTGGTGTAGATGGCGTCTACAGTCTGGGGGAAGGACTGTGGTGTTGGAGGTGGTGTAGATGGCGTCTACAGTCTGGGGGAAGGCTTGTGGTGCTGGAGGTGATGTAGATGGTGCCTACAGTCTGGGGTAAGGCTAGTGGTGTTGCAGGTGGTGTAGATGGTGTCTACAGTCTGAAGGAAGGCTAGTTGTGTTGCAGGTGGTGTAGATGGTCCTACAGTCTGGGGGAAGGCTAGTGGTGTTGCAGGTGGTATAGATGGTGTAGATGGTCCTACAGTCTGGGGGAAGGCAAGTGGTGTTGCAGGTGGTGTAATGGTGCCTACAGTCTGGGGAAGGCTAGTGGTGTTGCAGGTGTTGTAGGGTGCCTACAGTCGAGGGGAAGGGGAGTGGTGTTGGAGGTGATGTAGATGGTGTAGATGGTGCCTACAGTCTGGGGAAGAGTAGTTTGGAGGTGGTTAGATGTGCCAACATCTGGGGAAGGCTAGTGGTGTTGGAGGTGGTGTAGATGGTGCCAACAGTCTGGGGAAGGCAAGTGGTGTAGATGGTGTAGATGGTCCTACAGTCTGGGGAAAGGCTAGTGGTGTTGCAGGTGGTATAGATGATGTAGATGGTCCTACAGTCTGGGGAAGGCAAGTGGTGTTGCAGGTTGGTGTAGATGGTGCCTACAGTCTGGGGAAAGCAAGTGGTGTTGCAGGTGGTGTAGATGGTGTCTACAGTCTTGGGGAAGGCAAGAGGTGTTGCAGGTGGTGTAGATGGTGCCTACAGTCTGGGGAAGGTAAGTGGTTTGCAGGTGGTGTAGATGGTGCCTACAGTCTGGAGAAGCAAGTGATGTTGCAGTGTGTGTAGATGGTGCCTACAGTCTGGGGGAAGGCTAGTGGTGTTGCAGGTGGTGTAATGGTGCCTACAGTCTGGGGAAGGCTAGTGGTGTTGAAGGTGGTGTAGATGGTGTCCTACAGTCTGGGAAGGCTAGTAGTATGCAGGTGGTGTAGATGGTGCCTACAGTCCAGGGGAAGGCTAGTTTATTGAGGTGGTGTAGACGGTGCCTACAGTCTGGCGAGGCAGGTGTGTGTAGTGATGTAGATGGGCCTACAGTCTGGGGAAAGGCAAGTGGTGTTGCAGTGTGTAGATGGTGCCTACAGTCTGGGGGAAGGCTAGTGGTGTTGCAGGTGGTGTAGATGGTGCCTACAGTCTGGGGGAAGGCAGTGGTGTATGCAGGTGGTGTAGATGGTGTCTACAGTCTGGGGAAGGCTAGTGGTGTTGCAGGTGGTGTAGATGGTGCCAACAGTCTGGGGAAGGCTAGTGGAGTTGGAGGTGGTGTAGATGGTGCCTACAGTCTGGGGAAAGGTAGTGGTGTTGCAGGTGTAGTGTAGATGGTGCCTAAGTCTGGGGAAGGCTAGTGGTGTTGCAGGTGGTGTAGATGGTGCCTACAGTCTGGGGAAAGCAAGTGGTGTTGCAGGGTGTAGTGGTGCCTACAGTCTGGGGAAGGCAGTAGTCATGAGGTGGTGTAGATGGTGCCACAGTCTGGGGGAAGGCTAGTGGTGTTGCAGGTGGTGTAGATGGTGCCTACAGTCTGGGGAAGGCAAGTGGTGTAGAGGTGGTGTAGGGCCTACATCGGGAAGGCTATTAGTTGCAGGTGGTGTAATGGTGCCTACAGTCTGGAGGAAGGTTAGTGGTTGCAGTGTAGATGGTGTCTACAGTCTGGGGGAAGGCTAGTAGTGTTGCAGGTGGTGTAGATGGTCCTACAGTCTGGGGAAGGTTAGTAGTGTTGCAGTGGTGTAGATGTGTCTACAGTATGGGGGAAGGGTTTGTGGTGTTGCAGGTGTGTAGATGGTGCCTACAGTCTGGGGGAAGGTAAGTGGTTTTGCAGGTGGTGTAGATGGTGCCTACAGTCTGGGGAAGTCAAGTGATGTTGCAGGTGTTGTAGATAGTGCCTACAGTCTGGGGAAGGCTAGTGGTGTTGCAGGTGGTGTAAATGGTGCCTACAGTCTGTGGGAAGGCCAGTGGTGTTGAAGGTGGTGTAGATGGTGTCTACAGTCTTGGGGAAGGCTAGTAGTACTGCAGGTTGTGTAGATGGTGCCTACAGTCTGGGGAAGGCTAGTGGTATTGCAGGTGGTGTAGACGGTGCCTACAGTCTGGCGGAAGGCCAGTGGTGGTTGCAGTGATGTAGATGCTGCCTACAGTCTGGGGAAAGGCAAGTGGTGTTGCAAGGTGGTGTAGATGGTGCCTACAGTCTGGGGAAGGCAGTGGTGTTGCAGGCGGTTGTCGATGATACCTACAGTCTTGGGGAAGGCAGTGGTGTAGTGCAGGTGAGTGTAAATGGTGCCTACAGTCTGGGGAAGGCCAGTGGTGTTGCAGGTGATGTAGATGCTGCCTACAGTCTGGGGAAAGGCAAGTGGTGTTGCAAGTGGTGTAGATGGTGCCTACAGTCTGGGGGAAGGCTAGTGGTGTTGCAGGCGGTGTAGATGGTGCCTACAGTCTGGGGGAAGGCCAGTGGTGTAGTACAGGTGGTGTAGATGGTGTCTAGAGTCTGGGGAAGGCTAGTGTGTTGCAGGTTGTGTAGATGGTGTTTACAGTCTGGGGGAAGGCAGTAGTCATGGAGGTGGTGTAGATGGTGCCAACAGTCTGGGGAAGGCTAGTGGTGTTGCAGGTGGTGTAGATGGTGCCTACAGTCTGGGGAAGGCAAGTGGTGTAGATGGTGTAGATGGTGCCTACAGTCTGGGGAAGGCTAGTGGTGTTGCAGGTGGTGTAGATGGTGCCTACAGTCTGGAGGAAGGTTAGTGGTGTTGCAGGTGTAGATGGTGTCTACAGTCTGGGGGAAGGCTAGTAGTGTTGCAGGTTGTGTAGATGGTGCCTACAGTCTGGGGAAGGTTAGTAGTGTTGCAGGTGGTGTAGATGTGTGCTACAGTATGGGGAAGGCTAGTGGTGTTGCAGGTGGTGTAGATGGTGCCTACAGTCTGGGGAAGGTAAGTGGTTTTGCAGGTGGTGTAGATGGTGCCTACAGTCTGGGGGAAGTCAAGTGATGTTGCAGGTTGTAGATAGTGCCTACAGTCTGGGAAGGCTAGTGGGTTGCAGGTGGTGTAAATGGTGCCTACATCTGGGGAAGGCCAGTGGTGTTGAAGGTGGTGTAGATGGTGTCTACAGTCTTGGGAAGGCTAGTAGTACTGCAGGTTGTGTAGATGGTGCCTACAGTCTGGGGAAGGCTAGTGGTATTGCAGGTGGTGTAGACGGTGCCTACAGTCTGGCGGAAGGCCAGTGTGTTGCAGGTGATGTAGATGCTGCTACAGTCTGGGAAAGGCAAGTGGTGTTGCAAGTGGTGTAGATGTGCCCACAGTCTGGGGAAGGCTAGTGTGTTGCAGGCGGTTCGATGGTGCCTACAGTCTGGGGAAGGCCAGTGGTGTATGCAGGTGGTGTAGATGGTGCCTACAGTCTGGGGGGCAGTGGTGTTGCAGGTGGTCTAGATGGTGTCTACAGTCTTCGGGAAGGCTAGTATACTGCAGGCGGTGTAGATGGTGCCTACAGTCTGGGGAAGGCAAGTGGTGTTGCAAGTGGTGTAGATGGTGCCTACAGTCTGGGGGAAGGCTAGTGGTGTTGCAGGTGATGTAGATGCTGCTACAGTCTGGGGAAAGGCAAAGTGGTGTTGCAAGTGGTGTAGATGGTGCCTACAGTCTGGGGGAAGGCTAGTGGTGTTGCAGGTGATGTAGATGCTGCCTACAGTCTGGGGAAAGGCAAGTGGTGTTGCAAGTGGTGTAGATGGTGCCTACAGTCTGGGGGAAGGCTAGTGGTGTTGCAGGCGGTGTAGATGGTGCCTACAGTCTTGGGGAAGGCCAGTGGTGTAGTGCAGGTGGTGTAGATGGTGTCTACAGTCTGGGGAAGGTAGTGGTGTTGCAGGTTGTGTAGATGGTGTCTACAGTCTGGCGGAAGGCAAGTGGTGTTGCAGGTGGTGTAGATGGTGCCTATAGTCTGAGGGAAGGCTAGTGGTATTGCAGGTGGTGTAGATGGTGCCTACAGTCTGAGGGAAGGCTAGTGGTGTTGGAGGTGGTGTAGATGGTGCCTACAGTCTGGGGGAAGGCTAGTGGTGTTGCAGGTGGTGTAGATGGTCCTACAGTCTGGGGGAAGGCCAGTGGTGTTTGAGGTGGTGTAGATGGTGCCTACAGTCTGAGGGAAGGCTAGTAGTGTTGGAGGTGGTGTAAATGGTGTAGATGGTCCTACAGTCTGGGGGAAGGCCAGTGGTGTAGTGCAGGTGTGTAAATGGTCCTACAGTCTTTGGGAAGACCAGTGGTTTTGCAGGTGGTGTAGATGGTGTCTACAGTCTTGGGGAAGGCTAGTAGTACTGCAGGCGGTGTAGATGGTGCCTACAGTCTGGGGGAAGGCTAGTGGTATTGCAGGTGGTGTAGACGGTGCCTACAGTCTGGCGGAAGGCCAGTGGTGTTGTAGGTGATGTAGATGCTGCCTACAGTCTGGGGAAAGGCAAGTGGTGTTGCAAAAGTGGTGTAGATGGTGCCTACAGTCTGGGGGAAGGCTAGTGGTGTTGCAGGCGGTGTAGATGGTGCCTACAGTCTGGGGGAAGGCCAGTGGTGTAGTGCAGGTGGTGTAGATGGTGCCTACAGTCTGAGGGAAGGCTAGTAGTGTTGCAGGTGGTGTAAATGGTGTAGATGGTGCCTACAGTCTGGGGGAAGGCCAGTGGTGTAGTGCAGGTGGTGTAAATGGTCCTACAGTCTGGGGGAAGACCAGTGGTTTTGCAGGTGGTGTAGATGGTGTCTACAGTCTTGGGGAAGGCTAGTAGTACTGCAGGCGGTGTAGATGGTGCCTACAGTCTGGCGGAAGGCCAGTGGTGTAGTGCAGGTGGTGTAGATGGTGTCTACAGTCTGGGGGAAGGCTAGTGGTGTTGCAGGTGGTGTAGATGGTGTCTACAGTCTGGCGGAAGGCAAGTGGTGTTGCATGTTGTGTAGATGTTGCCTACAGTCTGTGGGAAGGCTAGTGGTGTTGCAGGTGGTGTAGATGGTGTCTACAGTGTGGGGAAAGGCTAGTGGTGTTGCAGGTGGTGTAGATGGTGCCTACAGTCTGGGGGAAGGTAAGTGGTTTTGCAGGTGGTGTAGATGGTGCCTACAGTCTGGGGGAAGTCAAGTGATGTTGCAGGTGTTGTAGATGGTGCCTACAGTCTGGGGAAGGCTAGTGGTGTTGCTGGTGGTGTAAATGGTGCCTACAGTCTGGGGGAAGGCCAGTGGTGTTGAAGGTGGTGTAGATGGTGTCTACAGTCTTGGGGAAGGCTAGTAGTACTGCAGGTGGTGTAGATGGTGCCTACAGTCTTGGGGAAGGCCAGTGGTGTAGTGCAGGTGGTGTAGATGGTGCCTACAGTCTCGGGGAAGGCTAGTGGTGTTGCAGGTTGTGTAGATGGTGTCTACAGTCTGGCGGAAGGCTAGTGGTGTTGCAGGTGATGTAGATGGCGCCTACAGTCTGGGGGAAGGCAGTAGTGCTGGAGGTGGTGTAGATGGTGCCAACAGTCTGGGGGAAGGCTAGTGGTGTTGGAGGTGGTGTAGATGGTGCACACAGTCTGGGGGAAGGCAGGGTGGTGTAGATGGTGTAGATGGTCCTACAGTCTGGGGAAAGGCTAGTGGTGTTGCAGGTGGTGTAGATGATGTAGATGGTCCTACAGTCTGGGGGAAGGCAAGTGGTGTTGCAGGTGGTGTAGATGGTGCCTACAGTCTGGGGGAAAGCAAGTGGTGTTGCAGGTGGTGTAGATGGTGCCTACAGTCTGGGGGAAGGCAAGAGGTGTGGAGGTGGTGTAAATGGTGCCAACAGTCTGGGGAAGGCTAGTGGTGTTGCAAGTCGTGTAGATGGTGCCTACAGTCTGGAGGAAGGTTAGTGGTGTTGCAGGTGTAGATGGTGTCTACAGTCTGGGGGAAGGCTAGTAGTGTTGCATGTTGTGTAGATGTTGCCTACAGTCTGTGGGAAGGCTAGTGGTGTTGCAGGTGGTGTAGATGGTGTCTACAGTGTGGGGAAAGGCTAGTGGTGTTGCAGGTGGTGTAGATGGTGTCTACAGTCTGGGGGAAGGTAAGTGGTTTGCAGGTGGTGTAGATGGTACCTCAGTCTGGGGAATCAAGTGATGTGGGTGTTGTAAGGCTAGTTGGGAGGTATGGTGTTGAGGTGGTGTAAATGGTGCCTACAGTCTGGGGGAAGGCAGTGGTGTTGAGGTGGTGTAGATGGTGCTACAGTCTGGGGAAAGGCTAGGTAGTCTGCAGGTGGTGTAGATTAGATGGTCCTACAGTCTGGGGGAAGGCAAGTGGTTTGCAGGTGGTGTAGATGGTGCCTACAGTCTGGGGAAGGCAGTGGTGTTGCAGGTGATGTAGATGGTGCCTACAGTCTGGGGAAGGCAAGTGGTGTTGCAGTGGTGTAGATGGTGCCTACAGTCTGGGGGAAGGCTAGTGGTGTTGCAGGCGGTGTAGATGGTGCCTACAGTCTGGGGAAGCAGTGGTGTTGCAGGTGGTGTAGATGGTGTTACGTTGGGAGGCTAGTGGTGTTGCAGGTGGTAGGGTGTCTACAGTCTGGGGAAGGCAAGTGGTGTTGCATGTTGTGTAGATGTTGCCTACAGTCTGGGGAAGGCTAGTGGTGTTGCAGGTGGTGTAGATGTGTCTACAGTGTGGGGAAAGGCTAGTGGTGTTGCAGGTGGTGTAGATGGTGCTACAGTCTGGGGGAAGGTAAGTGGTTTTGCAGGTGGTGTAGATGGTGCCTACAGTCTGGGGAAGTCAGTGATGTTGCATGGTGTTGTGTAGATGGTCCTACAGTCTGGGGGAAGGCTAGTGGTGTATGCAGGTGGTGTAAATGGTCCTACAGTCTGGGGGAAGCCAGTGGTTTTGCAAGGTGGTGTAGATGGTGTCTACAGTCTTGGGGAAGGCTAGTAGTACTGCAGGTGGTGTAGATGGTGCCTACAGTCTGGGGGAAGGCTAGTGGTATTGCAGGTGGTGTAGACGGTGCCTACAGTCTGGCGGAAGGCCAGTGGTGTTGCAGGTGATGTAGATGCTGCCTACAGTCTGGGGAAAGGCAAGTGGTGTTGCAAGTGGTGTAGATGGTGCCTACAGTCTGGGGGAAGGCTAGTGGTGTTGCAGGCGGTGTAGATGGTGCCTACAGTCTTGGGGAAGGCCAGTGGTGTAGTGCAGGTGGTGTAGATGGTGTCTACAGTCTGGGGGAAGGCTAGTGGTGTTGCAGGTGGTGTAGATGGTGTCTACAGTCTGGCGGAAGGCAAGTGGTGTTGCATGTTGTGTAGATGTTGCCTACAGTCTGGGGGAAGGCTAGTGGTGTTGCAGGTGGTGTAGATAGTGTCTACAGTGTGGGGAAAGGCTAGTGGTGTTGCAGGTGGTGTAGATGGTGCCTACAGTCTGGGGAAGGTAAGTGGTTTTGCAGGTGGTGTAGATGGTGCCTACAGTCTGAGGGAAGGCTAGTAGTGTTGGAGGTGGTGTAAATGGTGTAGATGGTCCTACAGTCTGGGGGAAGGCCAGTGGTGTAGTGCAGGTGGTGTAAATGGTCCTACAGTCTGGGGGAAGACCAGTGGTTTTGCAGGTGGTGTAGATGGTGTCTACAGTCTTGGGGAAGGCTAGTAGTACTGCAGGCGGTGTAGATGGTGCCTACAGTCTGGGGGAAGGCTAGTGGTATTGCAGGTGGTGTAGACGGTGCCTACAGTCTGGCGGAAGGCCAGTGGTGTTGTAGGTGATGTAGATGCTGCCTACAGTCTGGGGAAAGGCAAGTGGTGTGGATGGTGCCTACAGCCTGGGGGAAAGCAAGTGGTGTAGATGGAGTAGATGGTGCCTACAGTCTGGGGGAAGGCTAGTGGTGTTGCAGGCGGTGTAGATGGTGCCTACAGTCTGGGGGAAGGCCAGTGGTGTAGTGCAGGTGGTGTAGATGGTGCCTACAGTCTCGGGGAAGGCTAGTGGTGTTGCAGGTTGTGTAGATGGTGTCTACAGTCTGGCGGAAGGCTAGTGGTGTTGCAGGTGATGTAGATGGCGCCAACAGTCTGGGGGAAGGCAGTAGTGCTGGAGGTGGTGTAGATGGTGCCAACAGTCTGGGGGAAGGCTAGTGGTGTTGGAGGTGGTGTAGATGGTGCCCACAGTCTTGGGGAAGGCAAGTGGTGTAGATGGTGTAGATGGTCCTACAGTCTGGGAAAGGCTAGTGGTGTTGCAGGTGGTGTAGATGATGTAGATGGTCCTACAGTCTGGGGGAAGGCAAGTGGTGTTGCAGGTGGTGTAGATGGTGCCTACAGTCTGGGGGAAAGCAAGTGGTGTTGGAGGTGGTGTAGATGGTGCCTACAGTCTGGGGGAAGGCCAGTGGTGTAGTGCAGGTGGTGTAGATGGTGCCTACAGTCTGGGGAAAGCAAGTGGTGTTGCAGGTGGTGTAGATGGTGCCTACAGTCTGGGGAAGGCAAGAGGTGTTGGAGGTGGTGTAAATGGTGCCAACAGTCTGGGGAAGGCTAGTGGTGTTGCAAGTCGTGTAGATGGTGCCTACAGTCTGGAGGAAGGTTAGTGGTGTTGCAGGTGTAGATGGTGTCTACAGTCTGGGTGAAGGCTAGTAGTGTTGCATGTTGTGTAGATGTTGCCTACAGTCTGTGGGAAGGCTAGGGGTGTTGCAGGTGGTGTAGATGGTGTCTACAGTGTGGGGAAAGGCTAGTGGTGTTGCAGGTGGTGTAGATGGTGCCTACAGTCTGGGGGAAGGTAAGTGGTTTTGCAGGTGGTGTAGATGGTGCCTACAGTCTGGGGGAAGTCAAGTGATGTTGCAGGTGTTGTAGATGGTGCCTACAGTCTGGGGGAAGGCTAGTGGTGTTGCAGGTGGTGTAAATGGTGCCTACAGTCTGTGGGAAGGCCAGTGGTGTTGAAGGTGGTGTAGATGGTGTCTACAGTCTTGGGGAAGGCTAGTAGTACTGCAGGTGGTGTAGATGGTGCCTACAGTCTGGGGAAGGCTAGTGGTATTGCAGGTGGTGTAGACGGTGCCTACAGTCTGGCGGAAGGCCAGTGGTGTTGCAGGTGATGTAGATGCTGCCTACAGTCTGGTGAAAGGCAAGTGGTGTTGCAAGTGGTGTAGATGGTGCCTACAGTCTGGGGGAAGGCTAGTGGTGTTGCAGGCGGTGTAGATGGTGCCTACAGTCTTGGGGAAGGCCAGTGGTGTAGTGCAGGTGGTGTAGATGGTGTCTACAGTCTGGGGGAAGGCTAGTAGTGTTGCAGGTGGTGTAGATGGTGTCTACAGTCTGGCGGAAGGCAAGTGGTGTTGCATGTTGTGTAGATGTTGCCTACAGTCTGTGGGAAGGCTAGTGGTGTTGCAGGTGGTGTAGATGGTGTCTACAGTGTGGGGAAAGGCTAGTGGTGTTGCAGGTGGTGTAGATGGTGCCTACAGTCTGGGGGAAGGTAAGTGGTTTTGCAGGTGGTGTAGATGGTGCCTACAGTCTGGGGGAAGTCAAGTGATGTTGCAGGTGTTGTAGATGGTGCCTACAGTCTGGGGGAAGGCTAGTGGTGTTGCTGGTGGTGTAAATGGTGCCTACAGTCTGGGGAAGGCCAGTGGTGTTGAAGGTGGTGTAGATGGTGTCTACAGTCTTGGGGAAGGCTAGTAGTACTGCAGGTGGTGTAGATGGTGCCTACAGTCTTGGGGAAGGCCAGTGGTGTAGTGTAGGTGGTGTAGTTGGTGCCTACAGTCTCGGGGAAGGCTAGTGGTGTTGCAGGTTGTGTAGATGGTGTCTACAGTCTGGCGGAAGGCTAGTGGTGTTGCAGGTGATGTAGATGGCGCCTACAGTCTGGGGGAAGGCAGTAGTGCTGGAGGTGGTGTAGATGGTGCCAACAGTCTGGGGGAAGGCTAGTGGTGTTGGAGGTGGTGTAGATGGTGCACACAGTCTGGGGGAAGGCAGGTGGTGTAGATGGTGTAGATGGTCCTACAGTCTGGGGAAAGGCTAGTGGTGTTGCAGGTGGTGTAGATGATGTAGATGGTCCTACAGTCTGGGGGAAGGCAAGTGGTGTTGCAGGTGGTGTAGATGGTGCCTACAGTCTGGGGGAAAGCAAGTGGTGTTGCAGGTGGTGTAGATGGTGCCTACAGTCTGGGGGAAGGCAAGAGGTGTTGGAGGTGGTGTAAATGGTGCCAACAGTCTGGGGAAGGCTAGTGGTGTTGCAAGTCGTGTAGATGGTGCCTACAGTCTGGAGGAAGGTTAGTGGTATTGCAGGTGTAGATGGCGTCTACAGTCTGGGGGAAGGCTAGTAGTGTTGCATGTTGTGTAGATGTTGCCTACAGTCTGTGGGAAGGCTAGTGGTGTTGCAGGTGGTGTAGATGGTGTCTACAGTGTGGGGAAAGGCTAGTGGTGTTGCAGGTGGTGTAGATGGTGCCTACAGTCTGGGGAAGGTAAGTGGTTTTGCAGGTGGTGTAGATGGTGCCTACAGTCTGGGGAAGTCAAGTGATGTTGCAGGTGTTGTAGATGGTGCCTACAGTCTTGGTGAAGGCTAGTGGTGTTGCAGGTGGTGTAAATGGTGCCTACAGTCTGGGGGAAGGCCAGTGGTGTTGAAGGTGGTGTAGATGGTGTCTACAGTCTTGGGGAAGGCTAGTAGTACTGCAGGTTGTGTAGATGGTGCCTACAGTCTGGGGGAAGGCTAGTGGTATTGCAGGTGGTGTAGACGGTGCCTACAGTCTGGCGGAAGGCCAGTGGTGTTGCAGGTGATGTAGATGCTGCTTACAGTCTGGGGAAAGGCAAGTGGTGTTGCAAGTGGTGTAGATGGTGCCTACAGTCTGGGGGAAGGCTAGTGGTGTTGCAGGCGGTGTCGATGGTGCCTACAGTCTGGGGGAAGGCCAGTGGTGTAGTGCAGGTGGTGTAGATGGTGCCTACAGTCTGGGGGAAGGCTAGTGGTGTTGCAGGTGGTGTAGATGGTGTCTACAGTCTGGGGAAGGCAAGTGGTGTTGCAGGTGGTGTAGATGGTGCCTACAGTCTGGGGGAAGGCAGTAGTGTTGGAGGTGGTGTAGATGGTGCCAACAGTCTGGGGAAGGCTAGTGGTGTTGGAGGTGGTGTGGATGGTGCCTACAGCCTGGGGGAAAGCAAGTGGTGTAGATGGTGTAGATGGTCCTACAGTCTGGGGAAAGGCTAGTGGTGTTGCAGGTGGTGTAGATGATGTAGATGGTCCTACAGTCTGGGGGAAGGCAAGTGGTGTTGCAGGTGGTGTAGATGGTGCCTACAGTCTGGGGAAAGCAAGTGGTGTTGCAGGTGGTGTAGATGGTGCCTACAGTCTGGGGAAGGCAGTAGTGTTGGAGGTGGTGTAGATGGTGCCAACAGCCCGGGGAAGGCTAGTGGTGTTGCAGGTGGTGTAGATGGTGCCAACAGTCTGGGGGAAGGCAAGTGGTGTAGATGGTGCCTACAGTCTGGGGAAAGGCTAGTGGTGTTGCAGGTGGTGTAGATGATGTAGATGGTCCTACAGTCTGGGGGAAGGCAAGTGGTGTTGCAGGTTGTGTAGATGGTGTCTACAGTCTGGCGGAAGGCTAGTGGTGTTGCAGGTGATGTAGATGGCGCCTACAGTCTGGGGGAAGGCAGTAGTGCTGGAGGTGGTGTAGATGGTGCCAACAGTCTGGGGGAAGGCTAGTGGTGTTGGAGGTTGTGTAGATGGTGTCTACAGTCTGGCGGAAGGCTAGTGGTGTTGCAGGTGATGTAGATGGCGCCTACAGTCTGGGGGAAGGCAGTAGTGCTGGAGGTGGTGTAGATGGTGCCCACAGTCTGGGGGAAGGCAAGTGGTGCAGATGGTGTAGATGGTCCTACAGTCTGGGGAAAGGCTAGTGGTGTTGCAGGTGGTGTAGATGATGTAGATGGTCCTACAGTCTGGGGGAAGGCAAGTGGTGTTGCAGGTGGTGTAGATGTGCCTACAGTCTGGGGGATAGCAAGTGGTGTTGCAGGTGGTGTAGATGGTGCCTACAGTCTGGGGGAAGGCAGAGGTGTTGGAGGTGGTGTAAATGGTGCCAACAGTCTGGGGGAAGGCTAGTGGTGTTGCAAGTCGTGTAGATGGTGCCTACAGTCTGGGAGAAGGTTAGTGGTGTTGCAGTGTAGATGGTGTCTACAGTCTGGGGGAAGGCTAGTAGTGTTGCATGTTGTGTAGATGTTGCCTACAGTCTGTGGGAAGGCTAGTGGTGTTGCAGGTGGTGTAGATGGTGTCTACAGTGTGGGGAAAGGCTAGTGGTGTTGCAGGTGGTGTAGATGGTGCTACAGTCTGGGGAAGGTATAGTGGTTTTGCAGGTGGTGTAGATGGTGCCTACAGTCTGGGGGAAGTCAAGTGATGTTGCAGGTGTTGTAGATGGTGCCTACAGTCTGGGGGAAGGCTAGTGGTGTTGCAGGTGGTGTAAATGGTGCCTACAGTCTGTGGGAAGGCCAAGTGGTGTTGAAGGTGGTGTAGATGGTGTCTACAGTCTTGGGGAAGGCTAGTAGTACTGCAGGTGGTGTAGATGGTGCCTACAGTCTGTGGGAAGGCTAGTGGTATTGCAGGTGGTGTAGACGGTGCCTACAGTCTGGCGGAAGGCCAGTGGTGTTGCAGGTGATGTAGATGCTGCCTACAGTCTGGGGAAAGGCAAGTGGTGTGCAAGTGGTGTAAATGGTCCCTACAGTCTGGGGAAGGCTAGTGGTTGCAGGTGGTGTAGATGGTGCCTACAGTCTGGGGAAGGCCAGTGTGTAGTGCAGGTGGTGTAGATGGTGCCTACAGTCTGGGGAAGGCTAGTGGTGTTGCAGGTTGTGTAGATGGTGTCTACAGTCTGGGGGAAAGGCAAGTGGTGTTGCAGTTGTGTAGATGTGCCTACAGTCTGTGGGAAGGCTAGTGGTGTTGCAGGTGGTGTAGATGGTGTCTACAGTGTGGGGAAAGGCTAGTGGTGTTGCAGGTGGTGTAGATGGTGCCTGCAGTCTGGGGGAAGGTAAGTGGTTTTGCAGGTGGTGTAGATGGTGCCTACAGTCTGGGGGAAGTCAAGTGATGTTGCAGGTGTTGTAGATGGTGCCTACAGTCTTGGTGAAGGCTAGTGGTGTTGCAGGTGGTGTAAATGGTGCCTACAGTCTGTGGGAAGGCCAGTGGTGTTGAAGGTGGTGTAGATGGTGTCTACAGTCTTGGGGAAGGCTAGTAGTACTGCAGGTGGTGTAGATGGTGCCTACAGTCTGGGGGAAGGCTAGATGTATTGCAGGTGGTGTAGACGGTGCCTACAGTCTGGCGGAAGGCCAGTGGTGTTGCAGGTGATGTAGATGCTGCCTACAGTCTGGGGAAAGGCAAGTGGTGTTGCAAGTGGTGTAGATGGTGCCTACAGTCTTGGGGAAGGCCAGTGGTGTAGTGCAGGTGGTGTAGATGTTGTCTACAGTCTGGGGGAAGGCTAGTGGTGTTGCAGGTGGTGTAGATGGTGTCTACAGTCTGGCGGAAGGCAAGTGGTGTTGCAGGTGGTGTAGATGGTGCCTACAGTCTGGTGGAAGGCTAGTGGTGTTGCAGGTGGTGTAGATGGTCCTACAGTCTGGGGGAAGGCCAGTGGTGTTTGAGGTGGTGTAGATGGTGCCTACAGTCTGAGGGAAGGCTAGTGGTGTTGGAGGTGGTGTAGATGGTGTAGATGGTCCTACAGTCTGGGGGAAGGCCAGTGGTGTAGTGCAGGTGGTGTAAATGGTCCTACAGTCTGGGGAAGGCTAGTGGTTTTGCAGGTGATGTAGATGATGCCTACAGTCTGGGGGAAGGCTAGTAGTGTTGCAGGTGGTGTAGATGGTGCCTACAGTCTGGGGGAAGGCTAGTAGTGTAGTGGAGGTGGTGTAGATGGTCCTACAGTCTGGGGGAAGGCCAGTGGTGTAGTGCAGGTGGTGTAGATGGTGCCTAAAGTCTGGGGGAAGGCAAGTGGTGTTGGAGGTGGTGTAGATGGTGCCTACAGTCTGGGGGAAGACCACAGTACAGTACATCAAAAGCAGATCGCCCTTTGTACAATCATGTGTCATCACAAAAGCAGCTGACAGCTTCGGCGCACAGAGAATAAAGAAAAAGAATATTGAAATTCATACCCCATAACCTCCCCCCGCGCCCCCTCCCCCCCCCTCCCCTCAACTAAAACAGTGAAACCATAAGAATATTTCAATTGATCAAGTTTAAATATATTAGCCAATATTATTGGCTAGAGCTATTGACGAAGTGGACTGGGGTAGAAACAGTCGCATTTAAGATACGGCAGTGTTACAAACCAATTCATTTCAGGATTCAAAGAGGGTCTAAGGGAAACAACTGTGATCACACCCATGACGACTGCAATTTCTCTGCCCAGACTTTCCACACGGGTACACTCTTACAGAGAAACGGAATCGCGTAGAAGGGCCGGCAGGGGAGAGAGAGAGAGAGAGAGAGAGAGAGAGAGAGAGAGGGGGGGGGGGAAGGGGAGCAGGCGAAGGGGAAGGAGGAGGGACATAACGAAGCAGGATTCGAAACGGGTCGTAGGGAAGTAACTGTGATAAGACCCGTGACAAACATAACCTCTTTCCCCTGACTTTCCTAACGTCGATACGGGAAAGTAAAGAGAAGGAATAGAATGATGGGGGAAGACTGGGACAGCTGCGGAGGGTGGGGGACAAATAGGGAAC
>CM065726.1:58564053-58619053 GCA_033310375.1 Conus canariensis
TCATGTCAAGAGCTGTGCTGAAAACCTGGTGAAAGAGCTGAAGGGGATAGCCGCTCGTCCACCCTCAATACCCATGCAGTCCACCGTCACTGGCATCTCTCTGACCACCTCACCTGACGCTGAGTACTGGGCAAGGAACCTCAGAGATCCTGTCCTGTTCAAACAAGCCGTTACTGGATCTGTCAAAGGATCCTCAAAAGCTGTCTTTCTGGAGATTGGACCACATCCTGTGTTGAAATCTCATCTGAAGGACCTGTTTCCTGGTCAGAAAGTCACCGCTGTGCCCTCAATGCTAAAATCTCTTGAGATGGATGCACTACTGAAGGCTGCGATCTCTCTGTATGAAGAAGGACTAGACATCAGTTGGTCAGCTATACCCAGCAAGGGGAGTGAGATAACAGAAGTTCCCAGATATTGTTTGAACAAGAAGTATCAAGCAGAGAAAACAGAGACACATCATATGCTGTTAAGCGGTCTGGATATTTACCAGAAGAATCACTTATACACTTGTCCTGTTCGGGACAGCAAAACATCATTTCGATTGATGATTTCACCTCTCGTGATCCCCTCAGTCTATGATCATGTACTTTCCGGGAAGATCATTGTACCGGGAGCTTTCTTGGCTGAAGCCAGTTTAGCAGTTGCTCACTACCATCAGATGGCTCGTCCAGCAGTCAGCATCGAGTTTGAACATGCCACATCATTGAAGAAAGGTGAAGTCACTAATATCGTTGCAGAGTTTGACACCTTTGAAAAGGCCCCCCGCAGTGACCTTCCACCTTTGGTCATCAAGAGAGAAAACCGGCGGTTGGCGTCTGCCCATCTGAGAGAGTCAAGGCCATCAACACAGCCAGTTGTAAATCTGGATTACATCCGATCCAAATGCAGGGATGTCTTGGACAAGAATGCCATTTACTCTGTTTTGAAGACATTTGGTTTTCAGTATGGACCAACCTATTCACTCTTGGAACAGGCTCGCAAGACGTCGGGAGAATGCTTGGCCCTTCTAGAGCTGACAGATTCCGTTCAGAGTGAAACAGCATCTACGCGTCTGCACCCCAGTGTCCTTGACTGCATGCTTCAGTCATCTGCTCTGGTCATCATGGACAACGGACATTCGAACCATGTTATTTTGCCAAAGAGCATTGGCCACCTAGTTCTTCATGGATCAGTTGAGCCCACCATGTACGTCTACACACGTCTGAAGAGGGTCAGCACCAAGCAGTGTGTTTTTGACCTGCAGCTGTTATCCTCCACAGGTCAGGTTATCGCCAGTCTGGCTGATTTCGTACTTCACTTTCTGCAAACACGAACACAGGAGTCCGTAACCGTGCTGCCCACAACACAGTGGACACGAATTATGGATACACCCGCATTGCTGTCAAAGGATAGTGCTCTGGACGTTCAGGGAAAGACCACGTTTCTCTTTGTCACTGATGAAGACACCATTCAAAAGAACGGCCACCCCACTGCTGTCAGCTATCTGAACATGGGAACTGTAGAGAATGTGGTCAACAAAATCAGAGAGATTATGGTCAAGCAGTCAAGCTCTCTCTTGGGCGTAGTCTTTGTCTGCTCAGCTGACACTGATTGTGACATAGACAGCAGCACGATTCAGGACCGAGTGGTTACGATGTGCAGTTTGATCCAGTCCATCATGCAGACAATGAAGGAACTGTTTCTCAACGTGGCTTTATATGTCTGTACATTCAACGCCTGGCCTTCAGCAGCAGCAGACACAGACAGCAACCAGACAAATCCTGTGGCCACAGCTCTGTGGGGACTGGTGAGGACCATCATCATGGAGAGAGGTCATAACTGTATCACAGCCGTGGATCTGTCTCAAGGCTTCAAGGCGGATTCATTGCCCGCTGTTTTCAGCTGTCTGGCAGAGACTGAAGGTGTGAAGGATTACCCTGAAGTGATGATCACGCCAGAGAGTGTGTTTGTCAACCAGGTGGTGAAAGACAGCAGTTCGCCTCTGTTTACTCATCTTCAGAGCCTGGCTGAAGATGACCAAGTCAGAGAACAGAAGCACAAAATTCCTGCAGACTGTCCACAAGCACTCGACGACCAACTTCAGACGTCCACTTCTGACCAGACACCAGTTTTGCTAAAAATACAGGACTTTGTGCTGGGAAGTGATGAACTGTTCAGTGGAAAGCATGCTCAAAATTCACAACTATCAGCAGCAGACAGTCGACAAACACCAGTAGCTATAGAAATGAAAGGTCTGTCTTTGCAGAGGCCAGACGTTGAAGTGGTCTGTTGCTGCCCAGTGAAGGTAAAACCGGAAGTCGCAGCGCCAGCTGAAACTGTAGTACCCACGTCACTGATTCCTGATTATCAGCTGGGTGATCTCACCAAACTTGTTGTCCTGTGGGAAATGCACAGCAGCGTCCAGAGGCAGGACCTGACGATACTGGCTTCCACAGCAACGCTACACTTTGCTGAGCTGTTACAAATGATCTGCATTGCATCAGACGAGAACAAATCCCTGTCTGTGGATATTGTTTTACTGGAGAAACTCGGAAAGTTAAGTGATTTTTCTGGGAACGTTCTATGTCTGGTGTACATGGACACAAACTTGACATCGTTTATCGCAGAACATTGGCAGCGAGCAAAACACTTTGTAACCTATACATCCCTCATGTCACCTGAGGCTTGCACAGTGATGATGTGCGACAGACCTGACGTCACACTGACTCTGTTGAACTTTCAGACACTCCTCCAGCCAGGGAATCTGAGGAGCACTGTTCCTAAAGTGCAGTCATGGATGAAAAGTAATGCATCACGCATGAAGGGAATCGCGCAGATACTGCATCGAACTACCAAAACAAACACGGTAGATCTGAATAAGCTGTTGCAGTTCCACAAGCCCACCGCAGAGAAAAGCACTTGGAACATTGAAATAGGGTTTAAGAAAGATGCAGCTTACATCGTAGTTGGAGGACTTACTGGCCTTGGATGGATATGCGTGGAATATCTTGCTTGCAGAAATGCCGGATATATCGCCATCATCAACAGAAGCAGCCCATCAGCTGAGAAAGCAGCGGACATCAACAGCCTCTCAAAGAAGTACAGTTGCCAGGTCAAGGCCTATCAAGCGGACATCACACGTTTAGAGTCTGTACGGAACGTCTTCAGACAGGTGGAGTCCACCAGTTTTCAGCTCCGTGGAGTCTTCATGGGAGCAGCTGTTCTGAAGGACAGCCCTTTCCTGGCCATGACGAGCGAAGATTTTCAGAAAGTTCTTTCCCCCAAAATCAAAGGTGCCTGGAACCTTCATCAGCTAACAAAGACCATGGCTTTAGACTACTTCGTTCTGCATTCCTCCATCGTTTCAGTGTTTGGCAACCCGGGTCAAGCCAACTACGTCGTTGGCAACTCCTTTCTGGACGGACTTGCATGGTATCGCCATCATCTGGGGCTGGCAGCACAGACCATCAACTGGGGACCTCTGAACACTGGACTGCTTGACCACCAGGATGCCTTGAAGCAGAAGATGGAGTCATCTGGATTCCACATTCTTGGTCATCCGGAAGTGACCAAGACGTTGGCCGCAGTGCTTGACCTGAAGCAAACCCAGACAGCGCCCGTCAGAATGAACCCCAAGCTGTTTGGCAGGACATTGTACTCCACTGTGGAACAACCCATCGTCCTGAGGTTCAAGAAGTTTGCCTCTCCTGTCAATGCTGACAATCAGGGTATGGCACACAGTTCTATCGACGTATCAGGCGTCCGGTCTTTGAGTCCAGAAAAACGGTACGAAGTCTACAAGAAATACGTGCAAGAAATCGTCAGCCATTTGCTGGTGGTGGAGGTGGCACAGGTGTCACCTGACGTGTCGTTGATAAGCATGGGGATGGACTCCATGTCGGGCACCAGGCTGCTGGATGAAATTCTCCGGGACACCGGCTTCCACATTCCGGCAGTGGAGGTGGTCACGGAAAAAACAACCATCGCTTCGCTGGCCTTGGTTCTGAACCAGTATGCCAGCGGCACTGACCAGAACACACAGCTGTAATGAAAACATCGTGACTTTTTTTTCCTGATGCGCTTCATTTCATCCCCAAACAAAAGGGAACTGACGTGTTTCTATGTGTCTCATAGTCAGTGTTCGTCTCTCTCTCTCTCTCTCTCTCTCTCTCTCTCTCTCTCTCTCTCTCTCTCTCTCTCTCTCTCTCTCTCCCTGCCTACCTGCCTCTCTGTCTGTCAGCCTGCCCCCTCTAGTGATCTTCCAGTCTTGTTATATGATAGCATTCTTACCTTTATGTACATGAAGTATCGCTGGTAATAACATTTTCTTTCACATACCTGCACCTTTTAATATACAGTCACACAGCATCTTCATGTTCTGGAATGTACTGCTTCCATTTCATTGTTTTAACAGAGTTGCAAGTAATATCTTGTATGTATCATTTACTTTTAGCCCCTTCTTGGTTACTGCCCCTTTCAGACCGGTGCCTCTCACGTTACTGAGGTATTTTTAAACCTTTTTTTTGGATGGAATGGAACAGAAAAAATGACACCCGTTCCAAAGGAGAGTTGCTGAGTGGATTCTTGCACAGCAAACCCAACCGTCTGCACGCCTTAGCTAAGCCCTTGAATTGGACATCTGATAATCGACCATGACACAGCGTGAAAATGTCTACCCTTTTGGCGGTTTGTTCTGTCACATGTTTGCCCCTCCACTTGTTGCTTTGGTTTGTTTTGCCTTTTGGTCTGTTGCGTGTTTTGTTTATCTCTTTCACCTGATGTTTGTTTGACTTTTCCACCTGATGTTTGTGTTGGCTTGGTAGTTTCACCAGATATTCATGTTTGTTTGGCCTTTTCACCTGATGTTTAGGTTAATTTGTTTATTCCGTCACCAAATGTGTTTGGCTCCCTCATCTGGTGTTTTGGTTAGTTTATTTGACCTCTTCACCTGATGTGTTAGTTTATTTGACCTCTTCACCTGATGTGTTAGTTTATTTGACCTCTTCACCTGATGTGTTAGTTTCTTTGACCTCTTCACCTGATGTTTTGGTCAGTTTGTTTGACCTCTTCACCTGATGTGTTAGTTTCTTTGACCTCTTCACCTGATGTTTTGGTCAGTTTGTTTGACCTCTTCACCTGATGTTTTGGTCGGTTTGTTTGACCTCTTCACCTGATGTGTTAGTTTGTTTGACCTCTTCACCTGATGTTTTGGTTAGTTTGTTTCACCTCTTCACCTGATGTTTTGGTTAGTTTGTTTGACTTCTTCACCTGATGTTTTGGTTAGTTTCTTTGACCTCTTCACCTGATGTTTTGGTCAGTTTCTTTGACCTCTTCACCTGATGTTTTGGTCAGTTTCTTTGACCTCTTCACCTGATGTTTTGGTCAGTTTCTTTGACCTCTTCACCTGATGTTTTGGTTAGTTTATTTGACCTCTTCACCTGATGTTTTGGTTAGTTTCTTTGACCTCTTCACCTGATGGTTTGGTTAGTTTGTTTGGCCCCTTCACATGTTTGGTCAATTAGTTTGGCCCCTTCTGTTTGGGGTTTTGTTAGTGTGTTTGACCCATTTCACTTTTTGTTTGTTAGTATGACCCCTTCATCTAATGTTTGTGTTTGCTTGGCCTCTCACCTGAGGTTTGCATTCGTTTGGGTCCTTCACCTGACTGCTGAAAAGTTTGGTTGGTTCCTTCATCTGATGTTGTTGTAAGTTTGTTCTGCCCCTTCACTTGATGTTTTAGTTTGGCATCTTCACCTTATGAATCGATTTTTTTATATGGCCTCGTCAACGGATGATCTTTTTATACTTCGTTTTTTTTATACTTCGTTTTTATTTCTACTTCGTTTTTTTTATACTTCGTTTGGACACATTCACCTGACTTTTTTTTAATTACCAGTTCGTTTAGCCCCTTTAACTTGCTCTTGTGTGTGTGTGTGTGTGTGTGTGTGTGTGTGTGTGTGTGTGTGTGTGTGTGTGAGGGGAGGGGGTTCCCCGTCACCCCATATTTTAGTCAGTCTAACTGAACATTCCACTTGATGTTTTGATTACTTTCTCTGGACCCTTTCACCTGATGTTTGGATGGTGTATCTGGCACCTTGGCTGAGGCTTCAGTCAGTACTGCCTCTTCGCTTGATGTTTTGGTTAGTTCAATGGGCCATTTCATCTTCTGTTATCGTTACTTTGCTTATCCTTCCATCTGCGTTATTGGTTGGTACGTTTTATCCCTTGTTTGGTGATGTTTGGAGAGTTGATTTGACCCCATCGTCTTGTTAGAGATTTTTTTGTGCTTTCACCTGATGTTAGGGTAAGCGTATATTGCCTCGCTCTCGTCCCTTTCAATTGATGTTTTGGTTGGTTTGTTTGGCCCCTTCATCCATTTAAAAAAAAAATTCATATTTTACCGTTTCTTTCAATGTTTATGTTAGCGCTTCTTGCCCTGCACCTAATGCCGCCTGGCATTTTGGTTGGTTCTGAGGTTTTCATTACCTCGTATGGTTCCTAAACTTTGTGTTTGGTCAGTTTATTCAGCCCCTCGACCTAATGCTAAAGTTGGTTTGGCCCTATCACCAGATATTTTATTTAGTTATTTGATCCGTTCACGTGATGCTTTTAGTAGATTCTTTGGCGCTTTTACTAGTTGCTATGACTAGTTTATTTGGCCCCTTCACTCATGTTTTGGTTAGCTTGTTTGGCAATTTGAATGGTGCACTTGGCCCCTTCCACCATATGTTTCGTTTGTTAAGCCCCCTTACCAGATGCTTTGACTCGTTTGGTTGGCCCTTTCAACTGACTTGTTTCTTTTGGTTTGTTTTGCCCTGTCATGGCGTGTTTGTGTCAGTTTGTCCGGCCCCATCACCGGATGTTTTGGTTGGTTTATTTGGCCCCTTCACCTGATGATTTGGTTGGTTTATTTGGCCCCTTCACCTGATGATTTGATTAGTTTGTTTGGCCCCTTCACCTGATGATTTGGTTAGTTTATTTGGCCCCTTCACCTGATGATTTGATTAGTTTATTTGGCCCCTTCACCTGATGATTTGGTTTGATTCATTGGCCGGTTCGCCTGATGTTACAGGTCGGGCCTTTTTACCTGTTGTTTGGTGCCTTCTCCAGATGTTACGGATAATTTGTTTGGCCCGTTCACCAGAATTTTGATTAAAAACCTGTTTGGCCCATTCACCTCATGTATTTGTGTTTTGGCCCATTCATTTGATGATATGTCTATTTTGTTTGCCCTCTTGATCTGGTGTTTTGGTTAGTTTGTTTTCCCTCCACGAAATGCTTTGGTTAATGTTTTTGGCCCCTTCACCTGATGTCTGTCAGTATGTTTCACCCCCTCACCCGATGTTCTGGTGAATTTGTATGGGCCCTTCGCTTGATGCTTTGGTGTGCGTGTGCTTATGTGGTGAATTTGCTTGGCCACCTCACATGACGCTTTGTCATTTTGGATCTATTGGTCCTGTATTTCCTTGCAGTTATGGTCCTGTATTTCCTTGCAGTTATGGGATGCACTGTACCTGAAGTTTTGGAAACATTTGCTCAGAGTGAAATGTTCTACACATAGCTGGGTGGTATTGATTAGCTTGATGCTTTTCCGATTTCAACCGCGTTGTTCATTGGTAATCACTTATTTTGACTTTCAAAATAAGCTGAAGCCCTGGCAGAACCTTGTAAAATCTGTCGAATTCTGGTTCTTTGTTACATTCATTTTGAAAGTTATGCTTTCCCCTGCATCTGTTGGTTTGTTTGCTTGTCTGTCGAAAAGATTTCGCAGACACTACCGATTCTGACGAAAAGTGATGAAAATATGGAACGTGGCTCTAGAAATGAGCTGCTGGGTTTTGGTAAGAGTATGGCTCAAAAGATGGATCTGGGTACTTTGGTTTGAAGGCTATGGGATGCAATTTGATTGAGAGAACATTTGATCATTGTTGAGTTCTACACTTTTTCGGGAGGAGGAGAAGAAGAAAAAGAAGAAGAAGAAGCACAGCCATCCGGCCCAGATGAAAATCGCACTGTTTAGTTTCTGGCTTACTTGCCCGGCCGATGAACTCAGGCTGTGACCTTCACTGCTGTGTAGCGATAAGCGGGAGGGTTGGAACAGCACATTTAGCAGCTGCAGACAACGAGTACTGCGTGATTCTTGTGCCGATGTTTTCTTTTGTGTTTTTATGCTTTATTATGCTTCCACCTCCATAACTGGATATTATTAACTCTGTGTGTGATTTGTGTGTTGGATTCTTCTTTGTGCCATTTGATATATCTTCGGTAAATCCTGCGTTTGTGTGTATTCTTAAGTTGTTTTTGTTTTTTTTCGTGGGTGATGAGTGCGCTTTTACGGGAGAATGCAACACCCCAGTGGATCTGGCAGTCCGTGACATGAGCCATTGCTAGCGGTTGGCTTGGTCACAGAATGCAGTGTTGTTCTATGGTCATGAACGCTGTGCATTTAGTAAGTGTCCTAGAGGCTACCGCGGCATGTCAGTGAAGACAGTAGCTTGCAGTATTTCCAGTAGTGCGGTGTGGTTTGAACAAGCCTTTGTGTGCTCTGTTATTCTCTGACAGAAACGTGTATCAGTAATTTGGGTTCTTTTCATGTTACTATCAGGATAGTGCACATGCTTGAAGGAGAAGGAGGAGAAGAAAAAGAAGAAGAAGATGAAGAAGAAGAAGAAGTGTGAGTGTGTGTGTGCGCGCGCGCGCGTGCGTGCAAGTGATAATAGTGGGATTTGGATCAAGCACGTATATACTTCGTATATCCTCATCCTAGTAGAACGAAGCTGGTGTATACTGAAGCAGAAATGAACCTCTTTTCTTTTGTGCGATTGGTTGCATTGGTATATATTATGCTCAGATTATTGCTCATATTGTGATATACTGTTGAATTTTCCCAACGAGAGAACATTCTTTGAAAGATTGGCCAATGAAGGGGAAAAAGAAAATACCCCCCCCTCCCCCCCCCCCCCCCTGCTGCTTGTATTTTTTTTTATCATTGTATTGAGATTACCTTTTCCCATTTCAAATTTAGGTATGTTTCACGTATGATTATATTTCCAGTGTTTGTTTCTTTTCTTTGTCCCACTTTTGATTTGACTTGCATCATGTAATTTTTTTTAAGTAGTGGCTGGACTCGAGCCTGGACGCGTATTTCACGAGATGTTTATTCCTTTTTGTTCTAGCATGTAACCACTGAAGATTTTATAGTATTGTTCAGTGTCCACCTCGGAAGAAAGCACGCTGGGACAGGTGTTTGGAATCTGTAGCTCCACACTGAAAAAAGCCGACAATTCGTGCCAGAGAGGTACTGGGGTGGTTATCAGGATCTACGTATGTCTAGCATACCTCTGTTCAACGTAGGCCTAAGCTGTATCCATTCACGAAGAGTTAAAACATCACGGTGTGAGCTGGTCTAATATTCCATTTGAACATTGTGCATTTTCAAAGGGAAGTGTATTTGTGTGTAAGTGGGTGGGTGGGTCGAGAGGGGGGGGGGGGTGCACTAGAAAGTTGTGTCCTACTTGTTGCTCCGAAAATGAACGAAAGAAAGAAAGACCACGTTTGAAACTTGACACGATGTCGTTTTCCGATTCCGCGGGATATTCAACTGATGGTGTTTTGTACAAAGAATCAGTACAATTCCTGCTCGAAGGTCATATGATTTCTCTGACAAAAGATACATGAAACCTATCATTGTTGACAATTTCAATTAAAAAAAAAATCAGTGGCAGACCAAAAAAACAAAACAAAACAAAACCAAAAAAAAAAAAAAAAGACCTGTTGTCAATTTCTCGATCTTGAGAAAGTTGAATGTTCTTTAAATGTGAAACAAACTTTAAGAAATAAGATGAAGTTTAAACGAGAGATATAGTGATAAACCAGATGGTGAAATAGTATAGAGTGGATGGGAGGGTGAATGAAAGGGGGTGAGGAGGAAGGAGGGGGCTGAATGAAGAGCAAGGCTAAACAGGGAGCGGGTGTGGAAAGAGGGGAGGAAGAGGAGAAGGGAGGTTGGATGAAAGAATGAAGAACATACGCACGTACGCGTTCACACGTGTGCGCACATGGGGGATCGGGGGGGGGGGGGGGGGGGGGGGGATGACGGGACGGGTAGGGCTGGGATACAATGTTAAGTGTAGAATAGAGAGTAGAGGGAGGGGGACGTGTGCGTGCTTGGGAAATGAAGAATGAGTCTCTCTCTCTCTCTCTCTCTCTCTCTCTCTCTCTCTCTCTCTCAAACGGAAGCGTAAGTGAATGCCCTGGCAAATATCTTCGAGTTCAGCTCAGTTCATCTCTCTCTCTCTCTCTCTCTCTCTCTCTCTCTCGGGGGGGGGGGGGGGTGAACTTCCGGTTTGGAAATGTAAACAGTGTGTGACGGAGGCTCCCGTTTATTATTGAAATCCTGTGGTCTGTGTGGTTCATTTTGATTATTGTTGTGTGTCATTATCATTATGCCAGCTTCGCATATATTATTTCGGTCAGTGTGTGGACGTTTTGTGAGTGTCTTTATTTCTTTCATGTATGCGCGTGCTGTGAGAAAGGCAGAATTATTCTGTCGGACATTGAAACTTCGGAAGTGGCAGGACGGTGTTGCAGTGGGTTTGCTCCTCTCTCTGTTTTTCCACGGACTATTATTACAAAGATGTGGTGACGTTGAACTGAATCCCGGACCTACCCTCAGCACCAAGGCGGACAAGGCAGACAAGGCGGATACTCTTCGACAAACTAGGCTGAAAAGTGCCAGCGAAGCATCAGCCGCCTCCAACCCCTCCCCTAGTCGGACCTGTGCTGAACCAACTTTGAAAGACTTGATGTCATGTATGCGAGATCTGACCAGGAAGTTCGATGGATTAAAAACGGACTTTGATGGAATGAAAGAGGACATGAAAGAACTGAAAGGTACGTGTGCAGGTCTGCGTGAGGATGTGTCGTCCTTAAGACATGAAGTATCTGAACTTAAACGAGAAAATGAAAGGTTAAAAGAACAAAATGACAAACTGAGTGAGAAGGTCCTACAGTTGGAACTGAAGAATGATGATTTAGAAGGTCGCTCCAAGAGGAATAATATAATAATTCATGGCATACCTAGAAAGGAAAATGAGACTAAGCAGGACTGTGAGGGGCTGGTTCAGGATCTGATCACTGACCAACTCGAGCTGGCCAGTGACATTCAGTTTGACAGGCTTCACCGGCTGAACAGAAAACCTGACTCCCCCATCATCGGCTGTTGTACCTTCTACAAGGACAAAGAGCGACTACTGGGTGCTAGACGCAAGTTGCAGGGATCACGTGTATACATTAGTGAGGACTTTACCCAGCGTGTCAGGGAGATCAGGAAAAAACTCGTTCCTCATCTGAAGGCTGCAAAAAATGCCAATAAAAGGGTCTCTATGGTTTTTGACCATCTGATAATTGATGGTCAGAAGTACTACCTGGATCAGGCAGACAAACTTCAGCATGTCACTTAGGGACACGGCCGACCTCATCATGAATATGTTAATTCATTGAAAATATCAAAATTTAATATTCATGAAATTGTGAACGTAAGAGAGGGAACGCAAGTTGGTCTGACACCGGCAGTGTGTGCATCGTCTGAGAAGAGCCCACGTGCAGGTCGAGCATTGGCAGGTAACACAGAGGTGTCGGTGGCAGGCGCTTGTGACAGTGTTCACACAGGTAATGCTGGCATCACTAAACACGTGATAGGAACACAGGCAGATGAAATGAGTTCGTTTGATAAAGTTGACAATGGGTCCACAGTTCGTGATGAAACAGTAGAACATCTGATGTTCCACAAGACTTGAATGCACATGAAATTGTCAGTAATTTTCAATTAAGCTACAGACCTGAGATGAGTGACAGAAACTCTGAAGATAAATGCTTAAACAGATATGGTAAGTTGTTGTTGAATATGTGTACATCACTGGGTCTATGTATTTTAAACGGTGTATGTAATGGTGACTGTCAAGGTCATTTCACATACATATCAGAAACTGGAAGTAGTGTGAATGATTATTTCATAGCATCCTGTGATTTGTTTGCTGTCATCCATCTGTTTTGTAAACTTTATGTAGCTGAACGAACTGATTCTGACCATTTACCGTTGGAATTTAGCATTGGTTCTCTTCAGAACAATAGAAATGAGACATGTGAAATAAAAAAAAGTTCAGTTTATTGAAAAATTCCAGTGGCAAGATAAACATGCTGATTTATTTAATGAACAAATGAATAGCAAAGATACACTGTCGTTGTTTGGACAGGCTATTGCTCTCATTGACGAGGATGTTAATGCTGCCCTTGATGCTTTCAATGAGTGTATTATAAAACAAGCTGAATGCATGAAAAGACGAATTAGATTGGACGGTAGGAATGGGGACAGTGATTGGTATGATACAGATGCACTAGTACTAAACTAAAGGCAAGAAGGCTTCTGCGGATATACAGGAGAACGCTAGATGAAGAAGATAACAAAACATATTGTCTTGCACGAAGAGAATACAAAAAATTGATCGAGAGGAAGAAAAAAGAAAATAACAGTTCTCTGCTATGTAACCTCGTAAATTCGGTGAATGACCAGCAAGAATTTTGGAAGCACTTGCGCAGAATATCTGTGAAAAGAGTGCATACATCCAATAATATAACTATTGATGACTGGTTTTCTCATTTTTATGAGCTTCTTGAAAATGGTGAAACCGAAGACGATGTTATTGATGTTATTAGCGAAGTAAATCTGTCTGAAAATAGTACCGAGTGTTCCTACTTTGATCGTCCAGTTTCAAGAGAAGAGATTTCAACTGCACTGAAAAGGCTTAAAAACAGAAAATCTGCAGGGCCAGATGGAATTATTGGAGAATTACTGAAATTTGGTGGTAATGTTATTATTAATTTCTTTGTTAAGTTTTTCAATACACTTTTTGATAATAGGTTATTTCCAGAACGATGGACAGAGTCAATAATCGTGCCACTGTTTAAAAAGGGTGCAACTGATGTCCCTGGCAATTATAGAGGTATATCATTGGGTGACATCAGTAGTAAGGTATTTAGTTCAATAATCAATTGTAGGCTACAAGAATGGGTACGGCAAAATGACATCACAGGTGAACATCAAGCAGGGTTTAAGAAAGGTTACTCAACTATTGATCAGATGTTCACACTCTTAGCGTTAATACAGAAACAATTTTCACAGAACCGTAAATTATATGTTGCCTTTATTGATTTCGAAAAAGCTTTCGACTCTGTATCAAGATTATTGCTCTGGCCAGTACTCCAAAAGAAAGGAATTCAAGGAAAACTCTACAAATGTATTAATAGTATGTATAGTAGTGTGAAAGCAAGAGTAAGATCTGGTGCTAGTTTTACTGACTATATCATGTGTACAAGAGGGGTAAAACAGGGTGATGCATGCAGCCCTGTACTTTTCTCCTTATTTATAAACGAGCTAGCCCTGGAAATAATAGAGAAAGGAAGGCACGGTGCAACATTGACTCCTGATTTCATGGAATTGTTTATTTTGTTGTTAGCAGATGACATTGCCTTGCTTTCAGAAACACCAGTTGGGCTTCAAACACAACTGAATAGTCTATGGAGTGCATCTTCAAGACTTCAGCTTAAGGTCAATATGAAAAAGAGTAATGTTGTTGTATTCAGGAAAGGTGGTTATCTTGCAGCGAGTGAAAGGTGGTTTCTTAATGGAGAGGAAATGAAGATTGTCAACTGTTATAAGTATCTTGGTATATATTTCTCCACGAGACTTAGTTTTGTATTTGCTTGTGAAGACCTTGCAAGCCGAGCAAAGAACGCCTTGCTGTGTATTATGCAAAAGTTGTACACGCTTAAGAATAATTCATTTGCAGTATTTTTGAAAATTTTTGATTATCAGTTCTACCTATTGCCATGTACGGTGCTGAAATATGGGGATTAGATAAAGCAGTTGCTCGTATTGAAAAGGTTCACTTATTTGCATTAAAAATTTTTTTAGGGGTACAGCTTAAAACGCCGAATGATTTAGTTTACGGAGAGACAGGACGCTACCCTGTTTATGTAAATACGTCTGTTCGGTGTATTAGATATTGGCTTAAGTTATTACGTATGGATGGAAATAGACTGCCGGTGAAAGCTTACGAGATGTTGATATGGCTAGACTCACGCGGTAAATATACATGGGCTTCAAGGATTCGAGAAACATTATTTCAGAATGGTTTTGGAATGGTATGGCTAAATCAAGGGGTTGAAAATGTCAATGCATTTCTGGATGAATTTCGCCAGAGGCTTATCGATTGCCGATGGCAAAACTGGAGTGAACATATCCAAGACAGTGACCGGTTTTCTTTATATAGAACTTTCAAATCATCAAGGAGCTGTGAAAGGTATCTTTTAATTGACATCGACAGACATATTAGATGTTATTTAACAAAATTTAGATTTGGAGTAACAGACATGGCAATACATCGGGACCGTTATAATCAGGTATCAACCAATTCTGTAGCATGCCCATTGTGTAATGACGCAATAGAAGATGAAGTACATGTTTTGTTTTGTTGCCCTAGTCTCTGTGAGCTTCGGCAACAATATATTCCAGGAAAATTTTATGCAAATCCATGTCTATTCAACGTAGCCTTATTGATGGCTAACAGTAACGAAATTATACTGAAGAATGTATGCATTTATTTATATAAGGCATTTAAAAGGCGTGCGACTGTAGTTGAAGGATGTGAATGTTGATATTGAAGCATTTATCTGTTGTACTCTATGGTCAAAAATGTTGGAATTTGTCATTATTATGTTGATGTATCCTTACTTTTTCTTGTCGTTAAAGTGCCATTGTAAATAGTTCCCCCCTTCAGTAGGGGCTGTGGCCTAACCTGAATAAACCATTTTCCATTTCCTTCTCTCTCTCTCTCTCTCTCTCTCTCTCTCTCTCTCTCTCTCTCTCTCTCACTCTCCTCAAACGGAAGCGTAAGTGAATGCCCTGGCAAATATCTTGGAGTTCAGCTCAGTTCTCTCTCTCTCTCTCTCTCTCTCTCTCTCTCTCTCTCTCTCTCTCTCTCTCTCTGACACCAGAGCATACCTGTGTTAAAGTAACTGCATACTTGGATATTTTTATCACGATTGTGATCTTCAATGTTTTATACCATGTAATCGCTTAGAAAATGAATTTGCTTAGTTCGCATTAATCTTGAGGCGATCCAGTGCCTTTTAAAGTAAGTAACTGTGTGGCTAATGAATAAACATATCAAATACGTGTTTTTGGTGTGGTGTGGTGTGGTGTGGTGTGTGTGTGTGTGTGTGTGTGTGTGTGTGTGTGTGTGTGTGTGTGTGAGTGTGTGTGTGTGTGCGTGCGTGCGTGCGTGCGTGCGTGCGTGTGTGTGTGTGTGTGTGTGTGTGTGTGTGTGTGTGTATTCGTGCGTGTGTATGTAAGATTCTGTTCACTGTTTTTCTTTGCCTTCTCCTGTTTCCTTAAATTCTTTTTATTAAGGGAAACTTTTGAATCTCTCTCACTCTCTCCTCTCCCCTCTCTCACTCTCTGTCTATGTGTCTGTCTCTGCCTCTGTCTCTCTCTCTCTCTGTCTGTGCCTCTGTCTCTCTCTCTCTCTGCCTCTGTGTCTCTCTTTCTCTGTCTCTGCCTCTGTCTCTGTCTCCCCCCCTCCCCCCCCCCCCCCCCCCCCCCCCCCCCCGCGTTTTGATTGTTCGCCCGCCCTTCTATGTCTAACCAGGTTTGAGTCTGTCTGACTCAATCCCTCAGTAAATCTGTCTTTCTCGTTCTGCCCGTCTCAATCTTGTTCTGTGGTCTGTTTGTCTGTCTGTCTGTCTGTCTGTCTGTCTCTCTCTCTTCTCTCTCCTGATTGTTTTCTCCGATCTTTTAGCGCAGGCACGCACGCACGCACTCAACGCACGCATGCACGTATACACCTCACACACACGCAGAGACACACACGTACGCACGCATAGACGCATGCATGCACGCACACACGCACGCACAGACGCATGCATGCATCACGCACGCACACACACACACACACACGTATGCATCACGCACGCAAGAACGCACGCACACGCGCGCGCGCGCGCGCGCGCGCGCCACACACACACACACACACACACACACAGCACAATCATGCCTAATGACAGCAATTAGGCACATTCATCAGCTCTACTACACCTTGCTACTCTTGATCACGTGATACTAGTGAAAAGTCACAACGACCAAAAATCATACATTCACAAATGGTGATGATATGTTCACAGTACACGTGAATATGTGACCTACCGGTACATGAATCACGTATGATATCATAAAGGGCATTGGTCCCAAAGATTAATAATCGTTCACGCTACATCCATTTTCTTCGACATATGTGTAGCGACCTTCTTGGTCGCCATTACATGAACCATTAAGAACTACTAAATCTAGGACAGTGCACATATTAATCAACAATTTACCGTAAGTGTTTAAATGTGTATCTTGAGAATGACGCTTAAAATATACAGTGCTGTCTCGACAATGAGGTATACGAACGTTAAATGGCAGAGTCGGCGAAACAGTTGAGATACGGCTGTTCAGATCACCATAGATCATTACATAAACTTCATCCAATGTTAATAATAAATCTGTCAGACAATCTTCAAGTATTGCAATCCCCTGATCGTAACCAAATTAATTATAGAACGGAGAACTTTCCGGTGTTATGTACACACACAGGTATAGAACGTCACAAGAACACCCAAATAATTGTTTATCAAGAACGAAAGCACACATATTTTCATACTTAACATCCAAATGACGTACGAACGGACAACACCCCTTTCTTATTAAGCAAATTATGCCCGCTGAATTTCTCCCTTGACTAGTAAATCTTACAGAGGTTTTACAATACAATTCAAATTCAGCGAATATACCAGAATCCCAGACTTTCTCAAAAGTCTCCACCAGACAAACAAAATCAAAAGAAAAAACATATAACAACAACAACAAAAAAATCATCACACATTAATTTTGAGCGTAAATCATTAACATTCCAAGACAGAAAGGATAAGGGTCTCGGTGAATTTTCGGACGATAAAGTTGAATGTGAAACTGGCTCCGGAGTATTGTCTTCAGAGGAAACAGAGTTTTGCACATCATCATCCGAGACTAGGCCCCCTCCCACCCCCTCCGCGACACCAAACGAGGCACGAGAAACCAAAACACGTGAACAAGAGTCTGAACTCGTAACTTGAGAATTCTCCACCGGGAGAGCGTGCGCCTGATTTCCACGTGCGCCGCTCGGCGCCACAGAGCGGGTGCGTGAGCTAAAGAGGGAAAGCTCCGGTGTCAGGAAAACTTCTGTACTCCCCCGAAAACTTTTCCCCTTCATGAAATCATTCTGTCTAACGGGCCGGCCAGCACCCTGTCTAACTTCTCTCAGAGAGTTGTTAGCATCCAGAGCAAACTTCTTACCATTAATAAGCAAATGATCGTAGATCATACGTACTTGTTTGCCCTTGCTTCTGGCCTTCCTTAGAATGGATTCAACATCCGTCTTACTTCACGGACAGCTGGTGAGAAATCCTCCCCAACAAAAACTCCACTGCCCTTCAGTTTTTGTTTTGCTTTCAGGATTTTGATTTTTTGTCTATAGAAGGAACACCGAGCAATGATGGGAGCATTAGGTTTGGAGCCAAGTCTATGAACCCGGTCAATTTCCAAAGTATCAGTTAGTTCTAAGTCATCAGTGATAAGATCCTGAATTAATCCTTCACGGTCCTCATTCGTTTCATTCTCCCTTCTTAGGATACCATGGACAATCAAATTGCTACGTCTTGACCTATTCTCTAGATCGTCACATTTCTGTTGATGATTATCTACTTTTTCATTTAAGTCATTATTCTTTTGTTCCAAAATGTCATTTTTGTATCGCAGATCAGTAATTTTTTTTAAGGTCACTGACAAGTTCACGAAGCACTCCACACTCCTGGCGGAGCTGGCTGACATCTTGTTTAACACTGTCCATCTTGCTGTTGAGGGTGCTGTCAATGTTGTCCAGTCGTGACATCACATCAGCCAGAGAAGGTTCCTTTGAAGAACGAGAGGGAGGAGTGATAGAGAGCCGGGTCTGTCGCACGTTGACAGCCGACGTGGAGTTGCCTTGGTCCAGGGCTGGGTCCAGGGTTTGACTCAACGTCACCGCATCGTAGGAGTAATTTGCTGTCGCTTCGATGCAGAAAAAAATTGTTCCCCTCAGAACAACAGAACAAGGGTCAGTCCGATCAGAGCACCGGCTGAGCGGGAACGGCCATCCATTTTGCTTTCTTGATGAGAGAGAGAGCGAGAGAGAGAGAGAGAGAACAGAAAGCTCAACATTCTGCTGAGTGGGCTGGATCGAACCACACGTGCGGACATTATCAGCTGCACACCTGAGCTGGACGCTTCACATGAGCCGGGATCAACACAGCTTTCGTCTCCACGCTGGTCTTCAGCGAACCATTGACATCAGACAGCGCTCAGAATGAGTTGTCCTCCGCCCCTTCTGGTCACTCTGCTACTGCTTTCAACGGTGACTGCCTATCATAGTGAGTCAGTCTCTTTCTCTCTCTCTCTCTCTCTCTGGTTTTCGGAGCTCTGCGGAAATTTAACTTGTTTTGTTAATTACAGAGGATTGAAGTCAACAATTAAGTTACAGTTTGGTGCATTGTTAGATCAACATACAATCTATCATGCCTTCAACTTTCATCGATCTGCGTGTTCAGAATGGCCTGTCTTACTGGACTTTTAGATGCTTCATGGAGAAGAGACTACAACCTTTGAGAGGCGTGCGTTTCGTACCCAACTGTGCTGTCTTCTGTTCAGTGCGTTATATGAACCTGAAAACAGACTGTGCGCTTTTCTTCTTCAAGCAAATGACGACATTCAGGCGGTCAGGAAAACCAACAACAGGCGCCCGATTTGGTGTTTTAACTGCTTTGTTTGTGGCGTGTTTCTGGCACACTTTCTCCTTGAATGTATGGATGTGGAGAGTAAACCTGGCCCTCCAGCTCCATACAGAGAAAACTCTCCTCACTGGCAGAGAAAACTCCCTTTTTACGGGAAGGAGCTGGACTGGCCCCTGGTCTCAGAAAGGGGGTCTCTTTGGTAGTCATTTCAATCGCAATGCCGGTAGTGTCCGAAATCTTGCCTCCGACTCGCAAAACACATTCCCACCGCTCACAGACGGAGTAATGAGACAGTATGCATTCTGCAGACCTAGACCTGCATGGCAACTGTTCGCCCACTCTCAGAGAGATGAAAGAAGAAGACTTGTCTTTGTGAAAACACGGACAGGCGATTGAATGAATTCAAACGTTTCCATTCAACACTCTCCATCTGTGGAAGACGTGGAGACGTTGTGCCATTCTCTGCAGGCGGAGAACGTGGAGCTGGGAGATGCTGTGAACCAAGTGATGGCCAGCAGAACACAGCAGCTGCAGGAGTCACACGAGCATCATCAAATAGCAAGAGATGATATCACCGTCTTGTATGATTGGTGTCAAACACTGCAAAAAGAAAGTGAAACGATAAAAAAAGGAAATGGAATCTCTCTCCCATTCCAGTCAGATACAGACCCCGACCTCCAGACAGTCACAGGGAGGGGCGGAGTCAGCCACGTCCAGTGCCCTCTCTGAGATGGATTGGTGTCAATCCATCAAGTGGAAAACGACATCTTGAAAGATGTGAAGTACCTGTCTTCCAAGGGCGAAGCTTTGGAAAATCAGTGTAGAGAAACTTCTGGACTGGAATGGCCACTTCGCAGACAAAGGCGTTACCATTGACGATAAACTAGAAAAACTGGAAGCTTCCTCAAGGGCTTGCAATATCAAGTTTTTCAATGTTTTTGAAAGCAAGAATGAGAATCTATTTGACTTTGTACGGCAAGTTGTCCAGTTGTTGAACCGATTTTATCCCGGCAAGACATGCTCTACTGAAGATGTGGACAAAGCCTGCTGTCTAGGCCCCCCAAAGAAAGACGGTCAACGTCCCCGACCCATCTCCACGATGCACGGGTGGAGAGACAAGCTTCATGTGCTGCAGGACCATGGTAGCAGGAAAGACATGGCTGACACTTGAAACATCCGTGTAGCCTCAGGTCTGACGGACTGAGGACGACATCCTTCAAAAAGAAAAACAGCAGGAAAACGAGCCTTCTTTTACAATGGGCGTCTACATTACAGTACACAAAATTACTTTTACCGTGACGTCAACAGCCGTCAGCACGTTCAAGATGGACGTTCGGAACGGGAGACGGACAGACGAAAGAGGAGTAACAGAAATCACCACAGACAGCGCAGTGGACAAGATGACAGACACTACTGTTCGGACGGAAAGGAAGAGGATGATCTTCCCAAGCCCAGAAATCAAGACAAAAGTAGCCATGATGGCAAACGCCATAGTCAGCGTCAGAAAGACATCCAAACCAGACATCACTCCAATGACAGTGAACGAGACAAAGACAGACAACATGATAGATCCCCAAACAAAGACAGACAACATGGTAGATCCCCAAACAAAGACAGACATGATAGATCCCCAAACAAAGACAGACATGATAGATTCCCAAAGACAGACATCTTGTCAGCCAGAGGAAAGGAGAAATGAGGACATTCTTCAGAAAAACGGATATGACAAGAACTCGGTCATCGAGGTCTCCCGACAGACGAATAGGAATGAAGACGACTTTAATAACATCCTGCATCTACGGGATAGAACGGCTTCACCTGGAGAACCACACTGTGGGAGACGCACACTGGACGTAAACACACAAAGAGAAGATGGTAACCAGCGACAAGATCAAATAACAGAGCCTGTCCCTGTTTTTTACAGTGTTGTTGAGTTCCCTCGACTCCGGAGAGACACAGTGGTGGCTAAAACGCCATATTCTTCAACTTTGGAGTCACCCACTGCTCGAGGACTACCGTTTCATCTTCTGACGCAGCACTTCACGACAGATGGCGTGTCAGCGGCAGACACAGTGTTTTCTACCAAACTTGATACTTGTTTAAGTTCGTCAAATTCCCCAGAGTATGTGAACCGTTTCAAAACTCCTGAAACTGTCCATGCTGACCCAGGCTGTGGACAGAACGAACAACGCCCTTCTGAACCTATGTCATTCCGACCTTCGTCACCTCCACACACTCCAGAGTCCCAACATGAGGTCAGCCAGACTCTGGTGAAACAAGTGATCGATCCATGGGACTGCACGGAGAGTGGTCAGAATAGGATGTCCCTGTCCCCCTGTTGTCATAGTACAGCCCCGTCCCCGACCAGACATTAGATAACACCAAGAAGACTATTGAAAATGAAGCCACCCGCACCCCTACTCCTGCGCGTTGTTCCCTTACACGCAGTAAAATAAAATGTAAACAGATGCATCTTAGACACCTTCCAAAGTGTGGGAGCCCGCTCCTCCAAGAAGAAAGACTGTTTTCAGTCCCCTGCTGCCAGCAGCCTATACAGGAATTCGGCCCTGCCCATGTCAAACACAGCAAGAGTAATCTGTCCATCATTTTTCATGCTTAACGTATAATATTAAAGGAATAAACCCAATATGCGAAATAGAGATGCGATGCTATTTGACAAAATTCGAGTTGATTGTCCTGACAGAAACATTAACACACACACACACACACAAAATCCCTTTTCACCTGTTTCCGATGTATGTTTTTATTTCTAGTGTTGTGAGTTCTCCGATGCTCGCACAGCCCGATTGTGTGGGGGAGTAGTTTTGTTGATAAACACTTTGCATCCCTTGTTTCTCGAATTGACATAGAATATGACAACTGCATCGTCCTTAAACTCTCCAGGCAACTTACAGGTCCGGATTAAGATTGTATTTTGATTGGTATATACCTACCTCCCCAACACAGTACATACTATACTGATACAGACATCTGTAACGGTGTTTCACTGTTGGAACATTGTATTTTGGATATTCGGCAATGCTGCAGTGATGTTCCATTGATAATCATGGGCGACCTGAATGCGAGGACTGGCAGTGAAAATGCTAGTGAGGCTGAACTGCTCTGTGATACTAGTGACACTGATAGTGTAACATACGATGGGACTGATCCATACCAACGGATTTCAGATGACGTCGTGGTGAATGCTTTTGGTCGTTACTTAATAAGAGTTTGTGAACAGTTTAATTTGATCCTGCTGAATGGGGTAAAATCTTGAAAATGGATGGAAGTTATACTTATGTTGCTCACAATGGCTCTAGTACTAGACTATTTCATAGTATCGAGACGCATTTTTGACTTGGCTGGTAACCTGAATGTCGATCAAAGAATCGAATCAAAACATATGCCTGTAGAGCTTGAGAGAACGAGTAAATCTTCGTTCTAGCTCAACCGCCCTCAACCAGTTTCGGGCGGTTGCCCTAGAACGAAGATTTACTCGTTCTCTGCTAAGTAAGACTTTAAAAAAATGTTACAAGCATATATACTGTGTAGGATTGTCTGTTTTTAATACTAATTTACAAAACTTTTCAGTTTTTGCTTAATCCTTTGTTTTTCTTGATCGTTTTCAATAACATCATTTTCACGCATACATTCATCAAATGCGTCTCTGTCTTTCATATGAAATAAAACTACAGTCTTTAACTGTTCTCTAAAATCTTTTAAAACTGAGTTATATTTTTGACATAAAATCCACACACTTATCCCAGCATGTCTTCCACTGAAAGCCAGTTTCGGCCGAACAGTCATCTATAATAGTGTCTGCGTTCCCCCAGTCTGTACTACCAGTCGGTTGACTGTCAGCTTTTTTGCAAGACCAAGACAACACAATTATAACGACGCAGTAAGTCAGCAGGCCGAACGTCCTGTTTACAAACTGTGTGTCTCCCTATGTTCTGACCAAAAAATCAATAAAACACGCCTCGCGCGCCTACTGCGTTTCTTCTCACCGGGCTCGCGGCGCGCTTTGGCCAGGTCAACTTGCAACATTATTGCATCAGCAAATGTTCTTGAACATTCTCGAATGGGAAGCCACCACTTCGCCGTTTTCAGTGTGCGTGTCGGTCTGTTGGTGTGTGGGGTTTACGACTTAACACAGACAAGAGGCCTTTGTTTACACAGAACACAGCACACAGTCAGTTAGTTGACAATGCTAGCAACCAAACAATGTACATACCTTCTTCACATCCAGTCAGCTGCCACACCGGCGTGGGTTTTTAGAGCAGCATGTATCTTTGGCGTCAACGCGATGGCTTGTGTAATAGAAATTGTCAGATTTGAGAGTTCCGGATATTTTTCAAAGAGTTCCGTCGTCTTTCTTAGTTTATTAATCCAATAGGTCTGTCCGCACAGCGGGCGTGCGCTAACACGTTCTTTGCTATTGCGTGAGCTGCCTCTTTCTCTGTTCTTTATCGCGCTTAACTAGTAGTTGCAGGCCAGCCCGACAACGAATCACTGCTCAGCGCCCAGGCACATCCTGTTCAGTCACAAAGCAAGTGGCTGACATATCAAATGACAAGTGGTCCTACCAGTTCCACTTTTCACCCCAAGTGCTTAATTAAGTCACCCCAAGTGCTTAATTAAGTCACCCCAAGTCCTTAATTAAGTCACCCCAAGTCCTTAATTAAGTTCTTAATTAAGTCACCCCAAGTCCTTAATTAAGTCACCCCAAGTTCTTAATCAAGTTACCCCAAGTTCTTAATCTAGTTCTTAATCAAGTTACCTTAAGTTTTTAATCAAGTTATCTCAAGTTCTTAACTTAAGTTACTTTAAGTTTTTACTTAAGTCATCCTCTAAGTACAACCAAGTTCTTATTCAAGTCAATTTATGATTATTTATTAAGTTCTTGAAATATTATTGCATATGAAATGGATCAAAATGATCTTTTGTTGTTGGCAGTTCTGGCATGCTTTTTTGTTCGGCTTCTGTATTTAGTGGCTGAGATTTTTTGGACTGCTTTGGTTTTTGCTGGCGTTGTTTATATATTTTATAACCGTAATAACCACCCCCAGCAGCAATGACGCCAAAAATGAAAACTGTTTTAAATTCAATATTCCATGACGACTTTGGTGTTGTAGGCAACCCTGTTGTTGTAGGCCTTGAATCAACTTGTTCTTGTGTATTTACAGCTGGCATTGAAACAACTGGCTGTGGCAACACTGTTGGCGTTGGCGGTGTTATGTTTTCATTATGAGTTACATTCTGTGCTCGGAACATTAATTTTCTTTGTTTGTTCCACTCTGCTAATTTTTTTCCTGCTGCAACACGCCCAGGATGAGGAAGCTTTTTACTGGTCACTTGCTCCATCAGTATTTTCTGATTCTGATTCTGCTGTTTTTCTGGCTCGGTCATTTTTAAGGGAAAACAATCTATATGATTAAAAGTAATTAATCCCATGATTACTGGCGATAACAATGTTCCAAATCTGTAATATAGATCACATCCTAGAGACTCTAATGACTTTGTTAAAACTGGATCCTGCGTTAAATCATACATAAAATCTTGTTCAGAATCAATGGGAGCAAATCTACTAACTAGTTTAGTGTACAAACTAAGAACTGTTTGCCCAACGCTTTTTACCGTTCTTGACCCTAATTGCGCTTCATACCTGTTGTGATACTTTACAATGTCTTGTGGAGACATCTGTTGTATCTGTTCTATGCTGAATTCATTTCCAAGGTACTGTTTTGTTTTTCCACATGCTGCCAAAGAATACAGCCTTTCCTTTTTGGGCATAATAGCTTGGTCATCAACTTGATCATTTGTAATCAATAAGTTCAGGAAGGTTTAGTAGATCGTCGCTGTTCATGTTTTTTATTAATTATAATTATTTTATTTTTTAAAAATGAGCACCGAAAAAACTGTTACCAACCTTGTATACCATTCTGCTGCTATTGGAGGTCTAAGTGTAGGATACACGATGCTTGGTAAAACTTGTTAAAAATAAAACCAACAGATCTTGGCAAACTAGACTTTGAAGACTCAGCAAAACTGGTTGCTATTATTACAGCTTCATTTGCTACGAAAGATTTTCTAGTTAAGCAAGGAATAATTCCAGACAGTATCAATATGTAAAATTGAAAAAATACATGTATAAAAATGGCTTCACTCGTGATGATGATAGGCGGCGCAGTGGTTAATGCGCTTGCTTTTAGCGGAAGTAATTACGCATTTAGTAAACTACGGGATGGCGACGAGAGAAAAAGACATAACAAAGCTATGGAGCAACTAGCTGCAGCACAAGATTACTATGAAAAGCAGAGAATTAAGCAGTTAGATTTTATTAATGACAAACTTAAAGAACAGGGACATGCAGCTTACACATTTAAAGATGTTGATCAGGCAATAAAAGAATATTATCTAGTAACAGGCAAACCAATCGAGACATTGCCCCCACCAAAATTCAGTGACTTTTATCAACCATCAGAAAAACAAAAGATGCAAGAAATATTGTTTATTGCCTTTGGTATGACCGTTGTGTATTTTGTTGCACATAATATTGGCTGAATAAAAAATGAACAAGATCTATTATTCGCCAAAAGGATATTGGAAGGGAATCACTGCAATTAAAAAGTTAAGCCAAGCAGCGGGTGTCGGTGAACAAACAGCAAAGGAATGGTTATCTAAACAAGCGATTTGGCAAATTTATCTACCAGCGCCTAAAAAACTACAGAGACCGCACTTTGTAAATACAACGCCAAACGACACCCATCAAATGGACCTTCTATATTTACCCCATGATATTACTAGAAGAAAAAGATTTAAGTATGCACTTACAGTCATTGACATAGCTTCAAGATACAAAGATGCGGAACCATTAACACAAAAGAGTGCTTCTGCTGTTGCTGTCGCTATACAACTGATATATCAACGAGGCCCTTTAACTTATCCTCGCATGATTCAAGTTGATGATGGAAAAGAATTTAAGGGCCAAGTGAATCAATTATTGTTAAAACATAGAGTTACCATTAAAAGAGGCATTCCAGGAGTTCACAGATCACGGGCTTTGGTTGAAAACTTTAACAAACAGTTATCTGAAAGACTTTTCTCCTACCAGTATCACAGAGAGCTGATTGACAATTCTCGCCACACAGAATGGGTTAGAAGACTGCCCTCAGTTTTGCGCGCAATGAATAATGAAGAATTTAAATTAACAGGTCTAAAACCAGTACAAGCAATCAGAAAACAAACAATAAATTTTGTTGAAGGAGACTCCAGTTCATCCATCAAACTATTGCCATTTGGTTTGAAAGTAAGGTACCTTTATTTACCGGGAGAAGCAGAAGGGGACACTCGCATCAGGGCAACAGATCCAGTTTGGAGTGTTGATCCATATGAAATAAAAAGAATTGTAAAAATGAATCCGCCTGTGTATTATTTACGAGAAACTGGCACAACAAAACGACCAGCCCCACAAAGATCTTTTGTGAAGGAAGAACTGCAGATAATCCCCCCAGACACAGTTCCGCTTTAACTGATTTACGTAAATATGAGTTAAAATGGAAGCTCAGAACGAAGAATCCTTACGTATTGAAGCACAGAAGGAAGTAAGAATGGCAAAAAAAGAGGCCACAAAATTAATGCAAGATTTATTTAATTATATTACCATTATTAATCAAATATTTGAGAAGAATTATAATCTTATGCTAAAACAGCAAGACAAAACCCCATATTATAGTTTTTTGACATGTCTTGAAATGATAAAAAAAATCCGGGAACATTTAGCAATAACGAGTAATACTTTGGTTAAATTGGATGGGGATATATTTGAGCTAATGTTGTTCTCCAGTGCCCAACAGCATATGAAAACTCTGGATTAACAAATACTCGTTTAGTGTTTGTTCTATCTAATGACTTCTTTGTTACAACAGTTGTGTTGATCTCATGTAGATTAGATCGTAGTTTTACGTTGTCATGATGAAAAGTCTTTTTATTGAACAATGCTTCCTTGTAGTTGTCATGTGATATGCTTGATTGCACAACACTGCGAGATATTCCCTTTGCTTTTTTGACAACTTTTTTTTGGCTTGAAAGACTGTACATTTTTTACCTTAAACCAATAAACTCCTTGATCACCCCTCCAGATAATTCATCCTTCATCTTTCCTAAAACCTTAGTAATTGAATGCAAAGGTGAATCTTTAGGATAATCAGATGTATCGTACCATCCTTCTTTCCCTTTCGCTACTTCTATTTCCATGTCTTTATAGACGTCTTCAGTAGGGATATCTATAACAAAACTGTCTGTGTCTGTGTAAAGTACTCTGGACTCTGGATACAAGGGTTTAAAGTAGTCATAAAGAAATTCTAACATCAAAAGCTTTGATAATTCTAAAACAGTAAAGCCAATAAATACAGGTTTGTCCAATTTGACTTTCTTTTTCTTCATTATGCCAAAAAGCTGATCATGAAATCTTCTAAAGTCCTGATAATTTGGTTTTGAAGTCAGCTTAATTGCGTCATTCTCTCTGGTAACCAATCTAACATCTTTGCGCTTGTGCGGATTCTCCATAGTCTTTCCAAAACAGCTGTTGTTCATCAACTTGAAAAAGTCTTTTTCTGATGCATCTGTGGATTTAGTTCTGAGATCAGTGTTCTTCATGATGTATGGTTTCATGAACTGTTCTTGATCAAAAGCAATTATACGATGAACTGCTGTCAACTCCAAACCATGTCTTAGATAAAATTGTAGAAGCCTGTAATGACATACATAATTTTTTTTGCCTCGAAGATTAGGCACAAGTTTAGGTGGTTCTGTCTTTGCCATCTTTAGGCTTTCTGCTGCTAATGGATAGTCATTATGAAGGTCATGGAGTTCATGAGGATATTCTAAATCAATTTCTAGAATGAGACCTCTTTTACGATCAGCTGTAAGAGTATGCAGTTGTTCTACAAATTCTTGAATGTTTTTCACACCGCCTGTGTACATTTTAAAGTTACGTAATGGAAGTGATTGCACCATAGCCCAACCATACAGATTGTTTGCATCTAAATACATGAGATAGTTGGACCTTTTACTTGGGTCATAGTTGTCTAAATACTTGTTGTTTGCTTTACAGTAATGGTGCGACGCCATACTAATTCCTCCACGCAATCCGTTTTCAATCATCTGAAGCATTGGCAGGTCAGACAACAGGTCAATCTGTACACCTGTATATTTTAAGAAAGCATCCCAGCTCATCCTGGGCGCAGAAATATAATGCGCAGGGTCAAGGCTGTAATGTTTTATGCAGGTCTTTCTATAATTTTCAAAAATATCCGCCAACAAACATATCTGCCATCAAATATGAATCATGATAGTCTCCCATTGTTTTACACTCTAACTTCTGCCATGCTTCTTGTGCGTGCTGGTAATCAGAATCACTGATGTCCTTTCCTCTAAGACTAGAAAAGAAAGCGCCTTTAGGAGGAAGTGAGTCTTCATCAAACCTTTCCCAACTGTTCATGTACTCATAAGGATAAACACCCTTTCTAACAAGTGTTGGGTCAAAATAGTGATCTGTTATTGGGCAGGACTTTAAGGACATAGCCAGTGACTCTAATGATCCCATCAGGTGTTGCATAGTCAAAAAAAGACAGGTTATTTAAAGTGAAACACATGTACTTTTCTGATGACTGTGCAATACATTTTACCCTAAAGTCGCTGGTTACTGCTTGCAATATAAGATGAGAGTCATAACCTCGCAAGTTGTGAAAGAAGATGGGCAGCTTCCATGTCTTTGGTTCAAACTTTAGTTGAAGATTACATTTACTGTGTGCGGCTCCTCTGAACTTTCCGCTAATGTGATCATGGTCTCTTACTGTTGGGTTTTCTGGTGTTAGCTCTAAACCACAAATCCAACAGTGAGTGGCTGATTCATACTGTTCTTGGTCTTCGGGCGTCATCATGATTTCAGATAAATTCAGATTATTAGAACAGGCATTACGCACTTGCTGCATGCGCTGTAAAAATCTACTAGCCGCATTAGGTCCTCTATATAATTCTGGCTCTGAATGGGCGCCATCCGACCTGACGATGATGAAAGCAAACGAACAAATCTGATGATTACTCACTAAGACTGTTTTGGGAAGTTTTTGTGGGGTTGGTCCTTCATAAGGAACAATGAGTGACTCGAAATCTGCGTAAACAACATATGGAGTATTTTGCAGTTTTTTCCAGTTCTTAAAACAAACTTTACTGCCTTCTCTGGGCATAATTAGTTCTGTATTACAGTCAACTGGGCTGATACAATGTTTCTTATGTTCACTCGCGGCTTGAACAGATGGAATTCTTGTTAAACATTTTCTGCAGAATTCTTGTTTGCCATGATCTGTTGTAGTATGCGCCAATAATCTACTCATTGTTCGTATCAATGTGTAATGCGGTAGCCCTGCCAGTGAAGACATCAGGAGTAAGTCTACATGATTTTTGTCTGGTTCACCAATCGACGGACTATTCTTAGACACTCTGATAGGCACCAAATTTGTTTCCTCAGACCATGTGTATACGTTAACAGTTATTGGCTTGTTCTGTTCTTCAAACTGATCAATTTTGTCTACGCTAACAGGAAATAGTATGTTATCGAAGTTAAGATCATTGATGTAAGGTTGATAGTTAGATACTCTCTCTGCGTTTTTGCGGACGTGATGCAGCCTTGCAAGAACACACCACATAAAACATTTGTTGTCTGTGTTCTTTATGTTTAGAACTGCTCTTTTTAAAACCAATGCTGGGGGCAGCGGAATGTAAGCCTTGCCAACAGTTGGCTCATACTTAGACTGTTTTAATCTGATCTCTAAGACTTTACCCTCTGACCAACCAGAGCCTCTCATTTTAGCTTCCTCAGAGGCTTCATCAAACTGTAAGCAGCTGGTCTGCCCAACCAGGGGTTAAGTCATTATATGAAAGAATAGTCTGCTGTTTAGTTGAGACCCAGACTTCTAGATTGTGTTCATGTATTGTTGTGTAATCGATTAAAACAGTTAACCTTACTTTAACTGGCGGTTGTATTGTTAGTTTACCTGGAACTTGAGAAATAGCATGTGCAACACTTGCCTGTACGTTTTTTGGATTACTAACTTCTAAATCAATTTCATTTAAAGCTTTTGATAAACGTTCTTTCTCGAGCATTGCTTCAAACAATTCGTCCGGGCCTTCATATATCTTAGCCATGTTGAGTTTCTTTTCTAACTCAACATGTTTATTTAAATTTAAAAAAATACATTGACTACAAAGTCGTCTTAATCAGAATCAATATCAACGGTCTTTTTGTGCTTGGACTCATAAACTAAAGTATAAACGCCCTTTGGCGTTGTTAATGTGATCTGTTTAGAACAGAGTTTAATGTCTCGTTTACTTTTTTTAAACATTCCTTTTTTATCTGATCTGTGTCTGGTTGTTGAGAAAAAGTTGCCCTTGCCTTTCTTTGAAGATCAAACTTTTGTCTTTTGTAGTCCTCAAAATCAGCCTGTAAACGCTCAAATTCTTCATCCGTGATGTTTGAGTCAACTAGTGCTTTATTTATTATCGGTTTGAAGGAACTAAGTTTAGCTGTTATTAGTTGAACCATAGCTGTGCTTTTGGAGTTTAGCTTTTATTTTTTTGCTGACAGCACCTGCAGCTAATGAAAACACGCCAACAGTTAAAGACAAAACGCCTAGAGGTAAAGCTGCCGGCGCACCTACGCCTGTTGCTAAGAGACCTACACTTGTTCCTGATGATATAGCACTAGCGGTCGATGTTCCAGTATTAACATATGTAACAGCATTAAAGGCAGCAGAATACCTTCGTTTGGTTTTGCTGTATTTTGAAAGGTCCTGCTCTAGTTTTTGTTGCATTTGTGTAATGTTGGTTAATCTGAAAGTTTTTATGTCAGGGCTTTCTACAGCAACAGAGTTGCCTACTATCTCTTCTTTGGGCACTTTTGGATAAACCTGAACAGACATGCTTTTTAAAAATAAAAAAATAATTTAGTATTGGATATCTTTTAATCTGTTATCTTGAATATTCAGCTGCGCATCATATATTAAAAACAAATGTACATTAAGTGGTTTATCACTATCTTTTTCTTTATCAATTTGAATGTTTATTACGTCTTTAACTGTTCTCCCACTCCCATGCAACTGATTATCCTCTGTCGACCTTAGGTCAATCCATAAACCGTATTTCGTTGTTAAATAATAATCAAGTCTAACACTGTGAAGGTGTAGATCTTTAGACACAAGGTCTACTGTTGGATTTCTACACCTCCCGCCTCCAAACAATTTTCTTATTTCATCAAAATGCTGATAAGGTTTAAGCCCGCTACCGTAGACTTGGTTAGGACTACCCTCAATCGAACATTGTACTTTCGTTATTTTAGGATTAATAAACTTTTCACTTTGTCTTTTGAATGGTTCTTCATCTTCACACAGCAATAAAATACCTTTAAGGGATCTTGCTGTGGCACTAAAACTAAAGTTCCATATAGTGTCTGCCCTGCTTTTAGGATATTTAGTATGATGAATCACTCTTTCGTAATATATTGCTAATTTTGACTGATATTGTTGCTCAATCAGCCTTGCTAAGTTAGGGTTGCTAACAATGTCAAACTCTAACGAGATGTCGAAAATGCTGTACTTTGCGTCAGTGTCTGTAGATCTGATAACACGTTTGTATTCATTAAAAGTTAGTTCATATGACAATCTGTCTTTTAATGCTCCTTGAAAGTATGGCGCATGCGCACTTAACAACTCAAAATCCAAGGGTATGGAAAAGCGATTTCCATAAGCAAAACTTACAGCTTCATACTTGTTACCGGCTTTAGCATCTTCGGCGTCTATTCTGTGTTTTAGTGCTTCGTTATTTTCGATTCCTTGAAACGCAAGATCGGCCCTTTCATTCTCGGTTAGCCATAGATCAGAATAGATTAGAAATATTCTGCATTGTGTAAAGAAAATATTTCTTGCCCCTCAAGTTTTATAGAAATTTTCTTAACGATTGCCCGTCCCAGATTCTGTACAACTGTCCTGCTTGTGTCTGTTGCTGATTCGAGTTCTATTTTAAAAGTAAGACGTGCAGATCCCGGCACAATCACTTCATCTGCTCCTAGGTCTGGAAATTTAACAGTAAGAATTTGATCTGAATCAATAGTAGATGGATTATTTGGTACAATAATATTCTGTTTATTTCCCTTCACACCAAAGGGCTCTTTCAGTCTTCTATACGGGTTGAGAATTGAGCCATATGCTTGTGACATTTTTTTTATAAAACAAAATAAAAAGTTAATTATTTAAAAACATGGCAGGCATTGAAGATGAAGATTATGATGTTTTTGATCCTGGAGACGACATGAGTGAAATGACTCCTTTGACACATCCATTGCCCTCATTGCGGCGTGAATTAACAGAAAGTAGGGTCGGAGCATTTTACAAAAGTTTAGGCCAAGAACCTCCCGAATTTATAGATCCTAATGATTTTGAAGTAAAAGCTGGCCATTTGTTTGTGAGAAACGACCAAGGGCAACTTGTTCAGCTTACAACTAAACCAGACCCATTAAAGTTTTTAGCTAAGAGTACAATTAGACAAAGACTCGGTGCGCGCGATCAAAATCGCCTTGACATTGCTAAACCAAAATTAGGCGGGGAGGCAGTTGCTAAACTTCAAAACACACTACAAGAACTCCCAACAGATAACCAAATGCAAAACACAGAACTTAAAGATTTAAGTCAAACAGCAGATGAAATAATACAAGCAATAGAAGCAGAAACCAGTTTTTCAGAAGAAACAGCATTAAAAACTATGCACGATCCGCCGCTACCTGTGAGAGAAATAACGGCCCTTGATCATGCTTTGAGAAGCATCAGAGGCGAATTAACAAACAATTTAGCAAAACTGGGTGAACTAGATGAGCATATAAAGAGAAAAAGAAAAACTAGTTGAGGCTGACGACTCCAACTTAGGACATGATGTTAAAGAAAGAATAACCCGAAGACTACATGATCTTGAACAAGAGAGATCAGCAAGACTAGAAGTGTTGTCTACTAACCGAGAACAATTACGAACTCAAGTGAGCAGAATAAGAGAAACTATCCAAAGAATTTTATATGAAGACACAACGTTAGCAGAACGAATAAGAACACTGTTTAGAGAGCAAGGCGTCACATTAGCAAGTGTTATAACTGCCTTAGGATTTGCAATAAGTACACTGGTGTTGGCTATTACAGGCGGTGGTGGTCAAAGTTCAGTGCCTCCGCCACCATCACCTCCATCGCCGCCTGATAAATCATGGATAAAAAAACAACTTGATCATCTTGCGGGTTTATTAAAAAAATTAGCCACTAAGGCCATAGACTCTTTACCTGGCATATTAGGGAGTGTCGTTAGCTGGCTTTTGTCTACTGCAAGCAAAGTAGTTGGCTTTATGGCCGAGCACTTATGGACATTAGTTGTCTTAATAGTTGGGTTAATTTTTAGTAAGATAAAGGAGTAATCCTAGGCCAGTTAATCCCATAACAAGTGCTGTCTTTTCATATTCATGGTCATTATTTTTTTTGTTCGCGTCTTCGGCAACCTTTGGGATTGGATGACTTATTCTTGGAGGGTCGACTACACGGGTAGGGCCCGCTTGTTTGTTTATTGTTTGTAATATTACTGGCTCAGAATTTGTTGTTTTTTCCAACTTTCTGTTCTTTGCCCGCCACAAGGATTTCATTATTGTAGTTTATTATTGTTCCTATCTGTAGTCTGAGGTCAGAAGGCAGCATGTATAAACCAGTGCCAACAGCAAAGTCTACTTTCGATCTTGCGAATTGTAAAACATTTTGGTACCTTTTAATACTTGAAGGCAAATCAACTGCAGAATTAATGGCGTCCTCTAAATTTGCCAAGTACTATTTTTGTGCATCAAAGCCAGTAGAAGGATCAGTTTTGTTCGATCTTGCTTGTGCTTGCGAACCTAGCAAACACCAAACATAAGTACGAATGGAGTCGTTTATTCGTTCTATTCCCGCTCTAGTTAGACCATTAGAAGTGTCTAAAATAAATGTTGTCCACGCTGTTTTATGCTCTTGCTCTATGGACCCGAGGTGAACAGCTGTGCCTGAAGAGAAAGATGTGTAAGGAGGATTGTAATCATAGTTATACTTTATGTGCACGCCCCAAAAATAAGGGGTGCCTAAACCATGATTGCGGTCCAACTTTTGTCTAAAGTCTGTCTTAACATTAATATTGAATTCGTTACAGATCCTTTCAAAAGCCTTGTTATCTATTCTGTTGCTGAATGGATTAAACGGTTTGTCATTTGGTAATGGCGCTTGCAGTTCAGACAAAATACGCCTGAAGGTGTAATAGAAATGAAATCTATACACTGACCTCACCAAAGGATCAGGATGATTTAAATGATCGGCATACGACACTCCACACCCAGTTGATGCGCAAAACACAGCAAAGTTTAACTGGTTCTGATAAAACTGCATCGGATGACTGAACCACACTTTCGCGATGTGGTCTTTTTTAATAGGAGGGTTAAGATATCTGTCCAATGGATTACTAACCTTTACTTGAAAGGCGTCAGACTGAGTAACAGAAATGTCAAGGGTGTCAGTTGTTATATTTTTAAGATTGTAGTGCGGCCCGACAGAATATTTTGCATTAGTATATTTGAATGCGCTCATTTTTAAATTTGTTTTAAAAATGTTTGTAACAATAACAACTCAAGACAGTCCTTCGTTTTTAGAATATGCTATTGATAATAACTGCGGAACCCAAAGGGTCGCACTCCATGAAATTTTTTACAAAGTCGTATGGTTTAATATAACTGAATCCAAGGAGAATAATAAGATTATAAAATATGACAAAAGAGGAGACAAAGTTAGCCAGTTAACCATACCTGATGGTTATTACGGGTTTTGCTCGCTAAAAGCAATGAGTAACTTCGACATTACTCTCAAACTTAACAATGCAAATTTGAAAATAATGTTGGCATTCAAACCTGAAGAAGAAGAAGTAGGTTACTGTTTTGATGGAGAGCTAGCTAAAATGTTAGGCTTTACAACTGACAATCGAGACTTTCATAGTTTTAGAGTTACATCAGACAAAACTACTTATGAGGGAGAAAACCCGCTCGATCTTGCATTACATTCATTACTCTATGTTCATTTGGACGAGCTGAGCACTGATGAAAACTTATATGATGGAAGGCCCTCAACTGTTTTAAGAGCTCTTCCATCAGGGAAAGCTGCATATTGCGATTATGAAATTATACAATTCTCTAATTTACAGTTTAAAAAATTAGCTTGTGGGAGGGTCAGATCATTTAATATAAAGATCACAGATAAAACAGGGAAAGTCGTGAAATGTGATAACCTGCATTGTTTTAGAAATAAAATAATAAGTTGTACTAAAAATAATGTCGCGTGGGCCAGAAGAATCGGGAGTTACATTAGCGCCTGAGAGGTGTGTAACTTTAGAATTAAAAGACCTTGCAGACGTTGAGGACTTTGAACAGAACGGTGAGATAGGCACTTTGTATGGTTTTGAGTACACTAAAGATGGTTATTATAAGCGCAAAGAGGTTGGCGACAACAAAAAGTTTCCTAAACTAGAACTACGCAATCTAGAAGCAAATAATGCGGGTCAGTATGAATATAAAATAGTTCGAAAAACTGACAACAAATGGCACTTAGAACCATATTTAGAATGGGACATAAGATTTGAATTCTTAAGCCCATTTACATTTTTTGACCGTCAATAAAGTTTCAGAAAAGCATTCAACTCTGGCCCTTTACATGTAAGTCTTATGCCAGAGGACAACAGTCGGAAAGAGATCGAAATAAAGCCGTTTGGGGACAAACAGTACATCCTCCACAGAAGAGAATCGGTTTTAAAGAAAGCTTCTACAAAATTGCAGTTCATTCCACGCACAAAATTAGGAGACACGTTCACAATGATATTTAAAATTTCTGTCTTAAAAGATGAGGCGAGGAATGGAGCTTTGGGCGTCAGTGACAATCTTATGAAAGGAATTCTTATTAGCTGGCAAAACTTAGACGTTGACAAACTTAAAGTTACTGTCGTTCTTTACAATGGCGAGGATATTAAGGTCATAACAAGCAACAAAATTGATATTAGTCTAAATAGAAACGATCTTACAGAACTGAACTGGATTAATCTTACACATTTGGGCCTTGTAGGGTTTTATTATACTGAACAAGTTTTGACAGAGTATGATAAAAACAATAACTGGATTAGATTAAATTCTGTTTTAAAACTATGGAGCAGTTAAACTTTATGACAAAAACCCCTCATTGTTCATTGATTTGTGGACAGACTGGTTGTGGAAAAACAATATTTGTCCTCGACCTATTACAAACAGTTTATCGTTATAATTTTGATCATATTGTAATTTTCTGTCCAACACTCAAATGGAACAAAGCATATCACGATAGGTTTATATGGACGGATGATGACATATATTTAGTTGATCCCAGCAATAAACTGAGTGAGTGTTTAGAACACTTTTATAGATTGTTTGAGGGAACACAGACACTATCTATTATAGATGACTGTTCGGCAGAAAGAGACATAGTTAAAAAGAGAAAAACTTTATCAAAACTGGCTTTCAGTGGAAGACATGCTGGGATAAGTGTGTGGATTTTATGTCAAAAATATAACTCAGTTTTAAAAGATTTTAGAGAACAGTTAAAGACTGTAGAAAGAAACTCGTGGAGAGCGTGGCAGCAGAGAGTCCTCAGAAGAGAAGCCCCCTTCAAGCAAGTGTTTCGGCCCTTATCTCCTGACACTCTAGGGGGGTTGGGCCACACCCGGTTCATGACTCCGGATGTCCCTCTGCTGCCCCTTTTTTTCCCATCTTGGGACGAGCCATGGCTGGGATTCGAACCCATGACTCTCTGGACATGCTCATTTTCCACTTAATGACTCGCGCTTTAACCACTGAGCCACAGGGACACCTGATATTTGTAGGGAAATTAAGCCTTATGAAGTTCACTTTTGTTCCTCCTTGACCAGATCCAGCTTGAACACCCCTCTGCCGCTTCTGCCATTGCTTTCAGGGCTCTGGTTTTTTCCTTCCCTGCAACTGAGAGCTGTTTCATGAGGCTGTATGCAGACGTTCCTACAAACCCCCTAGCTCCAATTTCTGCAGTGAGGACTTTGACCTGATAGCCTTCTCTCCTCAGGCTGTTTGCCAGATCAGCATACTTTTCAGTCTTGTAGATTTGAGCTGCCTCCATTCTGTTCTCATATGGCACCGTGAGCTCGATCATGATCAGCTGCTTGGTTAACTTAGAGTGGACTACTATGTCTGGTCTCATGCCACTCTTGCTGATGATCTCTGGGTGACTCTTCCATTCTGGGAGGTCTGCAGTGCACTCCCAGTCATCTGCCCCGTCCAGCAGACTCTGCCTGCATGTTTCGAGTGGCACTGTTGTTCTTGGCCATGATTTGCTGCCTCCTGCCGTGAAGAATGTTGCGGGTGCTTTTGGAGTCCTGATTTTCCCTTTTGTGGTGTTGGTACTAGCCCAGACTACTTGTACAATCTCTTTGAGCACTTGGTTGTGCCTCCATGTGTACCTTCCTTGAGCCAGGGCTACTTTACATGAGCTTAGGACATGCTCCACTGTTTGTTTTTCATGGCAGAGGGGGCATGCAGGATCGTCTGTTTTCCCCCACTTCACCAGGTTTGCATTTGAGGGCAGAAGGTCATATGCAGATCTGAGAATGAAGCTGATCCTGAGAGGGGCCATGTGCCAAATGTCATTCCAGGTGAGACTTCTTTGGAGTGCATTCTCCCACGTTGTCCATTGCCCTTGCTGGCTCTGCTGGACTGCTTTTTGGAGTCTTTTTTGGTCTTCTTCTTTTCTCATCTCCTGAATCATCATGTCTCTTTTGGCTTTTCCTTTGGCCTTTGACCACCATTCAGTTTTGGTCACCCCCAGTCCTTGTCTGTTGGTCTGTGTGTGTCCTGTTATTTCTCTGATCTTGAGACTTTCTTTTGCAGAATCCATCGCCTCTTGAACTTTCCATTTTCTGCCTGTCTTCAGCTGGGGCTTGATTGCTTCTACCACCTTGTCTCCTGAGTCCTCCAGCATGCTTTGAAGTCTGATCTTCCCTGCTTTGTATTCCTCCAGGATGGATTTCAGTGGTAGTTTCAGCTTTGCTTGGCGACAGTACAGCGCTATGTCAGTCAGACAGGGTGGGACACCAAGCCATTTCCTTGTGAACTTGTTGATTTTGGCTTCCATTGCCTCCACTATGCTGGTGCAGATGTCGTATATCATCAGAGGCCATAGGAGCTTTGGTATCAGCATGAACTGCAGACACCAGACCTTATATTTGCCAGGGAGCCCACACTGGTCAATGGTCTCCAAGCCTTCCTCCGCCATCTGCTTGGTTTCTTTTGCTCTTTGTGTGTCTTTCAGCGTATCATCATACCATCTTCCAAGGCTCTTGACTGGTTCTTCTGTGACTGTTGGAATGGCCTGGTTGGCAACACTGAAGACCACAGATCCGGCCACTTTTCCTTTCCTCAGTGAGAGACTCCGTGATTTCTTTGGCTTGAACTTCATTCTGGATGAGGCAACTATGTCGTCCAGCCTCTCCAGCACATGACGTGTCTCGTCTTCTCTGGATGAAATCACTGTAGTGTCATCCATGAAGGCCTTGAGAGGAGGCATCTTGTATCCATCGCCAAGGTCTGTTTGTTTCGCGTTGTTTGTTGCTGCTTTCAAGATGAGTTCCATTGCCAGCACGAACAGTATTGGGGAAATTGCACAGCCCATTGCTATACCCACTTCCAAGTTGATCCAGTCTGTTGTGTACTCCTTGGTAGAGAACCGCATTGAGAAGCCATTGAAGTACTTCTTGAGCATGTCGCGGATGTTCTTTGGCACATGGTACATCTCAAGAGCCAACTGTATCATCTCATGGGGTACAGATCCATATGCGTTTGCCAGATCAAGCCACACTACGTCCAGGTCTCTCTTTTCTGTTTTTGCTTTTTGGATTGCGTCCCAGATCATTGTGGCGTGTTCTACACAGCCAGCCACGCCTGGGATGCCACCTTTCTGGACTGACACATCCAAGTACTTGTTTTCCATCAGGTACTTGGTCAGCCTTGCTGCCATGACAGAGAAGAAGATTTTCCCTTCGACGTTCAGTAGTGATATTGGCCTGAACTGGCTGATGTCACTTGAGTTTTGCTCTTTGGGGATGTACACACCATCTGCCGTCATCCACTGGCCGCTGATCTTCTGGTTTCTCCAAGCCGATCGCAGCAGCCTGTGGAGCCACTCCAGCACCTTGGGACATTTCTTGTAAAGCTGGTAAGGTATTCCGTTTGGCCCTGGTGATGATTTGGCTCTGGCTTTGTCGACCACCTTCTTGATTTCCGCCAACGTTGGAGGCTTGCCATTGAACTGTTCCTCAGGGTTGGTTGGCCACACCAGACCTTGAATGTCGAGTGGTGCTTTGCTCTGTGGGTCAGAGTATGTTTTCCTCAGATGCTGCTCAAGAACTCCTTTGTCCACACTTAGGGTCCCGGATTTTGGCTGCTCAAACAGTGTTCTGGCAAACTGGAAGGGGTCTCTGAAGAAGCGCTCTTGTGTCTTTTTCTTTTTGCTCTTCCTCTTCCTCGCAGATTCCGCTTTGCTGAGGGCGCTGTTTTTCTTTCAGGTCTTTCCACAGTTTTTCCAAGCCTTGTTTTTCAGCTGGCAGTGCGGTCTTCATTTGCATCTTGAGGTTTTTCTTTTGGACCCTGATCTTGTCCATCTTTTCTTGGCGTCTGGATTTCTTTGGAGGTGTTTTCTCTTTGGGTAGTTTTGCTCCATAGGCGTCTCTACATGTGGCATACACAATGTCCCCATATGTGGCTAGTTTGTGTTCCAGGGTGCTTTTCCCTATCAGTGCATCGAGTCTTTGGACGATTTTTGCATCCAGTTTCTCCCAATCTTCAGTTTCGTTTGCTCGTGGCAGGTTGAGTTTCAGGCGCCTGGCATCGAGGGCCTGTGCAAATTCCTCATCCGAACCAACAGCGTGGATGTCCTTGGCACTGTGGTTTAAATCCTGGCCTTGGTCTTCCGACGTCTTATCTGCTGATGCAGTGCGCTGCTGCTCATTCAGATGAGTCTTCACACATCCCATCTTTGTTCTGTGGATCTTCATGCCACGGGTGGTAGCGAAACGCTTTCCACAGACACATGGATATTCCATTTGGTCCATGTTCATAGTCCGTTTGGGATTTGCAGTCATGATTGGTTGAGCACCGATGGATTCATCATTCTCTCCCCCTTTCGGTGAATCCTGGGAGCATCTTTTCCTTTTATTCTTAGTAGCCACATGTTTAAGGCAAAGTGGGGAGCCAGCCCACAGAGCCCTTGGTTCTGGTCTTTCCCAGTGTCCTCCGGTCTTTCCCGGACGTCCTCCGGCCTATTCCCGGAAGTCAATGGTTTACCCATGCATCAGTAGAAAGAAACTCGTGGAGAGCGTGGCAGCAGAGAGTCCTCAGAAGAGAAGCCCCCTTCAAGCAAGTGTTTCGGCCCTTATCTCCTGACACTCTAGGGGGGTTGGGCCACACCCGGTTCATGACTCCGGATGTCCCTCTGCTGCCCCTTTTTTTCCCATCTTGGGACGAGCCATGGCTGGGATTCGAACCCATGACTCTCTGGAGTTTCTCTCTAGTTTTATTTCATATGAAAGACAGAGACGCATTTGATGAATGTATGCGTGAAAATGATGTTACTGAAAACGATCAAGAAAAACAAAGGATTAAGCAAAAACTGAAATCTGAAAAGTTTTGTAAATTAGTATTAAAAACAGACAATCCTACACAGTATATATGCTTGTAACATTTTTTTAAAGTCTTACTTAGCAGAGAACGAGTAAATCTTCGTTCTAGGGCAACCGCCCGAAACTGGTTGAGGGCGGTTGAGCTAGAACGAAGATTTACTCGTTCTCTGCTTGGGTTTAAATTTTAGAACGTAAAATGTAAACGTACGCATATTTGAAAAAAAAAAAAAGCTACCGTTCAGATGTATAAATGGGACTGCCAAAAATTGCAGGAATATTGGGATGCTTTCAAGACTGAAAAGATTTCTTTAATGTTTTAAGGAAGCTCATGATTTAGTTAATGTGGATACAGAAGCAGCGCTCTAAGTTTTATGAAATTATCGGTAGCGCAGCAAGTCCCATGAAATGCATTTCATGTTCATTTGCCCGGTATATCAAACACTCAGAACAGTATATACCGCGAAAATTCTACAATCAAGCCTCTATCTTCAGACTAGCGTTGCTGCTGTCAAGTCCTAGTCACTCATTCGCAGTCGCTTCTTATATAAATAAGGCACTTCAGCTGAGGTCGAGTTACCTTAAGTAATGGAATGTAATTGTTTCCTGTTGATCCACGTGTTTGAGTCACAATATATTACGTGATTTATATTAACGTAAGCCACCCCCACGCTTTCCACGCCTTTCCTACTCCCCCCCCCCCCCCCTTTCTTCGACTTCCCATGTCAGTGCTTTGTATTCTAGACAAACATGAAACTTTGTTTAGACTTTATCCCCGCCCCACTGTTCCCTTTGACATGGGCAGATGGCCCGGATCATTAAATTATTTGTCTTGTCTTGTCTCTCTCTCTCTCTCTCTCTCTCACACACACACACACACACACACACACACACACACACACACACACACACACACACACACACACACACACACGAGAGAGAGAGAGAGAGAGAGAGAGAGAGAGAGAGAGAGAGAGAGAGCATACTTAAAGATAGAGAATCATCGCAGGTCCTGTCCTCATTGTTAATTAAAGGTAAACACAGTGGTCAGGGTTGTCTATATACCTGTGCGAATTCTAGGGCAATGAGTGAACGGGAGTAAGGAGAGTAATGAGGCACGCATACCTCCTGCAACTGTTGGATAGTAACTTCAATCTCTTAGACGCTGACTTCGGGGCTCCCACATCTTGCAAACACCTCTGCGTCTTCTTATTCAATCTTCTGGTATTGTCTATTAACCAGCGTTTGAACAGAATACGAAGATGCCTCTCCATTGCCTGGTGTGTGTTTGTTCGTCGAGACAACGAAGACCATCTAGTCATCCTGGGATCGGGGGTGAGTGCATAGATGGCTGGTCAGGCCGATCTGCGCTCGGAAAGACTATCACAGTACGGACAGGGGATGGTGGCAGCAGTTGGAGATCTGTTGACACTAGTAGTTCACTGTTGGTCGTCCTGTCCGTTTCTGGCCCGAGGAACTTCACCTAAGCGTGTGACTGGCGGGTCTGGTGTTGAAGAATCTCAGTACGTGCCCACCTGACAGACACAGGCTTGCAGAACTGTCTATACAGACACAAAAGCGCTTGGATAAAGTGGGGGGCATTCTCAGGCTCTGTTCTTTCCCGTATCGTCACAGTTCGTGTCAGGATGATGTACCTCCCCAGCACCTCTCATGCAAGCTGCTGACTGACAGACTACCCCATGGAGCTCCAGTCCCAGACCTTTCCATTTCACAGTGATGCAGAGTTCATGTCTGAGGTATCAAAGCATCAAGGTGTCAGAGGTTTGTGCCAGCCAGAATGACTGGAGAACAGCTGAAGGCTTTATCCAGCACACTGAGGGCTTGCTGATGTCGGAGTCCCATTGAATTGTCTCTGGTTCATTCACAACCATTCACTTTGTCACGGAGCTACTATGCTGACATGGACTTGTACCCAGACCTGTCAAGGTATGTCATGACCTGAATTTCCACCTAACAGCCATTGGCAGCTGGACCAGCTCCGTCTTGACCAGCGCAGATCGTGTAGTTTTCCCACCTTCACGATCCTCTAGTAAACTAAATCGGGGATTGTTAACAATGTGAAAGGAGTTATGCACAGGGGTTTGTTGGAAGCAAATTCAAATATTGGAAAACTGCTTTGGTTGAAATCAGTTCTTGCACATCTAAGCTACCAATGCAATATACATTTTTCAGTCATCCATCAACTTGTGCCACAACAACAAACACACCCAAAGACGACATACGAAGAGCAATGACATGAACTCACCTTCTGAATGCCGAGAGTTAGAATAGAATGAAGGGTACGTATTTGCGTGTAAAGTGTAAGTTGTTCTTTCTGTCTCACAGGGCCGATGTACTGCACAGTGGATGCAAACTGCATCGAAAGTGATTATTGTGATCGTGGCTGGTTTTGCGGTAAGTTTTAGTTTCTACTGCACACGTCACCTCTACCTCCCCTCTCTTTGTTTGTCTTTGACCGTATGTATGTAGGTACGTACGTACGTACGTACGTACGTACACGTGCATGTATGTATGTATGTATGCATATGTGTCGATTTAGTGACATCTTGTGGACGATAATTAAGGCTAAGTCGCTGGTAAAAGGCGTCACATTTTTAAGAGTATCCAGAGAGAGAGAGAGAGAGAGAGAGATTGTTGTAAATTTCAATTAATACCAATATTGTTGTCGTAGCGCTTCCGGACACTTCGTGCACCACAACACACACACACACACACACACACACACACGCGGCGCGCGCGCGCGCGCGCGCGCGCGCACACACACACAAGGTTTCAAAACAAAACTGCTTGGCTATTTCTCTTGCCAGCCGTTTCAATACAACTTTCATGGAAGGTAGCGGCACGCGTCCATCCCCATGGCCGCAGCATGAGAGGTTTCAGTGACTTTGATAGTGCTTAAAGTAGCGGACAGGAAAGTGAACATTCTCCAACTCCACTTTCTTTACTTTTATGTAATAGTGAACACCTGCAATAGGGATCGTTCTTGCAAAATCTTTGTTTCTGTAATCTGGCCATGGGACAAAAAAACCCAACAACATGCCAGTGATGTATGTAGTGCAGTCAGACAGCTTAGTATGAGTTTGCCTTTTCGTGATCAATAGTTTCAGTTTTAGGTTTGTCAAGGGGGTATCATTTCACGTGGACTTTTGTGCATACACGCTACGAAGTTTTGAGAGCACACTGCACAACATTTACAGCTGATAGATAAATTGATGACTGAGATGAGATGATTTCATACAAAGGTCTCATGGATACGACTCTGGCCTACGCATCAGCAGTAGTCAGACCTTGAATACTTGCCTAACATTGCCTTCGCCACGATCATCTTTGTATGTGTATGTTTGCGTGTGTGTCCACGTATGTGTCGGTGCACACGTGAATGGGCATGGACGCGAGCATGCGCGCGCGCGTGCCTGCCTGCCTGCGCGCGCGTGCGTGCGCGCGCACGCGCGCGTGCATGTGCGTGTGTGTGCCCGCGCGCGTGCCTACCTGCGTGTGTGTGTGTGCGCTCACGCGCATTCGATTATTTGTGGAGAAGGAATGTTCGGAAGATGACATTATTATTGATCAGTACCAACATCAACAACAACGATGATGATGCTGATGATGACGATGATGATAATTGTGTTGAAAACCCTAAATATTAATGAGTATAATAACACTACATTCTTTTTCCTTTTTCTTCAGCAAAGAGAACGACATGAAGTCACAGATACACATACGAACAGGACAAGATATCACAGGCAACCATACGGACAGCATGAGGTCACAGACGATTACACGGACAAGATAAATCGGGGCCACATATAAACATACACAGATGACAACATGAAGTGACTGACCCACATACAGGCAGGACAACATGAGGTCACAGACCCATATCCAGACAGGACAACATGAGCTCACAGACCCACATACGCACAGGGCGACATGAGGTCACAGACCCACATACAGACACAACATGAGGTCACAGACCCACATACACACAGGACAACATGAGGTCATAGACCCACATACAGACAGGACAACATGAGGTCATAGACCCACATACAGACACATGAGGTCACAGACCCACATACAGACATTGCAATATGATGTCACAGACCCACATACACACAGGGCAACATAAGGTCACAGACCCACATACAGACACAACATGAGGTCACAGACCCACATAACACAGGGCAACATGAGGTCACAGACCCTCATACAGACACATGAGGTCACAGACCCACATACAGACAGGACAACATGAGGTCACAGACCCGCATACAGACACAAGATGTCACAGACCCACATACACACAGGGCAACATGAGGTCACAGACCCACATACACACAGGGCAACATGAAATCACAGACCCACATACACACAGGGCAACATGAGGTCACAGACCCACATACACACAGGGCAACATGAGGTCACAGACCCACATACAGACACGACATGAGGTCACGGACCCACATACAGACGGGACATGAGGTCACGGACCCACATACAGACAGGACATGAGGTCACGGACCCACATACAGACACAACATGAGGTTACAGACCCACATACAGACACGACATGAGGTCACGCACCCACATACAGACACGACATGAGGTCACGGACCCACATACAGACACAATATGAGGTTACAGACCCACATACAGACACAACATGAGGTCACAGACCCACATAGACACATGTCACAACATGAGGTTACAGACCCACATACAGACAGGGCAAGATGAGGTCACAGACCCACATACAGACAGAACAACATGAGGTCACAGACCAACATACAGACAGGACAACATGAGGTCACAGACCCACATACAGACAGGACAACATGAGGTCACAGACCCACATACAGACAGAACAACATGAGGTCACAGACCCACTTACAGACAGGACAACATGAAGTCACAGAGCCACACAGCGACAGGACAACATGAGGTCACAGAGCCACACAGACAGGAGAACATGAGTTCACAGACCCACATATAGGCAGAACAACATTAAGTCACAGAGAAACATACGCACAACATGACGTGATCCACAGACTCAACATGCAGACTTGTCAGTTTTGTATTGCAGATTTTTTGCTTTAGCCGTTTTTTTGTTTGTTGTTTTTATTTTTTTTAATCCACGGTTCACTCCTCGGTGATCTGACACCAGAAACAGGACGTACAACCAAAAAAAAAATAAAAAATAAAAAAAAATAAAGATTCAGCATCATGACACATTACTTCTGAGTAAAGCGACGAGAATAGAATGCATATAAAGGAGGATTGGGACGAGTAGGGGGGGTGGGGGAGGGGGGGGGGGAAGAAGGAGGGGGAACAGAAGCAGAGGAAGGTCGTCTCTAGATTATCTCGAAACATAAGTATTCAGCATTTTTTTTTCTGACTTGCAACATTGTTCGTATTTGTTTCTTGTGTGTGTGTGGTTACTGACGTGTCTTATTTGTAGATCAGCCCGTATCATTTCTGCACCTGACACAGTTTGGGGTATCTAGTCTTGGTCTTTTTATTTTTTTGTTCTGTACATAGCTTCGCTTAAAACAAAACTTGTAGCCATGAGGTAGCCTCCGCAGTCTGCTTGGCTATAAACATCGTGATCTGAGGTCGAAGCCCAGCATAAAGTGTTTCCTTCTGTTTCACAGAGCCACGCCCCTGTCATGAGGACCGCGACTGTCCCAGCTCTGCGCGCTGCATTGTCGGCTTCTGCCGTAAGTTTCCGCTGTCCGACTGTCCGTCTTTCTGTGTCTGTCTCCCCCCCCCCCCCACCCACCCCACCCCCACCCCCGTTCTCTCTCTCTCTCTCTCTCTCTCTCCTCTCTCTCTCTCTCTCTCTCTCTCTCTCTCTCTCTCACTTCTGCAATGGTGATCTCGACTGTCCCAACTCTGCACCCTGTATTGTCGGTTCCCGCCGTAAGTGTCCTCTCTGTCTCTGTCTCTATGTCTGTCCGTCCGTCCGTCCGTCCGTCTGTCCGTCCGTCCGTCCGTCTGTCCGTCCGTCCGTCCGTCCGTCCGTCCGTCCGTCCGTCCGCCTGCCTGCCTGCCCTGCCTGCCTCTCTCTATCTCTCTCTCTCCTGCAGGATTTTTTTTTTTTTTTTTTTTTTGCTGTCCCAACCTCTGCGCCACCTCAGAGGCAGTGCATCCACACCGCTCATTCCGACACCCCGTCCACAGCTACAGCCTGATCGGCCCCGCCGCAGCCCCGGCACCAGCAATCCACAGGGAGCAGTCGATGTCGAGTCGTCAGGAGGCAACCCACCGGAGGAGACACTGCACTGCTGCCGAGTCACTTCGGTGGTGTTCAGTGGCGCCTGTTCTGATCTAACATACGCAGGACACCAACTACTAAGCCCCCTACTGACGACAAAAATTGCTAAGTCGCGGAGCCGGCGTGAGTGAGCTCTCCCTCCGGAGGACGCCACCACCTCCGTCCAACGACAGCCTCCATGGACTCGCCGATACCGGTGACCCCGAGGGAACCAAACCAAGGCCACAGACGTGGAGAGGACATCGAAATTGAGGTCACCATGAGAGCAGGGCATAAAGGGCCACAGAATTTGAGACTTTTTTATGCTGATCAATGAGAATGAGTATGATTAAGATGATGCTACGGATTTCCATTTCGGTCTGAGACTACATGACAGGGCTGTACTCTACGCTTCCTTTCATAATATATCCCGGCGTCAACCAGGCCCGTCTCCTGCAGGATTTAGTTCTGTCGCTGCTCGTAAATGATGTTACAATTAGAGCAGACGATGGTCTGCTTTATCATTCGGAACGTTTATATCCATAAAGTACCACAGCTTGCTTCGTGCATTCTTGATAATGCTGGTGAAATGAGAGCAGTCTATCGCTGTCTGTGGAGTAGGGCTGAGGGGATAGGATTATGCTGTTGTTTCTCTTCTCATCACTTTTAATGTCTGTTCAATACCGATCGTTCCCTGCATAAGAATATTGCATAGAGCGTTCTGTGGACTGCCTGGTGATTTGCACTGTGCTGTTGTTAATGTTGAAAACAAGATTCACTTATCAGCACTGGAGACCTTTTGAAGGAGCTTATCGAAAACACCAAATGGCCTGGTGTAAGGAGAAACGAGTCGTTATCCTGTTCATATGAATCGACAAATTCAGTATCACAAAGGAATGAAGAAACACACTCAAAGTCCTGACAGTGAAATGTATTCGGTAACAGTAACGCGGGGTTCAGGTGTTTGTGAGACACCGTTTCATAATGACTTTGAAATTGGGTAAGTCACGAAAGAATACAGAGATGTTTTGTATGCATTTCGTCCAGCAGACGGCGAAATTGAAATGAACACTTTCATAAAACCAATAAACGTTCATGGCACAAAACGTTTAAATCACATAGCAGCCGTGAATTTACTTTCTTGATTTCAATTGGTACATTAGCAATTATCTGACAAATTCATGTTTAGCAGTACATCAGTACAAAAAATATACTATATGAAAATACATTGATATTCATCAGTTGAAATACAAATGGTGACAAAACGCTCAATTTTTTTCTGTCCTGTTTTCAGTCACCTTCGCACAGTGTATTTTACATGTAATTTCTATACCAGCCAAGGCCAACTGCGTATGATCGCATGATTGATAGATGAGCAAAATACACTTTCGTTATACCTTTTTAAAGTGGGCGTTAGTATTCTGTTTGCATGTTACGAATGGTTTTATTAAGCATTAAGAATCTGAGGCAAGTAAAGAGTGCCAGTCATGGTAAAATTGTGGGGATATGTTACTGCAAATTCTGATACAGTAGTCATTTATTTTCTTGGTTTCTAATTCAGAAATGATGATTTTCTTGCTTTCTAATTTTAAAAAAATGTTTGAAAGTAGTAGTTTCCCTGACGAGTGGATGAAATCATTTAATAGTCCCAATGCTTCAAAGAGGAGATGTTTATAATTCAGATAATTACCATGGAATAACATTCACAGATAAATAGGCAAAGCATATTATCAGGATCGGAATAAGCGATTCACAAAATGGGCAGAGAGGTAAGAAAACATGAAAGAACAGGTCGGTTTCAAATCCAGTAACAGCATCGTGGATTGTATCCCACTGAGTATGAACTGTTACGGACTTTTAAAACCAAATATTGCATTTGCAGATTGTAAGTATGCATTTGATTCTGTACATTTGAAATATGTTAGTTGGATACTTTTTTCTTCAAGAAAATGTGTAAGCTCTTTTGTGCATTACGAAAGGTGAACGAGTCAACACTTGCATGTGTTCGAAAAATGAGTATATATCTCTACGTATATGTTAAAGATATTGTCCACATGGCGTACCTACTTAGCCCATCAACGCTTTCACTTTTTAAAGGAACGAATTAGCAGATGAAGCGTTGAAAAGGAGAATATACGGAACACAAACTATGTTAGGGCATGATGAATACGTTCGGCACTGTCTCTGTGTTTTGTGTCATTATTCTCGTCTGCTGATTCTCGTTTTGTTCTAGCTGCTCAATTTTGTTATGTAATTCAGAACAAAGAATAGTGTGTGTGTGCGTGCGTGCGTGCGTGCGTTTGTGTGCGCGCGCGCGCGCGCGCGTGCGTGCGTGCGTGCGTGTGTGTGTGCGCGCGCACGTGTGTGTGTGTGTGTGTGTGTGTGTGTGTGTGTGTGTGTGTGTGTGTGTGTGAGAGAGAGAGAGAAAAGAAGAAAGGATACTAATGACATTCTGTGTGTTGCACAGAACCTTCGAACTGCGAAAACTACGTTGAGTGCACCTGGCACGAGGAATGCATCGACAATGTATGCAGTAAGTAAATCCTCCCACTCCCTTCCTCCCCCCACCCCTCCATCTTTCTCTATCTGTTAAGACAGTAGGATTCAAAGCACTATTAGAACACACACACACACACACACACACACACACACACACACACACACATATATATATATATATATATATATATATATATATATAATATAAAATCATTAAATCAAGGGAGGCAAGACGTTCGCCAAAAAGGATTACCTTTATTCATTTCCTCTGTATCTTACCTCCCTTCACTTGGTGGCCTGCCACACGTGCAATGATTATGACTCAAAATGTTTGTCTTTGTTATCTGTTTTGCATCGTTAAGTGTTTGAAACAAACGGGGACAGAAGACGCGAAACATCATGGGTTTTTTTTTTTTTTTTTTTTAAACTTGTATTGTCTTCCTGGTCGGATTTAACAGCAATGATTTATTCATTCACAGACCATTGTTGAACACAAATGAAATCTGAAGTATAGTGAGGAAACACTGTCAGCAATTCTTTCTTTCTTTATTTCTTTCTGCGTACGCAGGCTGATAATCCTGCGGACACTGCCTGTATAGACAGGCAGTGGAGTTTCGTGTGTATGACAGCTTTTCCCTTATACAAAGAAGTGTGTGTGTGTGGTTCTGTGTGTTTGCGTGCGTCTGTGTGAGAGCGTGTGTGCGTGCGTGCGCGCGCGTGTGTGTGTGAACGCGTGCGCGCGCGTGTATGTGTGTGCGAGAGTGAGAGAGGGGGGGGGGGACGGAGAGAGAGAGGATAGTGTGGAGAGAGAGAGAGAGAGAGAGAGGCAGACTGACAAAGAGGGGCCTAATCTTAGCCAAAGACTGAAGTCCGGATGGCCAACGTCCCTCACCACCCACCCACCCACCCACCCATTCCCATTCCCGACCGCCACCCACGCAAACAGAAGTGAAAAAAAAACAACATACAGATAAACTTGAAAGCCTCTATAGCGGATGTGCGGGGTAACGAATGAAAAACACTCGCCCACAAATATATACAGCGCGTGTGTATGTGACTGAGGTCCCTCAAAATGAATATAAAAAAAAACGATAGGAAAAAAAAACACGAATGAGAGAGAGAGAGAGAGAGAGAGAGAGAGACCGATTTCCATGAGTGCATTAGTAACTGAGGCAAGCTATGAGTGATATACATTGCATGCGTCAGTTGTGCGGAATACGAGACGTACACATTAATAATTCAGTTATTCAGAAGGTGACGGAAAGATTCCTGCTTAGGGAGGGGAGGGGGGAAGGAGGGCGGAGCGGCAGAAGAGGACCGGGGAGAGGAAGACGATAGGCAACACCCAGATTATCCCGCCAAGTCCCCTGTAACAGTAAGGGTTCCGTGTATTGCATAACTGAGAAACGTTCTTTTGGCATTATCATTCTGTGGCATACATGGAACGCTCATGTTCTTACGTTCCAACAGGAGAGTCGGTCAAACTTCACTAGATATGAACAAAGTTGCACATTTCCTTTTCCCTCCTTTAAAAAAACAAAAAAAACAAAACAAACAAACAAAAAAAACAACTCCGTATCGCTAAATCGAAGGCATTTCACGGATCATTGTGGTTATATAAATACTTGCCCAGAAATGCATTCAGAAAAATAAAAACCACCCATCCAATCAGTCAGTGGAATCGCAATATGATCACCTACAGCCTGATTTGTGACAGAATAATTTCTGCTCAAGCAAATGACATATTCACAATAATGGATAAAAAGGTCTGTATTTACATGAAGCACCTCCATCCCTAGCGACCCCTCATCCAACGCCCTCTTATCTGGATTCATGTTTTCAACCGAAATGAGGGTTAAATTCGGTAAGTTGATCAATAACTGTCACTCACCGCATTTGCGTACACTCAATCACAAACACAGCATGTTCACTTCAGACGCACGCATTTGCACCATTCATTCAAAGGGGAGGCTGAGGAAAGGGGATTCCACTTTTTCGTGCTCCCTTTACCAAAAACGAAGACCAAAGAGTTTCACAATGACAATCAACACTAAGCAAAATAACATACGAGTTTTCTGAACAACTTTGTCCTGATTTTCTACAAAATACTACAAATCATTTGCCATTAATTTCCTTTTTCTTTTTCAATGTAGAGCACATAAAACATTGCATTTCTCGTTCTTTCTGCTCGAACAATAAACAGTTACATGGGAATTTAATTTCATGTGTTAAAGTTCCACTAGCAGATATCAAGTTTTCAGAAGGTGAGTTCGGTCCACTGGTTGGACGCTGAGGTTCTCCATAGGGAATCAATATAACAAAACAAAATCCCTAGCATACTTCAGTCTAAGTTACATCACCGACCACTCTCTGGTCGCTCAAAAACAAAGTTTTCCGTTGCAACCCCCAAGGTTGAAAAATATTTAACTATCTTGACTCGAGTCAAGAGACCTATTTCCTGTCTGACAACTCCTGGTCTGCCATACAGATCGGGAACACACCCGTCCTACAAACAGTGAGCTGCTCTCACCATCACGCGCCTCGGCGTCCAATCAACAAGAAAAGGTTAATGATTCAAGCACCGTTCACATATGGTTTAACATTCTGGTCTACTTCAAAATCCCTTTCAAAAACTCCACCTGCACTACTCGACATGAAAATTCACTGACGTTCACACATAATCTCTTGTCATGACAATCATTAACAAGAAAAATGTACCCCAAGGAGCGACTAGCAGTAGCGATATTAACAAAGCAGAATACTAAACGAAAACATTGGAAAGTGTGGTGTGTGTGTGTGTGTGTGTGTGTGTGTGTGTGTGTGTGTGTGTGTGTGTGTGTGTGCGGGACAGGAACTAGTTCCACCTTTAAGTTATAAAGTTACACAGGTTTTGTTTTTTCGAAATCGCTCACGAAAATACTTCAATTGTCACCGTTTGTCAATTTCTCGTTTTTACGAGGATCTTCCCATTTGAGGACCATGCAGCAAGTGCTTCTGAGTGGTCGCCGGCTCTTTTGTAACGGTTCATAGTTCTGATAAGTCAGAACCTCTCCGACAAATACCAGTCTGTTTCAACATGCGTCTCGCTGCCAGCACCCGTCGAAACAGTCTCCTGGAAAAGAATCTGACAGTGCCAGGTCTTTGTCTGCTGGCCCCTGGTTTACCTGTACGATGGGCGATTCATTGTCGTTGTCGCTGACCGACACGTCTACCTTCTCTGACAATGCCAGGTCTTGGTCTGCTGGCCCCTGGTTTACCTGTACGATGGGCGATTTCATTGTCGTTGTCGCTGACCGACACGTCTACCTTCTCTGACAATGCCAGATCTTGGTCTGCTGGCCCCTGGTTTACCTGTACGATGGGCGATTTCGTTGTTGTCGCTGACCGACACGTCTACCTTCTCTGACAATGCCAGGTCTTGGTCTGCTGGCCCCTGGTTTACCTGTACGATGGGCGATTTCGTTGTCGTTTTCGCTGACCGACACGTCTACCTTCTCTGACAATGCCAGGTCTTGGTCTGCTGGCCCCTGGTTTACCTGTACGATGGGCGATTTCATTGTCGTTGTTGCTGACCGACACGTCTACCTTCTCTGACAATGCCAGGTCTTGGTCTGCTAGCCCCTGGTTTACCTGTACGATGGACGATTTCAATGTCATTGTCGCTGACCGACACGTCTACCTTCTCTGAAAATACACTGACACACTTTTGTATGCAGTCCTCCACAGTCTCTGCTTGGCCCTCCCGCGCCCCATGCACAGGGACATTCCACAGTCTGCGTTCTAATATTGTTCTCCTGTGCCGTCTGGTCCAACTTTGAAGGGAGTTCCTCATTTTTCTCTTTTAAGTGTGTTAACTTCTGTGGAAAGTGTTTCGTTCTGTTTGTGAACATCAGATAATTGTACTACATTCGATTTGATCTGTTCTTGTGGTCAGTCTGACAGTATGTTATCCATGTCATTCCTCAGGCGTTTCATATCGTCTTGCGACGTTCGCTAGTTTGTCGGTCATTTCTAGCAATCTGTTGTTCATATCACAAAGTATCTCCTCAAACCCCACGTTGTCACAGCTTGATTCGCCGTCCTGTTTCGTTTATTTCTTCGTTGCCTTCGGGTGTGTTTTCGGTTCGGAACTATCACTTGACGAAGGTTTCCGTTTGCTAACCCCCCCCCCCCCACCCCCCACCTTCTCCTCCCCCTCTCCCCAGCCAATTTTGAAATTGTGCTTGTCATCACTAGATTAATGTTGAAACATTATCAAGAATACGTAGCGTTGCTGGGGTCACCATTCATACCTATGTTTAGGTACACTTGTTATCAGAAAAGACTTTAGAGCCAAATCTACCCGACATTACGATTTATCAATTCACTTTGTACTTAAACAACCGCGTCACGCCGACGCCATGAAGAATGAACAAACATACTATTCCATCATTTTTACGACCGCATCTCGTTCCCCAATGAAAAGGAACAGACATGTTCCCTGGATAACATATGCTTGTTCACAGACCCATGACCCAGACTCATTTTGTTCTCTTTTGTCACGTATACATCACGTGTGTGTGTGTGTGTGTGTGTGTGTGTGTGTGCGCGCGCGCGCGCGCACGTGCGGTGTGTGTCCTCTCCCCGCCTCAGCTTCTGTGAGTGGAATCGTGCAAATTAACAGTGTGCACCCTCTGCTTCTGAACAAACCAACCCTTTTAGCTCGCACACACGCACGCGCGCGCGCACACACACACACACAGAGAGAAACATATGTGTGTGTATGTGTATGTGTGTATAATATATATATATATATATATATATATACAGTTTGTTGAGGTGTTTGTGTGTGTTATTAATGTGGTCATGCATATAAGACTATAAAATGGTTAAGAAAATAATTTCGTTTGAAATCTGCATGCTGCAGAATTACATCTACTAACTTAACAAGCAGGCATCTGTTCTCTGTGCCTGCTGATTGGAATGCTATCAGACTTGTGATGGCCACAGTGCTTTTTCAGGTACTTGTGCTAGAACATGTGTGTGTGGTTATGACTTTTGCTAGGCGTTTGTATGGTATGCTGATCATCCGCGCACTTGCAAGCCAGTAGAGACGGTGTTTTCTCCCCCCCCCCCCCCTCCCATGCCATTGAATGTTTTTGTATTTTGTAATTTACTTGTATTTTCCCCCGTAAATGCAAATGTTGTTACTGCTTAGTATCCAAACAACGTGATAGAGTCAGCTGGCGCTAACTGTGATTCAGTTCATACGCTCCGATTCATGATTTTAGTCCATCATACTAAACTGTCCCTCTCATCGTTCCATCAAAATAGGACGATAACAACCTCGATGATGATATGATGATGGCGATGACGATGCACGACGACGACGACGACGGCGACGATGATATCGGTGATGATGATTGTGATGCTGGTGGTGGTAGTGGTTTTGATGATGCTGATGATGATGACGATGATATGGTGGTGGTGGGGGTAGTGGTGGTGATGATGCTGATGCTGATGACGATGATGACGGTGGTGGTGATGATGCTG
>CM065726.1:58621553-58666553 GCA_033310375.1 Conus canariensis
AGAGACGGGAAGGATGTGTAGGGTCAGAGGCAGAGATGATAGAATTATTTTTTCAAACTGATGGCAACACATTTCAATTCATGGTTTGAAGGAGAGGTGACATTAACCGACGCAGTCGATATAATTTGCGTAATTAAATGAAAGCTGGTCGGGGTATAAGGGGACATTCGCAGAGCGTGAAAAATACGAACCGTTGCAATAGAATTTGTAAGAAGGTGGTTGACCGAGAAACGGATTTGATCAATTAGTTGGTTGATATGAGTTCGATTGATTGAATGGTAGCTGGTTCAGTGGTGTGGCATAATGTCGATAGTTTGTTGATTGAACGGTTGGTAGCAGCTGATTAGTTGCTTCACTGACCAACTGATTGATTCTGCCTGTCCCATGCTGTGAAGTGACGTCGTCTTTGAATATTTCAGATCGCGCGTTCCGTCTGCCCGACCAAGCGTCATCTGAAACTGAAACCGATCAACAGTGGATCTTTTGATTGACAAGCGGAGCGTTTGTTGGCACGTTCGGAAATGGCATGAGCTGTAAAAGGTCAATAGAGGCACTGTAGTAGACCTGTAGGTAGACGAAAAGAAAACGAAAACAATGGGCGACAAGGCTGCAGCCGAAGGTTGCAGGATAAAGCAATTAAATTTTGACTGCTGATCATCTGTGTCAACAATACAGACTATCTTCAAGGATAAAAAAAAAAAGGAAAAAAGGGTAAATGATTTTTGACTGCTAATCTTCTGAATCAACAAAACAAACTGTCTTTGGAGATGCTCAGGATAGTTACCAGTAGAAAAACAAAAACGAAAAAAAACCTCTTCCACATTTCGGTCATATACTGTCTTCAGGATTGATGACATCAAATGGATGACAAATAAATACGTATAGGCATTGACGTAAAAAATAGACGTAATGCGACCAATATTGTTGTTTATATATATCTTCATTTTTCCAAATCAGATTTAAGTTAGGCAACGACAGTCCACTGAGGTATCATTATTAGACTTCAGTTTTCGTAGAGCTGAGCTGAAAAAGGGCGTTTGTGGAGGCATAATACTAAACCTATAGGTAGACGAAAAGAAAACGAGAACGATGGGCGACAAAGGATGCAGTGGGAGGTGGTACAATAATACAAATGATTTTTGACTGCTGATGTTCTGTGTCAATAATACAAATTATCTTTGAGGATGCTTAGAAGATTAAACAATAGAAAGTTTGTTTTTTTTTGAATTAAGAAAACAAATAAAAAATCTTCGACGGTTCATTCATACTGTCTTCAGGAATGATGACGTCGAATGAAAGACAAATAAATACTTATAAGCAGTGACGCATGAAACACTGACGAAAAGGACGAATACGTGCCTTGTATATCTTGTTTTATCCAAAACACTGTTAAGATAGGCAACGGTAATCGAACTGAGATACTGTTGCAACACTTCAGTTTTTTTTTTTTTTTAGACCTGAGCTTATAAAGGGCGTTGACAGAGGCATAGTAGTAGATCTGTTGCTAGACAAAACACAAAACGAAAACGATGTGTAAGAAGGATACAGTCGAAGGTGGTAGAATAATACAAATGATGTTTGACAGCTGATCTTCTGGGTCAACAATTTAAACTATCTTTGAGGATGCTTACAAGATCTAAGAATGAAAAAAAGAATAAATATATTCGTTGTTTGGGTCGTAGACCGTCTTCAGGAATGAGATGATCAAATGAAAGACAGATAAATACGTGTAAGCAATGACGTATAAAAACACAGACGTAATCAGACGAACACGTGTTTTGTATGTATCTTTTGTTGCGTCCAAAATAGATTTCAGATAGGCAGCGCCAAGAGCCTGAGCTATCGTAGCTAGACTTCAGTAGACTATTCGTAGAGCTGAGCTGAAAAAGGGCATTGATAGAGGCATAGTAGTAGACCTATAGGTAGACCAAAAGAAAACGAAAACTATGGGCAACAAAGATACAATGGAAGCTGTTAGAATAATGCAATGAATTTTGACTGCTGGTCTTATGAGTCAACAACACAAACTATCTTGAGGATGCTTAGAATATTTTACAGTGGAAAAAAGAGAAAAGAACAGCGAATAAAATAATACCTGATGTTTCAGTCATGCACTGTTTTCAGGACTGATGACATCGAATGAAAGACAAATACTTATAAGTAATGACGTATGAAACATAGACGTGGAGGGGCGTGTACGTGTGTTCTGTCTTCATTTATCCAAAACAGATTTAGAATAGGCAACGCCAAGAGACTGTGGTATGGTTGGTAGACACTTCAGTTTTCGTAGAGCTGAGCTGAAAAACGGCGTTGATAGAAGCATAGTAGTAGACCTGTAGGCAAACGAAAAGAAAACGATGCAGCCGAAGGTGGTAGAATACAATTATTCTTGACTGCTGATCTTCTGTTGCAGCAACACAAACTGTCTTTGAGAATGCTTAGGATATTTACCAATACAAAAAAATAAATATAATATATATCGAACAAACAAAAACAGTAGAAAAAACTTCGTTGTTTCGCTCATTGACCGTCTTCAGTACTGATGACGATGACCTCGAAAGAAAGACAAATAAATACGTATAGGCAATGATGTATAAAAACATACACGTAATCGGACGAATACATGTTTTGTATATCTTGTTTTATCCAAAAACAGATTATTTTAAGATAGGCAACGCCAGTCTACTGGGGTATCGTTGGTAAAGACTTCAGTTTTCGTAGATCTGAGGTGAAAGGGCGTTGATAGGCATAGTACCGTAGTACTAGTAGAATTGTGGCAAGACGAAAAGTAAACGAAAACGATGGGCTACAAGGATGCAGTCTAAGGTGGTAGATTAATGCAAATGATTTTTAACTGCTGATATTCTGTGTCAGCAATACAAACTATACTGTGCACAAAAAGAAACGCATATTTTTTCCGCTGAAAATATTAAGGAAAATTTTGACAGAAACATGCCCCGTATAGCAGGGAACTCTGTCCAGTGTGAATAGTCGGACATAATGAATAGACATAGCAGTAGATTGATGTCTTATTTCATCTGTGGTTGTAATATTTTGAATGCTAAATCACGCATGAAATGACTGAAATAAAAATATGCGTTTCTTTTTGTGTATAGTATATATTTAAGAATGCTTGGAAGGTTTAGCAATTTTAAAAAAAAAAATACAGAAAAAAAAACAAAAAAAAAATCTTCGACGTTTGCGTCATAGACCATCTTCAGAGGCCGTACTTACATGTTGTAGGTAAACTTACTTCTACAACGAGATGACCTCCTGGGTACAAACCCTGTGGGTTCAGCGCATTTTACTTTCGTACCTATATCCTCGGGGTTTTGTCTCGGTTTTCTACCTATGAAAACTGTTCGAGGCAGACCTTCCCACAAACCGTGGATCAATTCCCACATCAGATCTTTGAAAAGGAAGCTGGCCAGGAAATTCAAGAGGAGCAAAACTTCATCGGACCCCTCAGTACGACGACAGTACCTACATATGAAGAGCAAAGTACAGCCTGAACAGCGGCAGGCCTACTGGACATTAATCAACAACAACATAGACTGTCCAGAAAGCGACAAGCAGTTGAGGGGAAGCAATCAGAAACGATTCTGGAGCTACATAAAATCCTTAAGACGCGACAGTACAGGGGTGTCTCCATTACGAGCTCATGGAAGACTACATGCATCCCCGAAAGATAAGGCCAACATCCTGAACCATCAATATGAGTCGGTCTCTCACAAGGAAAATGACAGCAGCATCCCAAGTCCATCAGGAACGCCCTCCCCTGCAATGGCCGAGATCACAATCGATGAGGAAGGGGTACGCAAGTTGCTGAAGAACATCAACCCACATAAAGCGGCAGGACCAGATGAAATCCCAGCAATGGTGCTGAAAGAATGCGCAAACGAGATCGCGCCCTTGCTTTCTGCACTCTTCACAAAGTCCCTGGCAGATGGATGTGTCCCAGATGACTGGAAAAGGGCAAACGTGATGGCAGTGTTCAGAAAGGGTAACCGAAATTCAGCTGCCAACTACAGACAGGTCTCCGTCACCAGTATTTGTTGTAAGATGCAAGAACACATCATAGCAAGCAACATCATGCGCCATCTGAACCAACACGACATTCTCGTAGATTCTCAACATGGGTTCAGAGCCAGAAGGAGTTGTGAAACCCAACTGCTGACACTACTCCACGACGTCGCCAAGAATCAAGATAGTAAAAGACAGACATATGATCATTCTGGACTTCTCCAAGGCCTTTGACAAGGTCCCTCACAAACGCCTCCTCCGTAAGCTGGACCATTATGGTATACGAGGATCGACGTTGGACTGGATCAAGGCCTTTCTTTCGGACCGCTCGCAGATTGTCGAAGTCGACAATGAAAGATCAGAGCCAGCACCTGTCATCAGTGGAGTCCCACAGGGGACAGTTCTGGGGCCGATCCTATTTCTGATCTTCATCAACGACATGCCTCAGAACATCAAGGCCAACATCAGACTATTCGCTGATGACTGCACAGTCTATTCCACCATTAAAACCAGCCAAGACTGCAAGGCGCTCCAACAAGATCTCAACTTACTGAATGATTGGGAACAACGAAGGGGGATGGAATTTCACCCCGAAAAATGTAATGTCCTTACCTGCTCAACATCAAGAAACCCGATCAACTTCAACTACAAACTTAAAGGACATACCCTGGACCATGTCGACAGCTCGAAATACCTTGGCGTCGACATAAGAAGTGACCTCAACTGGAAAGACCACGTTACAAGAGACTAACAAGGCCAACAGCATGGTAGGCTTCCTGAAAAGAAACCTGAAGATCTCCAATAAAGCCACCAAAACCAATGCTTACCTAACACTGGTACGCCCTCACCTGGAGTATTGCTCATCAGTGTGGAGTCCGTACAAAGCAGGCCAGAAGAAAAAGATCAAAATGGTGCAAAGAAGAGCAGCCTGATATGTATGCAACAAATATGATTGGACCAGCAGCGTAACAGCCATGCTGCAAGATCTGGAATGGGAACCCCTTGAAGCACGAAGAAACGGGCAGAGGCTAACCTTCATGTACAAGATCGTCAATGGCGCTGTGGACAATACCCCCTGACAAATTCCTCAAGAAAGGACATGCCAAAACCAGATCAAACCACAACCACAAATTTGCTCATCTCGGCACTTCCTCTGACCCATACAAGTACAGCTTCTTCCCATCAACCATTCCAGCCTGGAACTCCCTGCCTGCAACAGCAGCAGAGGCTTCCTCCATGGTATCATTCAAGAGGGAGCTGAACAAAATCCCAGCCTAGATCCCTATCCCAACTAGCCGAACGGTAAATGATGGGCAGGGTTGTGCCGGTCCAGGTCACGAGCTGGGGGTTGCCACGATTACTGGGTAAGCCTCCCCAGATACTAATTAGGCTAGTTGAGTCCACTTCTGATCTAGTTGGTGAGCGTTTATTACATATACGCAACACTTGGCACTTCTGGGGATGAAATTCCATTTTCCAAGTTCTTTCCCACTCTTGTAAACCGTTTAGATCTTGTAGAATGCGTGCATCATTCTTGCTTCTGGTTGTTCTATATACTAAGCTGTCATCTGCAAAAAGCCTTATAGTAGTTCCAGGAGAGAGATTTCTACTTATGTTATTTATATAACCAGTGTTTTGTTGAGTCTCACAACTCCTTCGCTGTCTAAAACCATGCTGGGCATTATTTAAGAAGTCATATTTGTCAAGATGGTCCATTATGCTACTATATATTATGTGTTCAAGTAATTTTACTGATATGGATTTAAGAGATACAGGTCTATAGTTCTCTGCTTTTGTTTTGTCACCCTTTTTGAATAAAGGAACAATGCTAGCATCTCGCCACTCATCAGGTATTACTCCCTGGTCCAGTGAAGCTTGGCAAAGTAGTTGGTATACCTCAGTCAATTGACTGGCACATAATTTTAAGAGCTTGCCAGGAATGCCATCAGGACCAGTAGCTTTGTTTTCATTGATATTGCTTACTTTGATATTTTGCATTTCAGGGAGTTTATCATCATCCTGCTGCTGCGAAGACTCGGGGTGGGCCTCCGCAGAAAATTCACCCGTTTACTGACTTTGTGAACGCCATCCTTGGGGAGGGCTCTGCTCTGACATCTGGCATTGCAGGTATGTAGCATGTACGATGGAATTGTGTATGTTCCGCTGATAGTACTCACTGTTTCAGTGTTTGTGCCAATGAATTCGGTGTTAGTTAATGTTCTCTGTGATCTGTATTGCTGACCATCTGTCATTCTGTGCCTTGTGTGAAATGTGTAACTGTTACTGTTAATGTCACTAGTCAGTTTTATGTCAGACTGACATCTTTCATAATTATTATTTTCATTTGACAGGCTAACGTGACACTGTAAAAGTGTGATCAATGATCAGTGTGTAACTGAGTGAGACTGACGCGCACACTCTCTCTCTCTCTCTCTCTGTGTCAGTGTCGTGTTGTGTGTATGATATGAATGCTGCAAAGCAAGAAAAAAAAATGTGGGGCTGCTGTTTAGTTATCTATCATTTATTGAACTTGCTTCCATAGTTTCAAAATCATGACTTGATAAATGATAGAATACAAATGAAATAGAACATTAGTCCTAATTGATAGCAAGTCTTGAAATCATATTCTTTATATAGCTCTAGTGTGCAGATCATTGGATTACTACCTCAAAAGCAAAGTGTGAACTAGTAAACCTAGCAATGTTTGTGATGATTTATTGTAGTAATGATACTAATATTCCAGTATAAAATGAAGGTATTCCTCTACTGATATGCATAATTATAATACCCGAAGGACTTCAAGCAAAAAATGTTAGATAATGTGACATGCTAGTACTAAAGTGCAGTTTCTTGTGTGTGTATTTTGTTGGTTTTTTTGCCTGAACAATGTGTTATGATTGGTATTATGTATTTTTTGTCTTTTTCAGTGCACAGAACAGATTCGAGCATCACTGAGGCTTGTGAGTGTGAATATTTTGACTTTTCTTTTTTTTTTTCCCAACTATTCATTCATCTACTACGTTGTAGTGAAACAGAGGCACCTGTCTTCTTGGTTTTTCCCTGTGTTGAACCTGTTGTGTTAAGTGTGTTGAACTCAAATATTAAACTGAAGCACAAATAGCCTACACAATAACTACCTCTTTCTGTTTCACTGTCAGTCTCCTTAGACTTCATTTCCTTTCATTGTTAGCTACATTTGATGATTTTATGCTGCTTCCAGAAAACATTCAGGCAAAAACTTGTGTGATGTGAAGATGTAGAACTGATGCTGTGAATGGAAAACATACAGTCTACACAATCAGATTTCAGGTTTTGTTTTATAGCATAGGTTCAGTTTGTACTTGTACGCTTTGAAGCCTTTAGCCTGTTATTTTGTCACTGGCATGAACATGCTTCGAATTTTTCTGGCCTAGATCATTGTATGGTAAAGTTTGTTGAGTAGATACTAGATATACTGTGACCAATGTTTGTCCAGTAGATATTTCAAGGTGTTGACCGTTTTCACTTTAACAAAGTGATTAGACAGGCTTACTCTGTGATAGTATATACTACAGTCACAATGTCTTCTTCCACTATATTATACTGATTACAACCTTATTGTCTGGCCTGTTACATGTGATATTACTTCAGCAGTATAGATCAGCAAAAATGTTGATTTACATACTTCCGAAATTGTCTTATTAATCAAAAGAGCAGACTAGTGTATTACTGTTCGTGCATTCATTGATAACTATTAATCATTCTCAAGAGGTGAAAGATTGTGCAATAATTGATGAAATATATTTTCAATAGATGAAAGATATTAGAAAGTTTGGGGATGACTGAGAGGGAGGTGGGAGGAGGGGTTTGTTTGGATCAAATGATTCAATCATGGTGTCGATGAGGTGGAGAGAAAGAGAGATGTATGTGTACACCATGGTTGTGGTCAGTATCTGTGTGAAGTAAATAACTGAATAATTGTGCAGTTAAGCACTTTACTTCTGTATTTCGTGTGTGTGTGTGGTTTGTTTGTTTGTTTGCTTTTACTCTTAAGCACAAGGGTTTTCTTGATTTTTTTTTTTAGAAACTTGCTTCATGTATGTTTCAGCGCAAGAGACTGTGGTGTCAATAAATCCAGTTATACCCACTGAGGAATATGTGGTAACAGGTAATGAATACTTAATTTTTTTTTTTTTTTTAACAATTCAATAGCATTTTTTTTTTTTTTTTTTTGCTGTCCCAACCTCTGCGCCACCTCAGAGGCAGTGCACTCACGCTGCTCATTCCGACACCCCGTCCACAACCACAGCCCGGTCGGCCCCGCCGCAGCCCGGCACTGGCAATCCACAGGGAGCAGTCAATGTCAAGTCATCAAGAGGCAACCCACCGGAGGAGACACTGCACTGCTGCCGAGTCACTTCGGTGGTGTTCAGTGGCGCCTGTTCTGATCTAACATACGCAGGACACCACCTACTAAGCCCCCTACTGACGACAATAATTGCTTAGTCGTGGAACCGGCGTGAGTGAGCTCTCCCTCTGGAGGGCGCCACCACGTCTGTCCAACGATAGCCCCCATGGGCTCGCCGATACCGATGACCCCGGGGAACCAAACCAAGGCCACAGACGTGGAGAGGACATCGAAATTGAGGTCACAATGAGAGCAGGGCATGAAGGGCCACAGAACTTGAGACTTTTTTTTTTTATGCTGATCGATGAGAATGAGGATGATTAAGATGATGCTACGGATTTCCATTTCGGTCTGAGACTACATGACAGGGCTGTAGTCTACACTTCCTTTCATAATATATCCCGGCGTCAACCAGGCCCGAGAGACACAGGCACCTGCAGTGTTGGTCAGGAAATTTGAGCAACACTCTCAGAAACGCATCCATTAAGTGGATGACACTTGACTGTGTGGTCCCAGTCTTCCCAACTGAGTCTGCAGCAAACTCAACTCTGGGTAGGAGCCGGTCGGAGCAGAAAAACCCACATGACTCTGATGGGATTCAAACCCACGACCTCCCAGCCGGGAGTCCGCAACGCTAACCACTTCGCCACGGCGGCTGGTATTCCTCAATAGCATATTCAAGCTTTTTTTTTGCCTAGGGTCAAAGTCTTCCCTGGATGTCTTAGGGCTGCAGTCTGGATGCTACGTGCCAAATTTGGTGTTGATTGGCTCAGAAATGTGTCCACTGTGGCTAACATAGCAAGTTTGAACCTGTCATTATGTACAGAGACCTAGGTCTGCTTTGGCGTTTTGTTGTTTGTGAGTATCCCTCTGTCTTAGTCAATCTGCGATGTAAGACTGAGCATAAGCTTGCTCTAGCGCTTGAATATTTCATGTAGTCTTTGCCACATAAAGCTGCTGTGCAAAATGTAGGTGTGAAGCTCATTTAGTCACCATGGGATTTATTTTGTATGAAAAGGTTTTTTTTCCCTTTTTTTTTTGAGGGGGGGGGGGGGGGGGGGGGTGTTTGCGAATTTTTGTGGTTATTTGCTATATATGCAATATGTCTGTTGCAGTGGGAGATGGTGTTATTTGCTATATATGGAATATGTCTGTCGCAGGGGGAGATGGTGTTATTTGCTATATATGCAATGGTCGCAGGGAGATGGTGTATTTGCTATATATGCAATATGTCTGTCACAGGGGGAGATGGTGTTATTTGCTATATATGCAATATGTCTGTCGCAGTGGGAGATGGTGTTATTTGCTATATATGCAATATGTCTGTCGCAGTGGGAGATGGTGCGATGGCATCAAGTTCTGCGGTGGTATCAAGTTCTCGTCACAATACATGGTGTTGACCGCGTGACAGCAGGTAATGTTTCTCTTTTCTAATGTTATCAAGGCTTATTTAATACTTTACCCATCAACTTTTGCAAAGGACCACATTGCAAAACATTAAAAAAAAAAACAAAAAACAAACGACTAACTTTGGTAAAAACAAATAACCACATTTCATTCTTCTTCTTCCTCTTCAGTGTTGAGGGCCCACAATCAAACTTGATTATTCTGGCACATATTCTTTCTACTCCTGTTAGGTAATTTAGTAAACAAAAAGAAGAAAAAGAAAAAATACAGATGTGTATTTGAATTAAAATGAACTAGGTATCAAAAGTGATTATTTTTCAATTCGATCCTTAGCAAAAGTGGATGAATATATATAGTAGGCTACTGTATATATGTAATTGAGCGGCCCAGTCGCCCACTTGGACTGGACTGTTAATTCCACTACTACCAACCAAACTGGTTCGCTGGTGTCCTGTTGAATGTAAATCCTTCCTAGTGCTACAAGAATGTAATGTTTGTATAGTAATACCATAGACATTGATGACAGTAATAAAAGATACTGTAGTACATCATATTTTCTTTTAGTTATGTACATTAATAACTAAATAGTTTGTATAGTTACAATTATGCGTTGACTGTGAAGGTAATGTTTTCTTCTGGCAAACACAATCACTTTTTCTGGATAGATATGGTTTTTAGAAAATGCCTCGTTCATGAGTCATTGTTTTACATTTCTTTTAAGGCACTTCTTCATTTAGCAGTCTTTAGAAAAAAGTTCAATAACAAATCTGAAACAAATGATCATTATCAGTTTGACAGGATCTGATCCATGTGAGGTGCTCTTGGCAAGTAACAGCCCCTCCTGACCAGCCTCGGCTAATGCCAACCTCTCCCAGGAAGGTATGTGCTCGTCGACTTCATTGGCTCAATTGTGTTATGATGCCTAAAGCCTAGTAACTTTGGAGAGAGGGAGAGCACTAGCCATGAGACTACTTTTCCCTTGCATTCAATCAATGTTGCTAAGGAGATCCCTTTTACATTTTGAGACTGTATGACAGGTATGGTCTGAGGTTTTATGTTACTCAGCAGACAGACCTCTAGCTTTTTTTTTTTACACATGTTTTGGAAATATCTAAATATAGTAGGGTTTTTTTCAAAAACTGACCAAGAAATTTTGGACCAAGAGACAAAAATGGTTAAATCTTGAAACCAAAACATGACATCAATAAATATTTCTGTATAAAGCTAGATATTTGGACATGGAAATAGTGTGCACAATGTAAAAGCTGTGTAACTTTTTACATGCAACTTTATAAAGGCAGACTTCAAGTGAGTACAAACAACAATTGAAAAAATGTAATGGGAGAAACAAAGTTAGGAAGAAGGAAAACTTCTGACAGTTCATATACCCTTTTAATCCACATTTTCCACATTTATGGCCATTTTTTTTTTTTGCAAAAACCCAACCTATTAATGTGATAAATGTCCGTGGATCTTCACCTTTGTGACATCATTTATAATGGTTTTTCTTTTAACAGATGAAATGATCTTGATTTGGAGGCAGCCAGCTCCGTGTCCACACTAGCTTCAGGTGCAAGAAAGGCAGGTAAGAAAATACCTTCATGGTTGTAGGATATAACATGCAGGCATAAAAACCTTTACCAGAAAATAACCCATTTCTTTGAAAGACTTTGTAATGCAGTTGGGAACTGCTAATTGACTTAAGGAAACCTTATGCTTTAAAACCACATGTGTCCAGTATGTTTTCAGGAGGTTCCACTGCACTATCACATTCTCTGTTGTCTCATTTTCTGCCTACCATGGTCTTCACTTTCATGAACAACACTGCAAGTGCCTGTTTATCTTAGGCCTGCTTGATGGCAGAATATAATACCATCTTTGATGTGTTATGAATAAAAAAAGAGCCCTGTCACAGAACTCCATAGCACCTAAATCACTATCATCATTGCATTTTGAAAGGTCACATCTTTGGTGCTACATATTGGAGCAATAGGGGAAAAAGACATAAAAAGAAACCAAAAAACAACTGACACATATCCACCCTACTGGGAATGATCACTGGAGATAATACTGTTTTTTGATAGCCTGTGTATGTAGAAGAGAAAAAGACTTGTCTGAAGGAAAATCTGCAGTGGCACTCTTAATGTCGTTCCTCATTCTCAATTCTGCCTTTCATGCAGTTAACTCTTGAATCTCATCCACTGAGGCAAAATCAGAATCTAAATGCATTTTGTACAGCGTTCAATGAAAAGAGGCACAAACTATTGTTTTAGAACAGTGGATACATGTTTATTAACGGCACATATAAAATTAAACATGCACAAACACAAAAGAGTAGATCAAGTACAAGGTATCTGAACTCGCACACGCCAGTACTATGAAGCACTAATGTTGATAGAGAATCATTGAATTCAGTAGTAATACATTCCACACTTCTCATCCCAGCAATCGCTATCGCACAAATCACTAGAAAAGCAAAATATTGGTGTGCATTGAAAACTTGTTTTCTTATTTCAGGCATTGCCATGACGCCGATTACCTGTGGTGTAAAGAGGAGATCGGCGACATCAGAGAAGCTAACGAAATATGATGCTGGCTTAGAACAGCTAAGTGACAGCCAGGTGGAAACTGACAAATGTAGGATAGTTTTTTTTTTACTGCTCTGAACTGAGCGAAAAATTAGAAATACTAAAACGAGAGCTCGGTTTAGAGTAACGCTCGATTTCATGATTTGCACAACTGTAAGATTGCTCCTCCCATTACTTTTAGAGAGTTGTGACACGATTAGTTCTCAAGTAATGCTTCAGACAGTTTTATGAGAGTAATTCTTGACGTGGTTTGACAGAATTCAATATTTTCAGCAACTATGGATTGCACCCACTTTCTTCCCTCATCTACCTGAAGAATAATTGTTTCATCGAGTGTTCCAATGTTTCTAGCCGTTGAAAAATGTTCTTCCCTTTGGAAGTTAGTTGCCAGTTCAGCTTGTTGCCAGTGTCAGTCAAAATGTGAAACCATTTATCACAGGCATGACTTTTCCAACATTATCTTATTCACAGGGAGGCACTGTACAACAGGTCAGACCACACATGCTTTGGTAAAATTCTATGTAGTTTTCATGGGGATAGTTTTGCTAACGAGCAATGCATGAATTGGTATCAACTGAAAAATAAGACCGAGGAAAAGAATCATTTCTGGAAACGACATAATTCCATGAATTACCTTGGGGAAATTTTCGGCCAGCTACTGCTGGTCATCAGCCCCGACTGACTGGTGGTTGTGGTGGGTGTTGGTGTTCCCCGAGTTTTCCTCACTGGTTGAGTGATGGGTGTTCAGCACAGACTTGTAAATGGGGGGCAGATCATAGCCACAGTCTCTGTTCAAACTTGGTTTTCTCTCCCCGATTTCTTCTATAGCTGCTTTCACTTTCCTTTTTGTGAACTGTGATTCAGCTGCAATTATGGTGGCTTGAAACTTGTTGGTATGGTGGGATGTTGTCAAATGTTCATAATATGCAGAAGTAGTTTTGGTAGTGTGTTCATTTAGCCTGTTTGTAAAGGCCGACCAGTTTCTCCAATATAGTCCTCACTGCACTCTTCACATTGAATGGAATACATACACCGCTTTTCTTTTCCAGTTCTGTCCTTGCCTTTTGTAACCTGTGATCGTATTGAATTCACTGGTTTATGTAATATTTGCACGCCCTGTGCGCTGGTCTGCTCAGCCTCTTCAGCTTGACCCTTCATTTCTGGTCATGGTGGCAGGTCAATGTCGTCCGGTGGCAGGTCGATATTGTTGTGTCTTGCAAAGTTGTGCAGGATCAGGCAGGCAGTGATGATCTGGAAAACCAAACCCAGCATGATTCCATGAAATTTGCACATTTACATGTATGGCAATGTGTGAACCCGTAGTCAAAGATACAAAAAAGCCCCTTTTGCTTTTTATCAAGGCTGTTAAGGTCAGCGACTTTTTTCTTGTGTGTCTAAGGCTTGGTATAGTGAGGTGGGGCCCAGCACTCTCCTTTTAACCCCCCTCCCCCCATAATAATTTTTTAGTCAAACACCTATTTGCACCTGGTTGGATTTATGAAAATTTGACTACAGTACCTTTCCTATGGACACCCTTACAGTGCCAGGAATTTTGAACCCAGGACTTCTTGCTTGTAACTCCCAAATGCTAACCACCAAACTGTGGCGGCTCAAAAAAAGATTCATTTGTTCATGCTGAGGGCGTATGCAATGAATATGGCAGTGTTGAAAATATTCTGCAGAATCCTATATTTTCAATTTTTTTTTATAATGGGTGCTGTTCTTAGTCACATACTAATAGGCAAGCTATGGTATTTTTCCTGAGTAAGGTAGTTACATTATTTTTTGTTAAGAATGGCATTATTTTTATTGTAACTTTATTTAGGGGAGTTTCCCCTTTTGTTTCTTTGTTTGATATTTTTTCTTTCACTTCAGTCCAATATGTCTGATGGAAAAAAAGGCTTCAAATACACTCTAAACTGAACTGATTACGAGTTTGATCCTGGTGGTGTGTGTTGCTGGCTGTGCACCTATAATCATCTTCCTGTGCCTTTCAAACTTTGATATGTTGGAACAGAGTCATGCAGATTTTCAGTCCCACTGCTAGGACTACATGGTCTCAGGTGGTGGTTTCAGTTTGGGACTTGTGATGGCAATGTGCATGCGTGAGTTCAGTGCCCCTTTCCATTTTTTTTTTTTTTTAATTTTTTTTTGGCTGTCCCACCTCTGCGCCACCTCAGAGGCAGTGCACCCACGCCACTCATTCCGACACCCTGTCCACAGCCACGGCCCCACCGCAACCCCAGCACCAGCATCCACAGGGAGCAGCCAATGTCAAGACGTCAAGAGGCAACCCACCAGAGGAGACACTGCACTGCTGCCGAGTCACTTCTGTGGTGTTCAGTGGCGCCTGTTCTGATCTAACATACGCAGGACACCACCTACTAAGCCCCCTACTAAGCGCGACGCTAACCACTTTGCCACGGCGGCTGGTCCCTTTCCATTCTTGCTCTTATCCTCACCATGGATTAGGGTTAAAAGCAGGTGTCGATCTCTTCAGCACTGTTTTTCAACATTACAGATTGAAGAAACTTAAACTAGAGAACATAGGCATGAACAAAAGCGAAAGTCTGATATGAACCACCCTCCATTTGAAACTGCTAAATCGTTAAAAGTCAGTACAAAAGACTGGTAATAACAGACTTGAGACTGATGATCAACTGCTCCAACTACAGCAACACCACAGACCACATCTTCAAACTGGCAACTGAATCACAATGGTTATAATTGCAGGCTGACCAGTCGGCATGCAGGGGTTTGAATCCAATAGGCCCACAATGTAATTTTCCGTAATAAGGTCGACAACTACTCAGAGAGCTATGGGGCCCATGAAAAGACTGATATTACATTTAACAGACGGCGAAGAGAACGATCCTCCATGCAGCCTCAAAGCTAAATAGAACTCCATAGCATCATCTTAGTCATCCTCATCTTCTTCCATCATGCATTAGAAAACTGTCATTTTTCCATAGACTTACACACGCTGTTTAAATACCCCACTGTGGAAACATACTTGGCATCCAAAAAAAAAAACCATATAGGCCTATGATTTTTTCTTCCACAAAATGCAGATCTGTTAGCATTTTGTCATGATTAGTTTGTGCCTATGACAATATTACAAAGATTTCTTGCGGTATCTGTGGAATGACTACTCCAAAGATGGAAACACAGCACTCAAAATAATACAAACCTGGGGACTCAAAATCCCGGAAAATGGCACACCTGTGAAGAATCGGTGCATCATGCACTGACCCTGGCCAGCGAACAATGACTTTGATGAACAACAGGTCAGCATCACAGATCACCTGCAACATTTATACCACTGCCAGTAATGGTCACAATAAGGGGTCTCTGAAAATCACAGTGTGTGTAGTGTGTGTGTGTGTGTGTCACCGTGTGTGTATGTGTACCTCATGCACAGCCACAGTTCTCAACCGATCAACACCGGGTTATCACTATCAAGCATCCTTCAATTCCTTGGCACCCCTTGAGTACCACACCCGGGATAGGGTTATTGAGCAGCCAGAGTGTGCAGTGCTTAGCTACCACTGGAGAGAGACATGCACCCCACAGCCATAGTTAAACACTAAATTTTGCTTCATTTTTCGCCCACAGTCACTTCGTTTTGAAACTTTACTAAGTAGAACTTACAACTGTCTTACGCGCTATGTATCGCTGCCCTTTCCGAAATGAAAATTAGCAAAAATGCTACCAGATCTATATTTGTTCTAAACAACACAAGCCCCCCCCCCTCCCACCCCCCCCCCCAAAAAAAACAAAAAAAGAAAAAACATAACATTAAAAAGCCTTGTGAGGTCATCAAAAAGGGATTTGTGATTCTTAGTCTGTTCAGTTCCATGTTACATTTCAAGAACAAAAAACAATGTTACCTGCACATTGATTGAATGAAAGGTTTTTGTGGTTGACATATTCCTGTTCCCCCTCCGTTGGAGCTTGGAATCTTCACGTGGGTTCCGTCAATGCACCCGATGACGTTAGGAAAACCTGGGTTCATCCTGAAAAAAACCTCTGGGTTCATCCTGAAAAAACAACCTAACACTTAATTTGATGATAGGTCAAACACACACACACCCCATACTCAAACAAATGAATTAAAAAGGGTCTTTTTTGGCAACTGTCCCCCAATGGACCCATTAAAATAATTTAATTTGTTGTTTGTATGGTATGGCCCCTGGACCGATGCTGATGGTGGTGCAGACGTTAAACCCGAAATAACATCCAATACTCTTTCATACACACACACAGTGACACAGACACAAACACACTGACACACAAAGACTGAAGAAGCACTTAACTAAAACAAGTTTTATAAAACTATTAAAAGGCCATAAACATGATAAAGCACATTCACACGCACACACACGCACACTAAGTAACAGTGACACACACAAGCACGAAGACAGATTTAGCACACACACACACACACACGGGCTAAAACCAACTACCGTAGCAGACGAACTTGGGAGCTATATCTATCTGTTTGTCCTAGAGTGAACAGACGTTAGCAGATCATGCACACACATAGCGCTCCCTAGTCACTTTTGGATACGTTCTATACTTTCTGTACTCCATATTCCTTTTCATTCAAAAGGATCAGGGTCTCTATAGTGGTTTATCGTTTCACTCTCAAAAAAAACCAAAAACAAACGACCCAGTTACAAAAAAAAAAAGTGAAGAACGTGGAGGGGTGATGAAGGAGGACGGACGGTCCACGGGCGGCTCACATATCCTAAGAATAGAATAGTTTGGAAGAAAGGAAACGCCCCACCCACATAAATCGGGGTTGCAAAAAGCACGGTTTCGTACTCCTAAAAGATGGGGCACCCAAAAGGATAGAAGGAAAAAGTAGTAAATCAACGATAAACCACTATAAAGAGACCCTGATCCTTTTAATGGAAAGGAATATGAAGGAGTACGGAAAGTATAGAACGTATCCAAAAGTGACTAGGGAACTATAAAACCATTAACAGAAGAGAACTCTAGTTTCCCTACGTTGACCTATCAAGAAAGAGCTCAAAAGCTGAACCGTCCGTGACAACACCCCCCACCAAAAAAGTTCCGTACCACTGAGGTACGAACTATCTCAGCACCCGAAACGTTCTGTTAAGCTAAAAGAAAACAAAGGAACTTCTGTACAAAAATTCTTGACATACTCTACACGGCGCCAACGACACAGATCATTGACCACAAAATTTGTACAATCTGCCATTAGCCAGTCGATACTGCAGAATCATGATGTCTCCATGCGCCGAGATAATCAGCCTCCACATTTCCCTTCCCGGGGATTGGCCTGAATTGGAACGCCATACTCTGAACTCAACTGCCCACCCATAAGACGACTGACGGGCCGGATTCGATGAAGGTACTGGAGTGGGTTGTGGTCGCTTTCGAGGACGAATTCCCTTCCATAGAGGTATGGGTAAAAACGTCTCACAGCCCAAACGACGGCAAAGCACTCCAGCTCGATCGTATGGTAATGGCGCTCTGCTCCCACGGGCTTTTTGCTAGCATATGCCACTGGTTTCAATCCACTCCCGAGATCTTGTAGCAAAGCGGCCCCTAGTCCGCTCCCAGAGGCGTCGGTGCAGAGGACGAAGGGCTTGCAGGGATCTACTAACTGGAGGATAGGTCGGGAGGTCAATGCTTCCTTAAGGGACTGGAACGCCTGCTGGTCGGTCTCCGTCCAGGTGACTTTGTCAGGCTGCCTGGCTCCAGTCTTGTCTGTGAGGGCACGAGCCATCTCCGCAAAGTGGCGCACAAACTTCCTATAATACCCGGCCAAGCCCAAGCATGACCTCAACTCCTCCTTGGTGGTCGGTGGCACCGCATCCTGGATTCTCCTGAGTTTGTCCCCCTCCAGGAGGATGTATCCTTGGCCCACCACGTGACCGAGGAATCCAATTTCTTTCTCCGCTAGGAGGCACTTGGTGGGTCGGGCGGCCAGTTGTACCTCTCGGAGTTGAGCAAACAGAATGCGCAGCGCCTCTAGGTGACGTTCCCACTCCTTGGTAGCCAGTAATATGTCGTCGACGAAGTTCTGGGCTTCAGGCAATTGCAGAGGCTCTAGCATGAACCGCATGATGCGACTAAAGACAGCTCCTGCTGTCTTCAGCCCAAAGGTCATCACAAGGAACTGGAACTGTCCTCCTGGGGTAGTGAACGCAGTCTTTTCCCGGTCTACTGGGTCCATGGGTATCTGCCAATACCCCTTCGCGAGGTCCAATTTGGAAAAGAACTTGGCCTCTGCTAGCTGGGTGAACATCTACGTCGGGCATAGGTTCTGCGTCGAACCGGAGTACTTTGTTCAAGCGTCGGAAATCGACGTGATACCGCATCTTGCCATCGGACTTCTTTACCAACAGCACGGGAGACGAGTAGGGTGAACTACAGCGTTCAATCACCCCCATTTTCAGCATGGCACGGATCTCATCCTTGTCATTTGTTTGGGAGTGAGGAAGGGGGTATTGCTTGACACGGATAGGTTCGTGTTGGTTCAGCTCCAGAGAGCACACTCCCAAATCACATCGTTGTGGAACATCCGTCAGCACATCCTGGAACTCCTCACAGATAGCGGTTAGTTCCTGGCACCTTCCGGGAGACAGGTCAGACGAGAACTTGACATCCCTCCAGGTCTCCTCTTGCTGTAGGGGCGGGCATGGAACTTGGAAGGTAGTGGGCGGATCCTCCACGACGTCCTCCACGACTACTGGAGTATATCCAGTCTGGCACCTTACCCTCCTTACGTATTTCTTTAGCAAGTTGGCATGGATGAGCTTTTCTTTACCCCGGATTGTGACAATATAGTCAAAATCGCCCACACGTTTGACCACGGGGAAAGGTCCCTGCCATGCCAATGTAACTTGTTATGCCACAGGGGCAATAACAAAAGCACCTCATCTCCAGGTTCGAACCAGCGCTCACGACTTTTTCGGTCTATATGTGTATGTCTTGTATCTTTGTTGGGCTTGGGCCAGGTTCTGATAGGCGAGCTCACACGTGGACGCAATCCTATCTTTGAGCTCAAGCACGTATTCTGTCTGGGTTCAAAGTTGATCATCTGTTGCTTGACGCGTCCACTGGTCGCGCAGTACAGCCATGGGCGTGTCATATCCGAGCCTAAGCACTGTAGGGCGCAATGGCTTGGGGACCACAAGCTGAGTCGTTTGGACCTTGTCAGATTGGTATTTCTGATGAGGGACCCCTTGCGTCGGATGAACTGGACACTGTGGTTCCTGGTCTCTCAGGCAGGTTTCCCAGCTAATCCTTGCAGGGCGTTCGACGAAGACGGTGGTGGCTCCGATATCTCGGATGGCTTCGACAATATCTCCCTGGACTACGGAGGGGAAAAGGACACACCGGTTTCTCCAGTTTCTGTTCTCCATAAGTAACCTGTTCTTTCCCGGCACATAGTCCCAGTTGGTCTTCCGGTTTGGGCAATCCCGCAAGAAATGGCCAGGTCTCGCACATCTGAAGCAGGTCTTGGAGGTGGAAGCCGGCTTTGGCGGAGCTTCTTACTTTCCCCCTTTGTAGGAGAGCGCTTGGGAGGTCCCCTGGAATCTACTGGTAAATTCCGCCTGAACGAACCCGTGGATGGAGCACGAAAGTGGTGACGGGCGTCAGCAAATGCCTCAGCTATCTTGACAGCCTCAGTGAATGTCTTGGGTTGAGTCTCACCCAGCTTAAATTGTAACTCCTGGGACACGGAATTGGACAGCTGCTCCAGGAGTAAGCAGTCTTTCATGGGCATCTCTGAAGCTTTGATCCAGTATTCGAAAACACGTCGAAGTCGTTCTCCATACTGGCGAAAAGTTTCCTCAGGCTCCTCCATGGTTCGAGACTTCTTGCGGTATGACTCTGCAGTCATATGGAGTCTAGAACGCAAGGCCTTTAACTCCTCATATGAGGCTCTGGGGGTTACGTTGACGAACGCCTCCTTGGCCTTCCTGTGAGGCCACCTATAAGGTAGAGGGCCTTCTGTCTCTCGGAGAGTCCATAAGCGGCGGCCATAGTCTCAAAATGCTCGATGAGGTGTCAATATTGTCCTGTGCGTGGTACATGGGCATTTTGATACTAGGAGCCATGCATGGTTCAGGAAATGGCGGGGGTGGAAGTTCTACCTCGGAGGACCCAGGCGGGAGCGTGGCTGCCGGCTCTTTGGGTTCCGAGTGTTGGCTGAGCTGCTCCAGAAGCTCTTGCCTCATCTTCTCCCGCTCAGCTTGCAGAAGCGCTTTCAGATCAGGTATGGTCTCCTTCTCCCTATCCACCCTTCTCTCTTCCATCTCCAGCTGCCACCTTCGTTCTTCTCGTCTCTCTTTCTCCTTTTTCAGTCTCTTTTCCTCCATTTCCAACTGCCATCTCCGATCTTTCTTTTTCTAGCATCTTCTCGTCCATCTCTAGCTGCCACCTTCGTTCTTCTCGCCTCTTTCTCCTTTTCCAGTCTCTTTTCCATTTCCAACTGCCATCTCCGATCTCTTTCCTCTTTTTCTAGCCTCTTCTCTTCCATCTCTAGCTGCCACCTTCGTTCTTCTCGCCTCTCTTTCTCCTCCTTTTCCTCCCTCTCCTTTCTCTCCTGTTTCTCTTTCACGGCGCTCCTCATCGCGTCGGTAGAGGGCCTGCAGTTGCTCAGGAGAGACACCCGGATACGACGGAGCATGCGGACGAGGTGTAAATCCTGGAGGGCCAGCAGGCGTAGTCGACCTTCAGGGCGGAAGGCCTTGATATCCCCCCAAGTTCTGGAATGCAGAGCCGACTACCGCCTCACTCGTCCTACATCTCTACAGATACGCTGGTCTGCCCCGTGGCAGTTGTGGCTAAGAGAATAGGAGGACTGCCAGCTCTGGACGAGTACAGTCTGGGTGGTCGGGCCGGTGGACGCTACAGTGGTTGGGCCAGTCATGCCGGTAGTATTGCCTGTCACGGTGTGCTTGGCCTGCTGGCGAGTAAGTGGGCCGGTCCACTCCGAGTCCATAATGGTGTCTCAAACACTAAGATAGGTAGACACTCACTCCACACTGGAGCTCTGAATTCCGGCACAACGCACAGTCACACAGAGGGGGTGGATACACCTCACCCGACCCTAAGGTAACACGATGCAACAGAGATCTTAAGACGGGAGTTAGTCCTAAGGAGTGAACCTACCACACTCAGTACCGAGACCCAACAAATTACACGACTGGAAGGTGGGTAGAATTGCCGTCCTAACGGTAAATACCCAATACCAGCTCAAAATTACGGTGTACCTCGCTCCACCCTACGTAATGGGGAACAGGGGAAATTTACCCGGACGCAAAGAAAAAAAAAACCCACTCTGCCAGGCCAACAGTGAGACCGCACGCGACTCTATCCTGGAGGTGTGAACTAAACAGTCACACTAACCTGAACCAGGAATACTTTTCCGCTACGGGAGTCAAAGCATGCCAATAGCCTGTCCTCAGGCTATGAAAGTGAAAAGTCCCAACAAGAGAGATAAGAAAGAGCAACAAGTAGTCCCCTCACGCAAATATCACTTTGAGATAGCCCTATCCAGTGCCAAGGAAATTTAAAAAAAAAACTGAAAATGAGACCTGTAGATGGTCCCTTCTGCTTGTGCGGCAACTATGCCACTGAAGGCACTCCCTAACACGAACAACTGACCACAAAGGGCCTACCAAACATGTGCCAGTAAAACTCCAGCAGAGCTCTCAACAATCCTCTAACCAATGAAGGTCAGGACAATAGTAAGGGATTAAACGGACCCCTTACATCAGAAACACAACATAGAGAGTAAGATCTCGAGCAAGCCAACGAAGGCTATTTTACGATCGGCGAATGACTGCACTATTCTACCCAGAAATCCCAGAAATGCGAAAGCAATCACTGCCAACGAAGGCACCAATTCTCGAAACAATACTCGGTTTCCTTAACACACTAATAAAACGCCCCCACTCAAAGTAGTTCTTCCACAGAATAGATCGAATGCACACGTCGCTACACGGTAGGCGGCTCCCTAATTGACTAGGTTAACGCTACGGACCTGGAATCGGGTGCACAGAAAACGGTCGATTTCCCTATAAACCTTCAAACAACTGGCGAAAGTACGTGTCTGAACGGTATCAAAATACGGCAAAGCACGGCCTTTGGTTCGGCAAACAACGCGCAAGAGGTCACGGCAAGAGTGCGGATTACGGTCGGACTAACAACGCACAAGCGAGGCTACGGCGCCGTAAAAGATGAAAACCGAATGGCCAAGGCCAGGATGCCGGGAGGGAAACACAAGGCGCTGTTCTGATTTCTAATGGTGTTATTGCTTACGGCCTAGCCCCGCAAAATCTTTGGGGCAGTTACGGTAACGCACGTCTTATGACTTGACAAACTCGGCAGCGGGCTTACCGTAAACAAGGTAAGGGAGGTCGCGCACACCCAGGGTAGAATGGGAACACTGGCCAACGACCAGGCCCCTACTTACACCTTACCGTAAAAGATCCTGTCTGGCAAAGCCAACCAACTCACAGATCTCACGCACTCACAAATACATAGATCTTTTATTGCCCTAACAGACATCCATACTGGTGCACCCACACTACCTAGTGTGGGCTAAAGAAAATGAAGTTCCCTAACATCAACGAACTGACAATAGGGATACAACTATTGTAGGCGAGTGTAATCGAGACAGCAAGAGACAGCCTAAGCAATACAGGATAGCCCTGTTACTGATTATTCAAAGAACCCTGTCTCCTAGTGTATCAATCAACCAATACAAAATATCACATAAGTTTCCTAAACAAAACTACTACGGAATAGCGACGCAGACGACCGAGCGCCCTACACTGAACCGCGATAACCAATGAGATGGTCAAAGAAGAGGGATACCAATCTCCTACCTAACTCACCTTCATACTTTTAAAGTTGTCAGGGGTACAGCCAAATCTGCCAACTGTCGAGCAACCGACACAAGCGCTGGTATCGGCGAGCTGAAAGAGAAACCTATGCACTAGTCCCCCCCGAATCAAGTCTTCCCCGTACACCAAAGCAGAACCAACTACCTACTTATACTAATAATAGACGGAAAGTGGTATACACAGCATGGACGGAAAAGAACACGCAACTAACAGAAACTACGTAATCCGGCGGAACGCAAGGCGGCGGACGGGTGCGGAGCTGTCACGGGCAGGCACTCCCCCTACCCCACCAACACTCCAGGCGCCGAACGCTCCTGAGTAGACCCCCTTCCACTCTAGGGCCTAACCCAACCAACCTCCCGCAGCTAGATTAACAGAAAGATAGACAGAGAGCTCTCCCCGTGTCCGTCAGCAGTGTGAGGCAACAGCGGAATTATCTGCCCCTCTCCGGCATCTCCACCAAAATTGTCAAGAATGACAGGGTTCAGGAGAGGGGCCAGGCGGGACCCGCGAATCGCCACACACTCACGGACAAACACAAGGAGGCAAAGGTAAACAACTAAGACAACGCTTTATTACATATGGACAAGCACCAACTAACATCAATCACGCTCTGTGGGAAAGGCCCATACAGAAGAATAAAAGAAAGACAGAAGGAAAAGTAGAGGGGAGGAAAATGAAAGTCGGGAAAAAGTGCCTATAGAGGAATCTGAGCTACCTACACGGTGTCAACCTCGGGGTATGTCAGTGGAGGAAGGACTAGCGCACAGCCCAAACACTCACAGCTTGCTTACAATCTCATTCATATATCATGCATTCGTCACATCAAACCACTAGTAAAGTCTATAACTTTACTACACATAATCATGGAAAACATCAATGCGCATGGAGTCAAAAAATAAAACATTCTCTCTTTCCTTGAAACTTCAAATATATATATATATTTTTAAAGAAAAACAACCATTTATCTAAATCATCATAACTAACCCGGGTATAAACAGACTTTCTACTTTACCTGGCCAGGTGATCTTAAACTATTCACGAATCACTGTCTTTCCTTTTCTTCTTTTTTTTTTTCCTTTTCACTGTCACTTTCACAAGCACCAGTCACAACAACTGCTGGCACTGGTCAGGTTGGACCGCTGGCACTGGTCAGGTTGGACCGCTGGCACTGGTCAGGTTGGACCGCTGGCACTGGTCAGGTTTCTGGCGTTGGCCTATGGTTCTGCCTGATGGAAGTGGCGCTGCCAGGTATGAGGTCGAACCCCGTTTCAAGGTAAATAGTGACTACTGTCCGAAGCACTGCAGAGCATCAGTAGGCGCGATAGTGTATTGATATCGCGACATAGGAAGTCCTGCCCATCAGTGGACTGCGATTACTACCAGTCCCTTTTGTTGTGTTACCAGATGCCTGTCTACTTCTACTACTAACAAACAGACATTGATCTGTTCTCCTTTCTTCCTTCCTGCACTAACGCATTGCACTCTCTCTCTCTCTCTTCTGGTCTGCTCTATCAAATGGACATAGTTGCTTTTTTCTCTTTTTTTTTTTCTTCATCAATTAGCAACTCTCCCTCTCAACATCTCTCCTTAGTCCTTCCTCTGCAGACTCTATATGGTGCTAATGCTTCAACTCGGTTCTCTTCACCCCTCCTCTCATCTCTCTGCTCTCTCTCGTGCAGGGCCTACTCCCAGAACCTCTCTCTCTCTCTTCTCTCCTGGCTCTAACTCCCATAGCTTTCTTATTCTCTTCCCACCTCCATGTCATGTGCCACTCACAATGAAACATATTCTTTTAGAGTGTTGGGACTTGCACGATGTGAGACACAAACATTTTACAGCGGAGTCCATGAAAATCCTGTTCAGGGATGTCCCGCCTGACGTGATCTTTGGGTTTTTGAGAGAGATTAACGTTTTTCATCCGATTTAAGATTTTACGGATGAAAGATTTTTAACGAAGTTTCTGGTGCGTTTCTAGACGATGTCTTTTAAAGAGATGTGTGAAAGGTTTTTTTTGTTTTTTTTTTTTAAAATGACTTGAGTTGATTTTAACGTGGTGACAGCCCTGATGTGGCCCCTTGCAGTCGCTGGGCTATAAGCAACATTATCTTATCTTATCTCTTCCAACCTGTCAAAAGGGCGAGTACCATTGGTCAGTATTTTTCCCACCTTGTGCCGAGGTTACCTCCCCTCTAATTTCATTGGTCATGCAAATAAAGTCTTCCGTCACATCTACCGGCCTTGCTCTCTGTGGTGGTCAATGGGTCATTTAATTAACTTGGTTTCACCCCCCACTACACAATACCTCCCCCCTTCCTACTTTAACCAGGGCGACGTCTGACTTAACTGTGTGCATTGGTCTTGTAAATTAGCTGTGTCAGTCTGACCTAGACGCAGAGATCCGTCTGGCCAGACCTATTGAGAAGTTGGTCAAGCCTTTCAGTCTGTCTGCAGGACGGTGCCGTCTCCGTGAAGGACTAGAAAATAGCCTCTTCGCCGTGCCTAATTGGCTGACGCGACACATGAAGTCGTCTGCCTGGAAACCCGGATGTTTGAGTTTGGAACTTACGTCCAATTGAACTGGCTGGCGACTGGCCACGATTACAGCTTTTTTTTTTTTGTCCGTGACACACGGGTAAAAAGAAAAATGCACTCCCAAAAGAAAATATAATCCAAAACACCACCAACCCTTGGGACCCCCCCCCCCCCACCCCCATCTCACCACTCCTCTATACCCAACCTAAAGTGCTACCACCCCACTCAACCCAAAGAAGATAAGAGGAGGGACATTCCTAGCATAAAGGATCTACTACACAACACGCACACACAACCAGTATCAGAGATAAATATGTTGAGTTTTCTTAACTCCCAGCACACAGGAGCATGTGTCACATGTTGCATCAGTCACTTCCTTCAAAGGGTAGCGAACCTTGGTCACAAGTCCCGAGAGTCGGGCTACAGTAGTTATCGTTGCACAAGCACACATACAAGGGCAAGGGGAGACAGGCCACACTCTCTCCAGCAACAGTCACAAGACACAACACGAAGGGACTCGCCGTGGGAGCGGAGGACGAGAGTCCTTGCAGCGCCGCAGAAGCCACGCCGACGGGGTTCACGGCCCGGGGATCCGGCAGGAGCCCTCCAACTGACGGCGATCTCCGTGGCTGGCGAGGTCTCGTGCAGGCACCCAGCGGAGGCTCCGATCTCGGCCGGGATGGCGTCAGCGGCCCAGCGCTCCCAGGGCAGGAAGGTGCAGAGAAGGTGGAAGAGCGCCCAGCGCTCCCAGGGCAGGAAGGTGCAGAGAAGGTGGAAGAGCGGCCCAGGGCTCCCAGGGCAGGAAGGTGCAGAGAAGGTGGAAGAGCGGCCCAGTGCTCCCAGGCAGGAAGGTGCAGAGAAGGTGGAAGGTGCAGAGAAGGTGGAAGGTGCAGAGAAGGTGGAAAGCGGCCAGGGCTCCCAGGGCAGGAAGGTGCAGAGAAGGTGGAAGAGCGGCCCAGTGCTCCCAGGCAGGAAGGTGCAGAGAAGGTGGAAGACGTAGCAAGGTGGAGAAATGGGCAGGTGACCAAAAGGTGGGATGAAGCACCAGAGGGAAGGTGATGGAACAAACTCTGCAAGCCAATCATGGTCTATATATAGTTCCGGAATATGGAGCTGTGTGGGGCGTCTTATGTGACTATGCTAGGAGAGGTAAGCACTGTCAAACCCCCTCCCTCCTTGTTAACTTGCTCTGCTTTACAGGGAAGAACCCTAATTTGCTATGTGTTGATTGTTCCTTTTTTTTTCTTTCTCCTTATAAATTCTACTACTAGCCCCAAAACCCTCCTCTGCTTACAAAGTAAGGGACTGCAATCAATAAAAGGAAACAATTACGGGGAAATGATGTCCAAACTCCACCTCTCTAATTCCTCTTTTCCCCTCATTTCCGGAGAAAGGATTACAAGTTGACAAATCGCTATACACAAAGAAAAACAAATGCGCGAGCATGTGATACCAATATTTGTTCACACAACTCTGAGGTTAACCAGAAATCACAGAGGGGCTGAAAGCCTACGCCAGTTCCGTGATTCAGCAAAATTCTTGTATCAAAACTCACAGCATCTACAATGCACAAAATTCGCTAATTAACTGTCTCACTAATGATTATCAAAATTTATGCTCATAAGCATAACCATACGACATATACACATCAAAATTGTGCAATAACAATCCTACCCTGAATCAAACAATTCAACATGTAATATTCGTTGTCATTATTCGGGGTCAGCTCTAATATTCAATACCCACTCCATGGACACCCCCCCCCCCTTCCCCCACCCCCCCATTTTTACACAAACAGGAGCACAACACAGACAAGGAGCAGGGTGATGGGCAGTGCTGATGGGGGAACGCGAGCGCCGCCCGAGAATTTAGTGGGCTCCGCACGCGCCTGGATGCACGCCGCGCGCTCACGACCAAGACTTGACAAAACAAACACGTAGCTGGTATCTACGGCCCCGAAACAAGCGCAAATATACTAAAAAAAACAACAACCAAACAAAAAAAAAAAAACACCAACTACCATGGGAGAAGATTTCGGCTCACCTACAGACTTCACACACATATCGAACTGCGGAGTATTCGCGTAACCGGGCCAACTGTGCGGTCACGTCTCTCAGTCAAAAACGAAAAGGAAAAAACAAAAAACAAAAAAAAAACCACCTTTACATCGACTATGGCTTGATACCAAGCCGTACTATGATGGAACCAAAACCACTTTGGTCCCCAGAATTCTCAAAATAAACGGACTTACAATTCACAATAACTGGGGTTTTGTAAGAATAACGCGCATTTTATGATATGAAACTGTACACGCCCAATCACCTGCTAAGAGCTATGAACAGAACCTCAAATTTCCAGACCTCCGACGAAAAATACGCATTCTAAACCAACAACAAACCATACGGAACAATACTGTACCAGCAGTTTGTGAGCGGGATGGAGAGGGTAGGGTGGAACACCCAGTGTCTCCTGTCTCGACCCAGGCGAAGGGCAGGCAGGCCGGCACCAAAACGCACGTCACAACGAAGTGACCAGGAACTCTTCAGGATCCCCACCGAAGGGGTTTGCCAAACCAGGAATGGTTTCAAGAAACTTGTCTAGACAGGATTGTGGTCCTCCGAAATCCTTTCCCCCTCTGTCTCTCCGACTCCACAAACCGAACTGAAAACCTACCGCTGAGCAGTTTTACACATGCAGTCAGTCACGCAGAGAAGCTGGGAAACCGCACAGACTGCACGTGCAACTAAAAAAAACAGACCCTACTAGTGTGGCTGGAAACTTGATTTCACTTTAAAAAAAAACAAAAAAAAAACGACCCAGTTACAAAACAAGAAAAAGAAAAAAGTGAAGAACGTGGAGGGGTGATGAGGGAGGACGGTCCACGGGCGGCTCAAATATCCTTAGAATAGAAGAGTATGGAAGAAATGAAACACACACACACACACACACACACACACACACACACACACATAAATCGGGGTTGCAAAAAGCACGGTTTCGTACTCCTAAAAGATGGGGCACCCAAAAGGATAGAAGGAAAAAGTTAGTAAAATGAACGATAAACCACTATAAAGAGACCCTGATCCTTTTGAATGAAGAGGAATATGAAGGAGTACGGAAAGTATAGAACTTATCCAAAAGTGACTAGGGAACTATAAAACCATTAACAGAAGAGAACTCTAGTTTCCCTACGTTGACCTATCAAGAAAGAGTTCAAAAGCTGAGCCGTCCGTGACAGTGTGTGTGTGTGTGTGTGTGTGTGTGTGTGTGTGTGTGTGTGTGTGAGCACAACTATGAGTTAATCTGACAACAAATTGGTTTCAGTCAGCCAGTAAGAGAGAGAGAGAGAGAGAGAGAGAGAGAGAGAGAGAGAGAGAGAGAGAGGCGTGTGTGTGTGTGTGTGTGTGTGTGTGTGTGTGTGTGTGTGTGTGTTTGCGTGCGTACGTGCGTGTGTGTGTGCGTGCGTGTGTCAGCCTGCATATTTGCGTGCGAGCGTGCATGCGCGCGCGCGCGCGCGCGCGGCGTGTGTGTGGTCCTAAAACTTTGTTTATTTTCTGCATCTTCATATTTGATTTATTTGTTCCATAACCTTGCTCGTTTTAAGTTATCCGAGATCCGCGCCTCCCACAAAATGATAGATAAGTCGCGCAGGGCTGATCGCCGCTACAGGCAAGAAAGAGTGGTGAGGGTCGTGTTGGGGTAAAATGAGATTTTTGCACCAACACATAGGAAAACCATTAAAACATATTATGTTTCACTGATTTTATCTAAATTAAGCTAGAAATGTGATTAAATGAATTTGTTCACTCCATGTCATCAATTTTAATTAAGCAGCACTGATTGCGAAAAGTTACTCATTTTCAACGGATAATCGAGTGCACATCCCTCGCAGAGCCCCTGGCATGTCGCACATCATTCGAAAGCTCAGTGTGTCTGTTTTCATAACCTGCACACAATTTTCTAAAATAAACCCATCAAAAGGCCTTTAGCAGGCATTCAAAGTCGTACACAAAAGAAAGCCTTCCAATCAATCAGCAATCAAATACTGAAATGGCCTTAGTAACTCAGCTGTTTAACAGCAGAGACGCTGCCTTTCATTGGCCACAGCTCAATGGAGTCTATTGCGTTTTGCCTTTGTCATCGCTTTACTCGAAAAATCATCATCATGGTTCGACGCATTGTAACGCTGTTAAATTCATCAAAATCAGGAAATATTTTCGATTATGAATGCCAGGGAATTAGTGGCCTTATAAACGAATATTTCACCACCAGCAATAGCAATGAAAAGGAATACTTTGATTTCGATTCCAACGAAGAAACTGGCAGCGAAGCTGACGGTGGGATTTTCCCATCGACTTCGACCGGCGTATGTCAGTCTCAGCCTGTTGGACTCGAAATCGAAGATGAAAATGAGGAGCCAGTTGTACGAATTGAAGAAAGTGCAGGTCTGTCAGGTAATGCCGTCGCAATAATGCCAAAAATTTGGTGACAGCGACGTATGCAACAGATAAGATATGAACTACAATGGGCAGCCTCAGCCAGATCTGCACATGGCAGATCAGTTTTCCTGTAACTGCATGCTGATCAAAATGATCATTTAATGCATTCCAGCTGCTGATGGCCAGCATATTATGTGTGTATGCATGTTTGTGGAGCGGAGAGGGAGCACAGGTTTTGAACGTCGGGATATAGTGTGTGTGTGTGTGTGTGTGTGTTGTGTGTGTGTGTGTGTGTGTGTGTGTGTGTGTGTGTGCAAAAGGACAAGGGAGATTCCACCCAGGCAACTGAAAAGGAAGAAGAAAGAATAATGCACAAGCATTTATTTCTGATAAGGTATGTTTGTTAATTATGAGTATGTGCTTTTTTTTTTTTATCATAGGATGTCATGAATTGTGAGTCCAGTATGTGTTAACGCACAGTGCAAGAGAGCTACCTTTTTTTTCCTCCAAGATCCCACTTTTTTTTTTAAAACACTTGGCAAAATGAAACTAGAAAATACATATTAACTCAATCAATTGTGATAAGTGTATCTGTGCTAAGATAACATCAAACAAAAGTATCTATTAAATAAATTAAAAAAACACCTCAGATTTTTCATTTTTCAGCACCCTGAACAGCCATTAAATACACCAATATATATCTGACTTGGGATAAAATTCAATTATTAAAGTGTTTGCAATGATTATTTTGATGGTTTCCCACATTTTCATGAGTTTATAGCAAAATTAAACCTCGGTTGCTAAGGAAAAATTGTTGGAGAAAGTAAGGAAAGTTTAAAGCCATTTTTCTCAAAATGGCTACCATGTTATTGGGACACTTTGAAGGGTCATAACCTTTCTATTTTTTAACATACAGAAATTCTTTATATATCATTGGAAAGGTCTTTTTCTCCTCTTTCTGTTGATGTGCATATCTTAATAAATTCAAAATTCGACTTATCTATCATTTTGTGGGAGTTGGTCACATTTTTGTTTGTACTGTAACCATGTTTGTTTTGTCTGCTCTGTAACCATGTTTGTTTTGTCTGTCCTGTAACCATGTTTGTTTTGTCTGTCCTGTAACCATGTTTGTTTTGTCTGCACTGTAACAATGTTTGTTTTGTCTGTCCTGTAACAATGTTTGTTTTGTCTGTCCTGTAACCATGTTTTGTCTGTCCTGTAACCATGTTTGTTTGTGACTGAAGCCATGTGTGTTTTGTCTGTCCTGATAACCATGGGTTTTTTTGTGTCTGTCCTGTAACCATGCTTGTTTTGTCTGTCCTGTAACCATGTTTGTTTTGTCTGTCCTGTAACCATGTTTTGTCTGTCCTGTAACCATGTTTGTTTTGTCTGTCCTGTAACCATGTTTTGTCTGTCCTGTAACCATGTTTTGTCTGTCCTGTAATGTAATCATGTTTGTTTTGTCTGTCCTGTAACCATGTTTGTTTTGTCTGCAATGTAATCATGTTTGTTTTGTCTGTCCTGTAACCATGTTTGTTTTGTCTGCAATGTAATCATGTTTGTTTTGTCTGTCCTGTAACCATGTTTGTTTTGTCTGCTCTGTAACAATGTTTGTTTTGTCTATCCTGTAACCATGTTTTGTCTGTCCTGTAACCATGTTTGTTTGTGACTGAAGCCATGTTTGTTTTGTCTGTCCTGTAACCATGGTTTTTTTGTGTCTGTCCTGTAACCATGCTTGTTTTGTCTGACCTGTAACGATGTTTGCTTTGTCTGTCCTGTAACCATGCTTGTTTTGTCTGCACTGTAACCATGTTTGTTTTGTCTGTCCTGTAAGGATATTTGCTTTGTCTGTTCTGTATTTTTTGTTTGTTTGTTTTGTCTGTTTGATTACCGTATTTGTTTTGTCTGTCCGGTAACCATGTTTGCATTGTCCGTCCTGTCACCAAGTTTGTTTTGCTTGTTATGTAATTGTGGTTTCTGTGTTATGTGATCATATTTGTAGAACTGTTGTTCAGACGCTGGACTCAAGTTAACCCTTTTTTTATTCCAATGCAGCAGCCAAGCTACCAGTGAGGCTGTGCATTCATGTCGCATTTTCAAGCATCTAACTAAAAACTTAGAGATGAGAGCATAAGATCTCACCCCACTTTGTCCATTATTCCCATTTGTCGGAGTCCTGTTTGCTCGCTTAAGTCACCCACCACTTCCGTGCACCACAGTGAACGCGTGTCATTAGAAACTGGTTCAAATGGCTGGGCTGCCCTTCTCAGGTAACTTCACATGCCAGCTTGTTCCTGCCCACTGCCTGCTCGTGCGACCCACCGTGTGTGCACTTCAAACTTGATAGTTTGGCAGTGTCAGCGGCAAAGTAAGGCAGACAGATCATCAACCCGTGAACAGAAAGCAGCCAGAAACCATTCAGGGTGTGGTCAGTACCTTTAATCTGTGCAGTGCAACTCTAACCGGCGATATTCTTATCTTCCCCCATCCTGTATCTGTGATCAAACCCGGGGACGCCGTGGTAATGTTTTTGCTCTTAATTACGAAAAAGGAGATAAAATCCCATTGCAGATCTTTAAGTCTAAAAACAGGCATTTTAGCCATATGAGCGAACGGTGGTGAAAGGACGAATTGACGAACAATCAAAGAGCCTGTACACTCAGCTGATGCTGGGAAATTATAAGATTCCAGAACGGCTGAAGACGAAAGGGTTAAAGCGGAGAGAATGCGTGACTGTTACGTTATTCTCTGCTGGTTCGGTACGTTTGAACGGTTGAAAGACTTAACGTATATACAAAACGACACAAACTCGCACAGCTGCTGCTCACATAGCGAGCGGTGCGGCATGACTGGAGAAGGGAGGAAAACAGGGGGGGGGGGGGGGGGGGGGGGCAAAACGCACGAATCGTTAAGTGCATGGACTACCGACACTACACCATTATAAGACATGCACTGGTCAATATTGACCACAGGGATTACAGGCAGCGAGAGCGAGACCATTGGTAGCAAGCTGCGAAGCGCACGCACGCACGCATGCACGCACGCACGCCCTCGACCACACCTTCCCTGTCCTGCACACAAGTAGAGCCCGCAGAACCACGACCAGTGTGGCACCACGCATGTATTATCCAGCACAGCCACCTGCCAATTGTCGAGCTCCTCCGCTGACCTTCCTTCCGCTTCCTCACACGTTGTTCTGCCAAGCAGAGCGGAAATAATAACCGCGGTGAAGTCGTAGTCAGTTCTTACTGAATTCCTCACAATTCTTACGGGCACAAGTGTGTAGGAGAAAACAAAAAAAAACAAAACAAAAAAAAACGTTAGTTCGGATCGTTGTCTGGTCATAATAATCGTGCTATTCAACTTCTTTTTTTCTTTTTTTTCTTTTTTCTTTTTTTTTTTTTTTTTGTCCGTTAGTGCGAGATTTTGGCGGCATTCTTCGGGAACGTCACTTATAAGTGTTCAAGTGTTCTTTGACAGGTTAGTAATTCGGTAGTTCGTTTGTGTACGTCCAATTTGCAAAGACAGCGCCTTTTTCTTTCTTTCTTACTGACTAATTGCGTCTTCTATGTGTCATTCACTTATTCATTCTTTTAAATTGATATTTTCGCCTAGAAACTGCCTGGGTGATATCCCCTCCCCTCCCTCCCCCCGCCCTTCCACCCCCCACCCCCGCCTTCTCCCTCTTGCTCTGGCATATTATTTACTTGTTTTTGATCTATTACCGGGCAACAACGATGATGATGATGATGATAATGATGATGATGATGATGACGACGACGACGGTGATAAATGGTATTTACGGAGCACTTTTTTTTTTTTCGTCATGGGCTCAAACCGCTTGGCATGGACCTACAATTACGGAACGGAAATAAAATGTTCACTTCAACAGACCACAGACTCAGTAGTTCAGGATCTGTGTTTGCTGGTATCGTTATAACAGGTCTGGGTTCCGTGCAAAACATTGGGAGTTCGGATCGTTTCTCCCCGTTGATAACCAGATGCTTGGTGGCATTGTTTGTTGTTTCGTTATGTAATCAGTCTGCTATCTGGCGTAGGGCTATGAAGGAAGGAGCAAGTTTCTGCTCTGTCCAACTGCCTGCCTGCCTGCCTGCCTGTCTGTCTGTCTGTCTGTCTGTCTGCCTGTCTGCCTTGTCTGCCTGTCTGCCTTTCTGTCCATTAAACAGTTGGTCGAATCGTTATCAAATGTTCTTAGTGGAGTCTTTGCTGGGTCAATACAGGAGTGACTGCGAACTGATTGCATTATGAGGTCTGGCTAAGTTCTATATGAAAACAAACCAGCCAACAAACGTTTCGACTCGACATCGCCATAAACCGTTTGTGCGTGCGGGTTTGTGCTGTGTTGTTGTTGTTTTCCTTCTCCTCGAAATTTGCTTTAGGCCCTATCTTAGTTAATTTTGTTTATTCGTGAGTTGGGTGGGTTTTTTCTTCTAATAATTGATTTTTCCTGGGAAGGAAAGCGGGGGCAGTTCACATGTATTATTAACGTGTTTTTTTTTTCCTTCTTTTTTCTTTTTTTATCTTGTGTGTGTGTGTGTGTGTGTGTGTGTGTGTGTGTGTGTGTGTGTGTGTGTGTGTGTGTGTGTTTACAAGGAACCAATTTCAGAATCATTTCACTTTGACAAAGAGACAGGTAGTCTAATGGAAGAGAGTCGTGAGTGGACACCTAGCGACGTCAAGTGCCATGAAGTCTTACACATACTTCAGTTAACGGGTGACTGGTCGACAAAGTCGTGTCAGACTGTTGTAGCAACTACCGCTAGAGCGTGCAATAACCGATGGATCAACGGAAGCAACCCCGACAGCTGTAATAACAAGCAGCATCGACAGCAACAGCAGCGGAGGCAGCATAACTGATAGCGATACAGCAGTAACAGTTGTAAATGCTTCATCGTTTGTTTTCCCATCCTTGCGAAGAAATTTCTGTGAAAGTCCTGTGCTATCAATTGAAGGTATTACGGTAAAATGCAGTTACACTCCTACACAACGCACTGCTATACATACAGATCATCATAGACCAAAAAATTGCAATATACTCGTCTTCTTCTTCTTCTTCGCACAAAGAGCCTGGACAGCAAGTTGCAAGTCTTCATCAACACCTGTCTTCACCAGATCCTGCGCATCAGATGGCCGGAGCGAATCTCCAACGAGGAACTCATGCGCCGGACGAAGAAACACCCAATATACTCATAGTGCTAACAAAAACAAACGGGCATAACAAAAACAAAACTATAATGCGGGCTGCATTTTAGACGGATATTGTTTTATGTACATCAAAAAAAAAAAGAAAAAAAAGGGAACATAACTTGTTGCCTTTGGGTCTTTTCCATGAAGATGTATAAGACAATCTTTGCACATCTTTCAATTGACATGAGGAAAAAAAAAACTTACGTAAATGGATACAGATATTGTAATAATCATGAGCAGATAATAAGGTCATCCAGAAAAAATCCGGAGCTACTACATACAATACATATAATATCTCAACCCTGTGGATTCCTGGAGACAAAGGCGGAGCATTTTTCAATCCTCACCAGCATCATCGCCTTCCGTGATTCTAGAGGCAGAAGTATTTATCTGTTTAGTAACGGGTGGGTAAGATGAAGGAATGGACCGTGGTGTGGATTGACAGACGACAAAAATCTGGAGCGGGATCAGACAAAATGGATGAAAGATGGTAGCATAGGGAGAAGGGTGGGGGTGGATGGATGAATAAACTGCACGTGCGTGCGTGTGTGTGTGTGTGTGTGTGTGTGTGTGTGTGTGTGTGTGTGTGTGTGTGTGTGTGCTTGTGTGTGGTGCGTGCGTGCGTGCGTGCGTGCGTGCGTGCGTGCGTGCGTGCGTGGTGTGTGTGTGTGTGTGTGTGTGTGTGTGTGTGTGTGTGTGTGTGTGTGTGTGTGTGTGTGTGTAAGCGAATGAAAGGGGAAAACGAAAGAAAAACAGGGCAGATCAACAAACTCTTTCATAATTTATGTGACACCGTCAAGGTCGAGGGACGCAAACCCTGCGCGTTGGAATTCGTAACGCTGTAGTCTTCACTAGTTGTATTGCCAACTCTTACTGCCAATCTCTGTTGGCTGAGAAGTTGTTCAGACCTACCTGGCTTCGGAGTAAAAGTAAGAGAGGGAGAGACAAAACCATGAATAAATAAACCTGGAGGAAAACAGACATGAAACAGAGAGACTGAGAATCAAACAAAAAAGCGACAAATAAAAGAACAGTATGTTAAAAAAAAAAAAAAAGACCTTACGTAGCCAACAAAAAAAATTATCTTCACAATTATCATCGCTTTCTTCATTATCATCTTTTGCTTCGTCGTCTTCTTCCTCTTCTTCTTCTTCGTCTTTCTTGTTGTTGTTGTTGTTGTTGTTGTTCTTCTTCTTCTTCTTCTTCTTCTTCTTCTTCTTCTTTCTTGTCATGACTATGAAAAAAAAAAAAAAAAAAGTAAAGGAGGAATGAAAAAGTAGACCATTAGACAGATAGTTCACATCAAATGAACCAAGGAGAACAGAAAATAACAAAGGATACGCTTGATCGCTAATCCCGGTGGGTGGATACTGGTGATCAATATAGGTCTTGGGATCGCTCCGGACAGGGAAGGGGACAACGATACGCTTGACCGCCGATTGGACTGGCCTATATTGTCCGAACCCATTAACCTACATTGATCCTTCCGACAGCGTTGTTCCGGTCTCTGCCAGGAGAGGCTCAGGTCTGTGAGTAAGGTGATTCCACACACACACATACTCTCTCCTCTCTCTCTCTCTCTCTCTCTCTCTCTCCACACACACACACACACATACACACACGCGCGCACACACACACACACACACACACACACACACCGCGCGCGCGCGCACATACACACACACACGCGCACACACACGCATACACACAAACATACACACACGCACGCACGCACGCACACACACACATACACACGAACACACACACACACACACACACACACACACACACACACACACACACACACACACACACTGATGAGTCGGAATCAGTAGAGGAAAGGCCATCTTGACAGCTGATACAAATGGCTCTGTTTAAAGAGGGACTATGGTGGTCCACACATTCCACTAGTGAAAGGTTTTCCATTTATATTCTAACACGTTCTTATACACTTTCCTTCTTTCACTCACACACACACACACACACACACACACCACACACACACACACACACACACACACACTCGCGCGTGCGCGCGAGCACTTGCTCACGGAGAGAGAGAGAGAGAGAGAGAGAGAGAGAGAGAGAGAGAGAGAGAGACAGACAGACAGACAGATATATAGACATACAGACATAGATAGATAGATTGATAGATAGATAGATAGATAGAAAGAAGATAGATAGATAAAAACAACGGTCTTTTCGGATCTTGAGACTTCAATACAGTTTCAACATATTTTCGCTATTGCACCATCTCCTTCAGGTCAGTGTACAATAATCCAGGAGAGAGAGAGGAGAGAGAGAGAGAGAGAGAGGAGAGAGAGAGGTATTAGCAGTCTTTTTGGCCACACCTACTCCTCCCATACCGAATCTTTGTTCATCTTTGTTAAGATAAACATTTGTTCTTGAAAAGTTTGGCATTCATTTCAACGTGATTTTAAAAAACTTATCATAATATAGCTTTCAACTTGGGTTCATCAGCTTCGTCCAGACCCGCTTCGAATTAAAAAAAAAAAAAAGTAACTCACGGTGGAAAAACAAAACAACAACAAAAAACAAACGGGATTAATGTTACTTAGGTTTACTGTTCACACCCGCCGAAGATAATATGAGAGACGTAGCCCTCATTATTGCAGAATGGCAGCGAGTGCCCACCCGGAGCAGTGCACAGACTGAATACCTAGTCCCGAAAGTTACAACTAAGAAGAGCAATAGTTGTTTTATTATAAAATTACCACCGGAAAAAAAAAAAATTAAAGACTTTCTAAAACAAAGAGAGGCCGAGACAAGGCCACGAAGGCAGAGAGAGACCAGTGTTGTTGGGGCGTAAAAAGAAAAAAAAAGAGACAAAGAATCTCTTTTTGAACAGCGGATTCTAAGAGAATGAAAGGAAAGGGGAAGTTACGTGCATGGACCTTCCGGAGGCAGGGATACGATGTAAACTGAAAGACCCGGGCATCCATATGGTGGATTATCTGTGGTGTCGTTCTGGTGGTGTCAGTGTAGTCTTAGAGCGGTTGCTTTCCCCTTGGTCATCTGGGACGGTCACCTCTGTCGTCCATGCCATCTTTGGTGAGTGTGGACATTAAACCTAAATGCCATGAACTTTTTTTTTCTTAAAAGAAAAAAAAAAAAAAAAAAAAGAGAGAGAAATTTCATTTTTCGTCTGTAAGTTACATTTAAAACATCTGAAGCGGGAATGGGTGAAGTTGATGGACGGAAATCGTTGAAAACTGAATAGAAAATGATTTTGTTTTAAGTTTACAATGAATTCAAATAAATGTTTTAAACGACAGTTATTGTTGCGTGCAAAGAATGTCAAACAATCATTATGTCGCATTAATATCACATTTAAATTGTTTTCATTACGGATTTTTATTTTAACTCCGGGCGACAAAATTAGCAGAATTCCCTCCCTCTTTTCACCCCACTCCCTCCCTACACCTCGCCCCGCCCCCTTCCCTCCCCGCCCCACACAACACAGCTTAGTATTGTCACTCTTGAGAATATCAATAATTTCGCTACTATGCTAATTTCGCTACTATGTTAGTGATTGGTAGTGAATGTCATTGTCTTTGTTATTTGTTTCTGTTCAAGGTGGTATTCCCCCCCTCACCTCCCCCCCCTCCCCCCACCCCCAACTAGCCGACAGCCCTGACAAGGCCCTGCTTTGTCGGTCGAACGACAGTACTAGAACTAGACAGCTTGTTCAGATGGCCAGTTGTTGTTTTTTACGCTGGGCGTCAGCGAGGTACGAACCCGCTCAACTGGGCTCCGCTGAGCCCGAGGGAGCCAGGCAGGACGGCAAAACGGCCTCACAGCCTCTGTTCCTGTTTTGAAATCAATAAAACAGCTTTTAACGCGACGAGTCGTAGCCGGGTGGAACTCGACACGGCCAAATGTAGTTCGATCTGGTCGCTTTCCGCTTCAGCGGCTGAGTGGAGTATTCACCCTGCTGTTTGCACACACAAGTGGATCTCTGGGAGTCTAGATGCCGTTGCCGCTTGCGATCCATTTCAGTGCCACAGTTTTTAGCACGCCTGTGTGGCAAGCCGTATTCCGGGGGTAAGGTAATGTCTTCACTGGCTTGGCTTCAAAGCGTCATGGACCGATGTGCTGTTGCTATATTATTCTTTGTTCGACTCTGTGCACTGAAGCGTGATCTTGATTTTAAAGCCGTATCAACGTTTTTTTCAGTCATCAGTATAGTATAGTATAGTATAGTATAGTATAGTATAGTATAGTATAGTATAGTATAGCATAGTATAGTATAGTATAGTACAGTACAGTACAGTATAGTATACGATACGATACGATACGATACTATACTATACTATACTATACTATACTATACTATACTATACTATACTATACTATACTATACTATAGTGTAGCGTAGTATAGAGTACCACAATACAGTACATTACAGTATGGTATAGTATAGAATAGTACAGAACCGTAGAGTACAGTACGATAGAAATGATATTCAGAGCCTTGGAACTATCATTATACGAATGGTACGTGTATACTTGAGACTAGTTGTGAATGAAGTACTTGAAGATCGCACTAGAGTAAGAATTGCAATGAGAACGACATTACAAGCTACATGATAGTCTCTAGTATTATATGAGTAATAATCATGCTCCGCGAGTTACATGATAACGGCGTGTTAAAGACCGTTTTTCTTCATATGCATTAAAATCATAATATTACATAAAAGGTCATAAATGAATAAACAGATGAATAAATGAGTGAATACATATACACATACGTACATACAAATATAGATGCGCACGTGCTTACACACATGCGTACATGGGGCTTACATACATTGGGTAATATATTTTACTCGGACTAATACCGAAAGTGATTTCATGTAAACAGTCTTATATAAAACATCGTAATGGTATTCTTAGCGCATCCGAAAACGGTCACGTCGTACACATTTTCTTATGTTCAAGAGGAACAACTATCATTTGGTGGAGGTGGTGGTGGTGGTGGTGGTGGTGACGGTGGTGGTGTCTTTCACATTTTGGCTGGTCTTGTCTGACCAAACCCATAAAAACGGGTGTGAAAAAAAAAAAATGACAGATTCCCCCCCAAAGTACATTCCGTGTCCACTCTATATATAAGAAGACCACCGGCTGCTTAATGTAATAAACATAATAAATAATAAATAAAGCATACTCAGTTTCGCCGTCAGTGCCATTACAGCCCAGCCGACCGCAAGACCCCTTTCAGGACTGTCAGCACGTGAAAAATAGGGGAAAAAAATCAATGTCATGAAAATGAAAAGAACAAACAACAGCAATTAATGATGTGAAATATCAGGGAGGAGGGGGGGGGAGGGAGGGGGGGTAGGGCGGGGGAGGAGGGGGAGGGGAAGGGGAGGGGGAGGGGGGGTGCAACACTGTGCCGAGAGCGTCACTAGCCACTCCGATGTGGGTTTTCCAGGGATCAGTTTTTTCGAAGTCGGGCTTTCCTTGGAGTTGTCTTCATTGTTGTTGTTGTTGTTGTTGTTGTTGTTGTTGTGGTGGTGGTGGTGGTGGTGGTGGTGGTGATGGTGGTCGTGTGTGTGTGTGTGTGTGTGTGTGTGTGTGTGTGTGTGTGTGTGTGTGTGTGTGTGTGTGTGTGTGCAATTTAGTGGCTAACGCTGAAGAATCAACAGCTGATGACCGTTGTAGTGGTAAATACTCAAATCCAAGCCGTTAGACAACACCAATATGGTTTCACACTCAAACAAGAGAGACAAAGGAAGAATAAATACTTTCTGAGCTTATGGGTGAAAGAAAGCGACAGAGAAAATTAGAAACTGGCTGACACGAAATTTGCTGATAGTAGGAATACTGTTTACAGACATGCAGAAAGGATTTTCTTTAGTGAACAACCACATCAGTCCCAACAGTTTCTTTTTAACATATGCCAAGTGGATACTTGCCTGTATGCAATCAAAACAAGATTTATATCAGTGCCATGTTAAGGCACAATAGATGTTTTGTCTGTCTATCCATTTTAAGATTTTTGGTTCCCCTGTGCTTTCTAAGGCAGTGTGAGGGGGTATTTTGGCTCTGGGCTTTTTTTTTTTTTTTTTTGTCTGGGGAAGAAGTAATGAACAGTTACTCTGGGTTTTTTTTTTTTTTTTTTTTTGTTCAGTTGCTCCTTTAGTGTTTCCGTGTGTGTGTTGTGTGTGTGTGTGTGTGTGTGTGTGTGTGTGTGTGTGTGTGTGTGTGTGTGCGTGCGTGCGTGCGTGCGTGCGTGCGTGTGTCTGTGTCTGTGTGTGTCTGTGTGTGTGTGATTTTTTTTTAAATTTTGATGTGCTTGTTGATTTTATTTTTTTCGGAGCAGAGCAGGCAAGGTGAGTGGAAGGACGAACAGAGGTATTGTTTCTCTGTTGGAGAGGGGGGGGGGGGGGGGGGGGGCATTTTTTTCAGTGTGTGAAGGAAGAACAGAGGTATTGTTTCTCTGTTGGAGAGGAGGAGGGGGAAGGGGGGCATTTTTTTTCAGTGTGTGAAGGAAGAACAGAGGTATTGTTTCTCTGTTGGAGAGGAGGAGGGGGAAGGGGGGCATTTTTTTTCAGTGTGTGAAGGAAGAACAGAGGTATTGTTTCTCTGTTGGAGAGGAGGGGGGGGGGGGGCATTTTTTTTCAGTGTGTGAAGGAAGAACAGAGGTATTGTTTCTCTGTTGGAGAGGAGGGAGGGGGGGGGAGGAGGGCATTTTTTTTCAGTGTGTGAAGGACGATCAGAGGTATTGTTTCTCTGTTGGAGAGGAGGGTGGGGGGGGGTGGGGGCATTTTTTTCAGTGTGTGAAGGACGAACAGAGGTATTGTTTCTCTGTTGGAGAGGGGGGGGGGCGGGGGGGTGAGGGGGGCATTTTTTTTTCAGTGTGTGAAGGACGAACAGAGGTATTGTTTCTCTGTTGGAGAGGAGGGGGGGGGGGGGGGCATTTTTTTTCAGTGTGTGAAGGAAGAACAGAGGTATTGTTTCTCTGTTGGAGAGGAGGGGGGGGGGGGGAAGGGAGGGGGGGGGCATTTTTTCAGTGTGTGAAGGACGAGCAGAGGTATTGTTTCTCTGTTGGAGAGGAGGGGGGGGGGGAGGGAGGGGGGCATTTTTTTTCAGTGTGTGAAGGAAGAACAGAGGTATTGTTTCTCTGTTGGAGAGGTGGGGGGGGGGGGGGGGGGGAGGGGGGCATTTTTTTTTCAGTGTGTGAAGGACGAACAGAGGTATTGTTTCTCTGTTGGAGAGGAGGGGGGGGGGGAGGGAGGGGGGGCATTTTTTTCAGTGTGTGAAGGACGAACAGAGGTATTGTTTCACTGTTGGAGAGGAGGGGGGGGGGGGCATTTTTTTTTCAGTGTGTGAAGGACGAACAGAGGTATTGTTTCTCTGTTGGAGAGGTGGGGGGGGGGGGGGGGGGAGGGGGGCATTTTTTTTTCAGTGTGTGAAGGACGAACAGAGGTATTGTTTCTCTGTTGGAGAGGAGGGGGGGGGGGGGGGAAGGAGGGGGACATTTTTTTCAGTGTGTGAAGGACGAACAGAGGTATTGTTTCTCTGTTGGAGAGGAGGAGGGGGGAGGGGGGCATTTTTTTTCAGTGTGTGAAGGACGAACAGAGGTATTGTTTCTCTGTTGGAGAGGAGGGGGGGGGGAGGGAAGGAGGGGGGGGGAATTTTTTTTCAGTGTGTGAAGGTCGAACAGAGGTATTGTTTCTCTGTTGGAGAGGAGGGGGAGGGAGGGGGGGGGCATTTTTTTCAGTGTGTGAAGGACGAACAGAGGTATTGTTTCTCTGTTGGAGAGGAGGAGGGGGGGGGGGAGGGGGGCATTTTTTTTTCAGTGTGTGAAGGACGAACAGAGGTATGGACATGGCTGTTTCTCTGTTGGAGAGGGGGGAAGGAGGGGGGCATTTTTTTGCAGTGTGTGAAGGACAAACAGAGGTATTGTTTCTCTGTTGGAGAGGAGGAGGGGGGGGGGGGGGGGGAAGGGGGGCATTTTTTTCAGTGTATGAAGGACGAACAGAGGTATGGACATGGTTGTTTCTGTGTTGGAGAGGAGGGGGGGGGGGGGCATTTTTTTCAGTGTGTGAAGGACGATCAGAGGTATTGTTTCTCTGTTGGAGAGGAGGGGGGGGGGGGACATTTTTCAGTGTGTGAAGGACAAACAGAGGTATTGTTTCTCTGTTGGAGAGGAGGGGGGGGGGGGGGGGCATTTTTTTCAGTGTGTGAAGGACGAACAGAGGTATGGACATGGTTGTTTCTCTGTTGGAGAGCGGGGGGGGGGGGGGGGGGGGGGGGGGGCATTTTTTTCAGTGTGTGAAGGACGAACAGAGGTATTGACATGGTTGTTTCTGTGTTGGAGAGGGGGGTGGGGGGGTGGGGGGAGGAGTGGGGCATTTTTTCAGTGTGTGAAGGACGAACAGAGGTATGGACATGGTTGTTTCTCTGTTGGAGAGGAGGGGGGGGGGAGCATTTTTTCAGTGTGTGAAGGACGAACAGAGGTATTGTTTCTCTGTTGGAGAGGAGGGGGGGGGGGGGGGGGAGGCATTTTTTCAGTGTGTGAAGGACGAACAGAGGTATTGTTTCTCTGTTGGAGAGGGGGGGGGGGGGGGGGGCATTTTTTCAGTGTGGGAAGGACGAACAGAGGTATGGACGTGGTTGTTTCTCTGTTGGAGAGGAAGGTGGGGGGTAGAGGGGGGGGGGGGGGCATTTTTTTCAGTGAGGACGGACCGTGTGCCGCGGGTATGCAGGTGAGCAGCAGGTCAGCACGATCGATAGTCTGGTGTTCCAATAAACCGCTGGGCATGGACAGGGATGAAGTGGAATGCCCACCAAGTGCATTTCGCTGTTCGGCGTACTCTTGACACACCAAGGAGGGGAAACGGAGGTCTTATGAGCGGTGCTTTGGGAATGAGCTCTATGGTTTGTCCCCGTTTTCACGACAGAGTGATGCTTCACCCCACCTCCACCCCACCCCCCTGCAACCCCCTCCTGACAAAAGGAGCAATATTTGTCCTGTTTGTTACAATAATCCAGCAATGCTTTGTCCACTCTCTTTCTATACCGAGCAGCCCTTCGTTCTGATTGTCCTTAAAACCGTACAGCAGTGGGGTTTTTTGTTGTTTTTTTCTGGCTCGTTCAACCTTCTCTCTGATGAAAAACTATCGATGTGATGATATGTTGACAGAAAGTGACGATGACGCAAACAGTAAGTATTTATCTATTGTGAATACAGGAGAAAAGAGAGTAGCGCATGATTAGAAAAGATTCCTTTCTAAGGTTTTCCCCCCTTTAAAGGCATCTGTCTTATTGAGATAAAAGACAATGGTGATAGAAGGACACATTTTTCATATATGCAGGAGGATCTGTGTGTGTGTGTGTGTGTGTGTGTGTGTGTGTGTGTGCGTGCGTGCGTGCGTGCGTGCGTGCGTGCGTGCGTGCGTGTGTGTGTGTGTGTGGGTGTGTACAAGATGGGCCCATAGGTATATCCAAAGATTTTTTTTTTCATGCAGCGTACTCATTGATTGTATT
>CM065726.1:58669053-58671553 GCA_033310375.1 Conus canariensis
CTCCCTGTCCACTCTCCCTGTCCACACAGCCCATCACCACACACTCCCCAGTTCACTCTCCCTGTCCACACAGCCCATCACCACACACTCCCCAGCTCACTCTCCCTGTCCACACAACCCATCACCACACACTCCCCAGCTCACTCTCCCTGTCCACCTTGTTCTCAGGCAGCAGCATGGTTCTGGAGCGAAGCTTCGACTCGGCCGACCTGAAGCGCCTCCTGCTGGACAGTGAGATGGTGGTGGACCGCTCCCTCCTGACCTCCTCCCCGGGCCGGGCAGATCCCACAAGGATCAGCAGACCCCCTTTGCCCAGAGGATCCCAGGTCTTCGAGAAGGTTCTGGACGAATTCCAGGTAGGCCGGTTGGATCGTTGCTTGGTTTTGTTGTTTGGTGTGTGTGTGTGTGTGTGTGTGTGTGTGTGTGTGTGTGTGTGTGGTGTGTGTGTGTGTGTGTGTGTGTGTGTGTGTGTGTGTGTGTGTGTGTGTGTGTGGTGTGGTTTGGTGTGTGTGTGTGCGTGTGTGTGTGTGTGTGTGTGTGTGCGCGCGCGCGTGTGTGCACGCGCATCTTTGATTAGTTGTGGACTCTCGACTTTACACACCTTCATCGAACCACCGATGCACACACACCAACGCACATACATCTGCACTATACACTGGGGCCCCTAAGCGATTCAAAGCCTGATCTCAGTTGACATGTGCTTGATCATTTGTGTCTGCTACTGGAATATCTGAGGTACGTTAAGTCCCTGAGATTCTGGGGGCGTGTGTAGACAGACCTCTGTTGTCTGAGGGACATCAGGTTTTTGAGGTTCTGTGGGAATTCCCCGGGGCGGAAGGAGGATGGGGAAGGGGATTTGAAGGGTGCAGGTAAAAGAGGGACCGGAGAGAGGAGAGGCCGGGATGGGGGGGGGGGGGATGGGGGGGGGGGGTGTTTGGAGGGAGAGATGGAGCATCCAGTTAAAGTGACAGCCGATATAGAGAGGCGTCCAGATCATCAGAGCAACATTCACTTACCCAACGCAACATTCCTCTACAGTGACATTCCTTTACTACGAGTTGGTTTTGAGTAACGTACGTTTGGCCGCTGTTTATTGGAGCACATGGTATGCCCTTGTCTTGTTGAAGGTAAACTTGATTGTGATCAATTTCAGTAGTGTCATCGGCTTTTTGTGCACGAGTCGAAGCCCCCGTTCTCCATCATCCCTTCCCGCCACAACGAACACCCTCTTCCCTCCATTTTGCCTACTTGTTCACATCCGCTTTCGCTAGTGCTTCCCATTCACCCATCCTCATCCTACCCCTCCCTCCCTGACTCACACACACACATAGCAGCAATGTTGCTGTGAATAAAATCACTTTATCAACTGTTCCATTGAATAGGAATCACCTACCAATCACACACACACACATACACACACACACACACACACACACACACAGTATGCACGCACGCACGCACGCACACACATACACCGCGCGCGCGCGCGCGCGCACACACAGAGGGATAGAGATACGGATACGGATTTATTCATTATAGGCCTTGGCCCCTTTTGAAGAGAGAGAGAGAGAGAGAGAGAGAGAGAGAGAGAGAGAGAGAGAGAGAGAGAGAGAGAGAGAGAGAGAGAGAGAGACAGACAGACAGGCAGACAGACGGAGCACGATCTATAACCGTCCTGTTTTTTTTTACTCTTGTTACCAACGGCAGCCGGAGCGGCAGTGTCCACACATCCTGGTCAGCGACACCGCCGGAACAACCGCACGTGCCGGGCAACCTCACCCCCACCCCCACCCCCACGCCCACCACCACCACCGCCGTCACCACCACCTGGACGTCCACCACCTCTCCCCCTACGACGGCAGGTCCCGGTCCAACTCCAGATGCGAGGGCGGCAGGTCCCGGGCAGGCAGCCCCAGGCCAGGGTCCAGGTCTCCGTCGCGGCCTGGAAGCGGGACCGCGGCGGCGGCGGCGACGCGCGGCGGCATGGATCACCGCCATCGTCCCGGCCAACAGTCTGGTCACCCGTCTCCGGGGTCCTCCACGGGTCCGTAAAGCACCTGCGCGCACGTCTGTTCACTTTTTTTTTTTTTCTTAAGTTCTAGATGAATCTCAGAGGAACGGAAAGGAGGGAGGGAGGGAGGGTAGGAGGAGATTTTGCTGAAAGTGTTGGGGGAGGGAGTGGGGAGGGGGTGGGTGGGGAATGGATGAGGAAAGAGGGAGCATTCGGAGGTGTGAACCAGTACTGGTGGTTAGTTATGTAACAAACCAGGATTATGTGATGTTGAACTGGCGCGCGCGAGCAAATGCACATGTGCTAGGTGTTTGTTGTCGAAAGTTCCTATATGGGCGTCAATCAATGAAAGGGTTCATCGAATGATGTTGTGTTTTTGTTTTGCTTTGTTTTTTGTATGACCATTGATTTTTTTTTTTTGCTGTTTACGGTTTAAACAGTTGTTTGATAACAGCTATCGGACAGAAGACAAGATGGGTTGGGTCAAAA
>CM065726.1:58676553-58686553 GCA_033310375.1 Conus canariensis
ATAAAACAATGAAAATTCACTTAGCTTTGATCGCTTCAGATCACTTCGTAGGGTTCAGCGCAAGCCTACGAAGTGATCTGAAGCGATCAAAGCTAAGTGAATTTTCATTGTTTTATTCGTTAATGTCTCACCTGATGAAGACCTAAGAGGTCGAAACTAGTTGTGTTTCGTCTTGTGACTCGTTTGTCCACGTTCTCTGGGCGGTTCGCTAACATTTATTTAAGATTTCATTATTTTGACTTCAAGGTGTTGTTTCATGCTTCCATACCTGACGGGTATTAACGGTGGGCGTGCTGTCGTTTGTAATTTGATATCAAAGTGTAGCCTGCTTCTGGTGGTGTATATCAGGGTAGCGGAGATTGTTTACCACATAAAGGCGGCTCCGTGATTCTTTGTTGTTCAGCTAGTTTTATTAGAACCCTCTGAATATGTGCGTATGTATGTACGTATCTGTGCAAATATGCATGTATGTATGTATGTATGTATGTGGTGTGTGTGTGTGTGTGTGTGTGTGTGTGTGTGTGTGTGTGTGTGTGTGTGTGTGTGTGTGTGTACACTAAATGTCTGTTATACAGCATACGTTTCTATTTTTTGCAGGGTCACTTACTGTCAGTGTTGAATGGTTTCACAAACACAGTGTTTGTGTACATCAGCCTCATGATTCAGCAACAATTTAGACTGGTTTGTAATTTTGCACTTTATACAGTTCCGCCATTGGATGGCTTGATTTGTAATTTCATTGTAATTATATAACTTGTTTCCTGTTATCATTCTTAAACATAATGTTCATGCCTCGTTCACCTGAAACTGTGGGTTGTTGATCACCTTATTCTTAAGGACTTGCAACCATATGGATGCCGTTTTTGCTGGGAAATAAAACGCGTTATTTCAACTGCAAATTTATACTCGTGTGTGTGTGTGTGTGGTGTGTGTGTGTGTGTGTGTGTGTGTGTGTGTGTGTGTGTGTGTGTGCGATAGAAGGACACATTTTTCATAATGCAGGAGGATCTCTGTGTGTGTGTGTGTGTGTGTGTGTGTGTGTGTGTGTGTGTGTGTGTGTGTGTGTGTGTGTGAGTGAGTGCTACTTTTTTGTTTGCTTGTTTTTAGTCCATGACATAACAGGGGCCGGAATAGCTCGGTTGCTAGAGCGCCGGACTCGTAATCTTGGTGATCCTGGGGTTGCAGGTTCGAATCTCCGCTGGGCCGTTTTGGTACAGGGGATTTTTCCCTCAGAGTTAACATTGGTTCTGACTCCATTTCCCAAACAGTCCTTCGAATGAGACTATAAACCAGGTTCCGTGTGTGAACGTACGTTTGGCCGTTGGTATGGATGGCACGTTACTCATAGCATGCACTCCTTGGAAAATCGAAAGAACGAAAAGAGTTGTTAGAGTTGAATGAACAAGATTGACTTGACTCTATGACAAGGGAAACGACTGAATGAAGCGCCAGCAAGTAGCTCTTCAGTCGGGCAGGTAGTCAGCCCTTTGTGTAAACGAGAATGCGGATTGTAAAGCGCAGAGAGCTTGGTCTCTAACCAAGGATAGGCGCTGTATAAGTACTCTCTTAATAATAGCAGACTTATGCACTTGCGCTTAATATTTGAACGTTGTTACCTTTGTTTGAATATGTTTGACACGTTGGCTTGCTTTGTTGGCTCTCTGTCACATCAAACATGTCAGTCAATAATGTTGATGATAATACTGCGACACCTGTCTCTCTTGTCAAGTTCAGGCAGCAAAACATGATACCTACAGACATGGCCATACCCTATAAGAAAAAAAAAAAAGTGTTCCCATCGGTCTCGGATAATTCGATGGTGGGATAAGTCAACATTCGTTTATGTCTTCGTCTTTATCATTTCCAGGCCAAAGTCCTTGATCGTATAACTGAGCTTAATATTCATTCGTTTATGTCTTCGTCTTTATTATTTCCAGGCCAAAGTCCTTGATCGTATAACTGAGCTTAATATTCATTCGTTTATGTCTTCGTCTTTATCATTTCCAGGCCAAAGTCCTTCATCGTATAACTGAGCTTAATATTTTGTCGGATAAGTCGATATCGGATGGGTTGATATTCACATAGGTCTGTATCATTTTTTTTTCCTATTTACATTTATGCAAATCAACCTCCGCATGGATTGAACATACTTTACTGTTCAGCATTCATGCAGACAGTCTCTCCTTCGAGAACACTTAAAACAGACGAAGACCAGTTCTAGAAAACAAAGGTGGTGGTGGCGCATGCAAAACATATTGTCCCGTGTCTCTTTACGACATAAAAAAATCAAAATTTGAAAGGGGGGGGGGGGGAGGGGGGGGGGTTAGTTACCACCAAGGACACAGACAGAGTACAGGACTAGACACCACCACCTAGTGTCTAGTTCTGTACTCTGTTTGTCTGTGTCCTTGGTGGTAACTAACACCCCCCCCCCCCCCCCCCCCCTCTTTCAAATTTTGCTTCATTTTCCGCCCTCAGTCACTCCGTTTTGACACTTAACATAAAAAAAAACAGTGAATCATCCTGAAACTTGCGATAACCACCATTCGGCATGACAAACAGAACGTTAAGCGCGATTGCCATCGGCTTCATCTCACTCGGATCTCGGCTGCTGACCGTCGTGCATGTGTCAGTGAGGCGCGAGACGCGTGGCAACAAGCTGTTACTTGCTGGTTGAAGCTTGATGGCGTCAACTTCCAACAGAAATCGAAACCGCCTCTTCATAACCGGACGTAGTTCGTGCTTAACGCACGCAATCCCTCTTTTTGTCTGCTTCATCCCTACTGAGCTAAAAAAAAAAAAAAAAAAAAAAAGAAAAGAAAAAAAAAGGTGTGTGTGTGTGTGTGTGTGTGGTGGGGGGGGGGGGGAGAGAGAGAGAGAGAGAGAGAGAGAGAGAGAGAGAGAAAGAATGGTGAGGAAAGTCATATTAATGCCATTTGATAATTGCTTTCGCACAGCTGGTTCCCGTATCGAATAGGCTGTCAGTTATGATATAACTCTACTCTCTCTGTTTCTGTCCCTCTCTCTCTCTGTCTCTATCCCTCTTTGTCTCTCTCTCTCTCTCTCTCTCGACCTCTCTCTCTCTCTCTGTCTCTATCCCTCTTTGTCTCTCTCTTTCTCTCGTGCTTGTTTTTCTTTTTTCGAGCTAGAATTGCATGTATATGAAATTTGCGCTTTTACCCCCCCCCCCCCCCCCCTCTCTCTCTCTCTTCTCGTCGTGTTGTTTTTTTTTTGTTGTTTTTTGTTTTTTTGTTTTTTTAGCGAAATTCGCACGTAAATTGAATTTTTCTCTCTCTCTGTAAATTTATATGTATTTAGGTATTTGAGAGAGAGAGAGAGAGAGAGAGAGAGAGAGAGAGAGAGAGAGAGATAATGAGCATGTGTTCGTGCGTGCGTGCGTGCGTTAGAGCGCGCGCGTGTGTGAGTGTGTATGTGTGTGAGTGTTTGTGTGCGTGCGTGCGTGCGTGTGTGTATGTGTGCATATGTGTGTGTGTGTGTGTGTGTGTGTGTGTGTATGTGTGTGTGTGTGTGTGTGTGTGTGTGTGTGTGTGTGTGTGTGTGTGTGTGTGTTATCTTATACGCACAGTACAGTAATGAGGTAGTATACATGTATGCGTGTGTGCGTTGTGTGTGTCTCTGTGTACTAGCGTAAGCATGCAGAAATATGCATGTTATGCTTGCACGTCTGTGCGCGTGTGCATACAAGCAAATGTGTTTGCATCAAAGAGTGATTCTCTTTGTCTGAATGTAGAAGCGTGGATGCGTGTGTGCGTGTGTGTTGTACATGTTTACACCTGTGTTGTCTTATAATGCCATGTGTGCGCGCGAACACACACACACACGCGCGCACGCGCCCTGTGTGTGTGTGTGTATGTGTGTGTGTGTGTGTGTGTGTGCGCGCGCGCGCGCGCGCCCGTGCGTGCGTGCGCGCGCTTGTGTGTGTGTGTGTGTGTGTGTGTGTGTGTGTGTGTGTGTGTGTGCGTGCGCGCGTGCTCTGAATGACACAGGTGTGTCATTGTTCAATATAAAGTAAGGGCGACAACTAGCCTAAGAGACCCATAGCAAAGCTCACAACAACAAAAAAAGATGTTGTGAAACCAAATGAAGACTGAGAGGACAAACGACTGAAACTGTAAAGATAAAATCGCTTCATACTTTGATTTAAACAAGACGATCCATTCATTGTTTCCTTCCTTTTTCAGAACCTTTACCCAGTGTAGAGTAGGGATAAACTGTTTGCTTTTTTTTTTTTTTTTTTTTTTTAATGTCAAAGTGTATTTTTGGAATTTGACGTGACGTCACACAGACAGAAGAGATATTCTTTATGGCATTGCTCACTAATCAAAGAACCTTAAACAAAAAAACAAAAAACGAACAAACAAACAAACAAACAAAAAACCCACAGCGTGGGTCCGTGCTGTTTGCCTCAACGCTCTACTGACACGAGTAATTTGTTGCTGTCAGTATCTTCTTCTTCTGTGTACGCAGGCTGATACTCCTGCGGACACCCCCTGTATAGAAAGGCAAGGATAAATCCCAACTACCCAACAAAGGGAATGGAGTTTTGTGTGTATGACCGGTTGTTTTTTTTTTTTTATCCCGCCATTAAGGCAGCCATACTCCAACTTCGGGGAAGGTGCATGCTACGTGAGCGTGTCATCCATACCAACGGCCAAACTGGCTTTCTCTTCCGAAAGTTGGTGATGGGATTTTACGTGTGTGCAAGGTGTTATGCGTGCGTTCACACACGGAACCTCGGTTTATAGTCTCATTCGAAGGACTGTCTGGGAAATGGAGTCAGAACCAATGTTAACTCCGAGGGAAAAAATCCCCCTGTACCGAAACGGCCCGGCGGAGATTCGAACCCGCAACCCCAAGATTACGAGTCCGGTGCTCTACTACAGAGTTATTCCGGCCCCCGCTGTCAGTATCAACCTGCACTACCAACTCTCCCAAAACAGCAAGCAGACAAACGTAACCAAAACAAACCTCATCAAAAAACAAAACAAAACCCTCCAACCCAACATCAGGCTCAATATCAGGCTTCAGCGAAACTTGCTGTGCAAAAAAAACGACAAAGCGCTTTTGAACCATTTCAGCAATCGATGCTGCGCCTCTCGTTGTTCTTGACGTCGTCGTCGTCGTCGTCGTTGTTACTGTTGTTGTTGTTGTTGTTGTCGTCGTCGTCATCGTTGTTGTTGAGAGGAGAGAGACAGGAGGTCAGAGATGTGGGATGTAAAGGAAATGCGTGCGTGTGTGTGTGCGTCCGTGCGTGCGTGCGTGTGTGTGCATGTGCTTGCGTTGTGCGTGTGTGTGTGTGGTGTGTGTGTGTGTGTGTGTGTGTGTGTGTGTGTACACATATACATACACACGTGTAGTTTCAGAAAACGCATGCATAAACGGGTAGGCATATGTGAGTGTGAAGTTGTGTGTGTGTGTGTGTTGTGTGTGTTGTGGTCAGCTGTAGATAAAGCTTCTTGGCCATGCGACAGAATTGAACGAACTAGCCCTGAGGCGACACGGACGAAATGAGATCCCCAGTTAATCAGAGCAAAGACTGTACGCCCTCCGTAGGGCGAGCTATCTTTGATCAGAGATATAGCAGAAAGTACACGTAATAATGCAATCTTTTTCTAGCCTTTTCTACAAGGTAGTTAATATGTTCACTCCAAAAAAAGTTTATAGTGAAAGATAACACCGAGAAACTTACCTTGTTTTCTTGGGTAAATTAAATTATTATCAACCCTTACAGAGGCAGCCTCTCTGCCTTCAAACGCTATAGTTTACTTTGTAAAGACTACAAAAGCCATTTTGTGAGCCGACAAATCGAACCTATTTATGTAATGAAAAACATTGTCAACTATTTCTTGAATCTGTTCAATGATTTCCTTCCTTTTGGTTTGATGTTTGGAAAAATTGCAGTTTACTTGTCTCCACAGAGCAACATCATCGGCATATAAGCTAACCAGTATTGACTCGTTAGCCTCTAAAACAGCATTAGGACTTCGCCGATGGGCTTCAACTGATTTGACGAACAAGGAGGCTGGTGTGTTAAGGGTAAGGGTAAATGCGCCTGTAATTTTACAGTGAGAGCTGGAACCATCCCAAATTCAGTTATGACTGAACTGGATGGAAGTACGTATATTTCAAGGGAGATCCGTAACAAAGCGGTGTACATGTCCCTAGGTGATTTGTTTCCCCATTGTTTCAGAACTGTAACCTGTCTCTTGATGATATTGCCGCTGTTCCATGTTGTTCACACCCTTCTTGGTTGTCTGGGCAGGCTGAAATCATCGACACTTACGGAGATCTTAATTTAAAAAAAAAGATAATCCTCTGTTACTATCACCCTATGCCTCTGTTGCTGTCATGCCTATGGTTCTGTTTTAGATTCTTCGATGTTGGGGTTCCTGCTATGGTTCTGTTTAGATTCTTCCGATGTGGGGCTTCCTTTGTAATACCAGCGCTTTGCATTAAAAAGAAATTCCATAGTACAAAAGAATGTTCCACTTTTTTTTTTTTTTATACATATTTTATTACAAAACATAAGAACAAATTACAAGTAAGGAATACAAAACGCATACTTATCGCAGTAAGACAATAACAACAACAGCAAAATATACATCATCATCATCATAATCATCATTATCATCATCTTCATCATCGACATCTTCAACATCATCACCTTGCTGCTACTGTGAATATTAACACCATCAATAGAACTACTACTGCCACCACAACTACTACTGTTATTACTTCTACTACTATTAAAGTGATAACGGTCACTTAATAAACACTGTATGCGTTGTTTTTTTTTTAAGTCTTATCATAGACATATATAAACACACAAATAACCACAAAGGGTAAACACAAAAAGAATAAGAGTTAAATAAGTGAAAACAAAATGACTAAACCGAGCAAATAAATTAGTCAAACAGGGAAAACAAAGCAACTGACCGTTGTCATGTTATTTAGAAACCTTACCAGAAAAAAAAGCATTAATCCAATAAAAAAGAATATGGGAGCCACTGTGTAACGAACTTTGTGAGGGACATTTGAAGACATGCAGCATACTTTTCTATTTCATATCTTGCTTTCAAATACACGATGAAAACTTGAAATAATGGCAAATCTTTTTCATATTTACATTTGTAAATATAGAATTTGGCATGTAACAGGATTCAATCAAATGTTTTATCTGATCTAAAATCATTGTCACAACCAAACAGGACAATATTTGCATTCAACAGTAGATTCATAGTTTCGCATTTTCTGTTCATTTCATTTTGAAATTCTTGCCAAAAAGTTTGAACATGAGGGCAGTACCAAAATAAATGTTGAATGTTTTCTGTTTCTCTCTTACAAAAAGAACATTTTTCTGAATTTTCAATGCCCATGTTTTTCAAAACAACATTGGTTGCTAGTATCCTATTGTTAATTCTAACCTGAAACCATCTTAACTTAATATCTTTTATCTGTTGGATTTTCTGAAAAGTTTTAGCCCAACTGACATCCTTCGGTAATCTTTCATTCCATTTATTGCAAAAAGTTGGCTCTAGAGTGTCTTGATTCAGCAGATCATAATAAAGTGAGGCTCCTCTTGAAACTGAACATATCACAGACATTAGTTTACTTGACTCACCTTCTTCATAACATGTTATTTCTACTCCAGCTTCTCTCAAATACTTTTTTACAGCACTAATATAACCGTTGTATGTTACAAAATCTGTATTGATGTTATACCTATCAACAAAGGAATGGAAACTCAAAAAATCACCATTTTCGTCTAAAAGATTCCGTACGCAGAATACACCATTTTCTATCCAGTTTTTATAAAATTTAGATCTGCCCCCAATCATCAAGTTCCTATTACAAAATAAAGGCTCTAAATAGAATTCATCTGCAGTTTTGACACAAACAATCTCATCTAGTTCTTTATATGCTTTGAATACATCTCTCCAGAAATTGTTTAACTTATCCTGCCCAGCCAAATCAGCACCTAATTTATGAATAATTTCTGCCTTGTAATATAATGAGAAGAGTATTTTTTTCCAACAATGGTTACTTGATGAAAGTTTCCGAATCCAAGTTAATTTTAATGCATTTATTTGCTTCCATATGTTTGGTATTCCTATACCCCCATGCTGTATACTTTTTACAGATGTTTTTCGCTTAATTTTATCTCTCTTTTTACCCCATACAAACTTAAATGTAAATTTCTGAATTTCATCAATTATGTAGTCTGGTGGGTTTGGTAGTAACATCCATAGATGGGTTAGTTTTGATAAGATCAGGGATTTAAGTACTGCTACTCTGCCAAGAGGTGTTATCTGCCTTTTTAGCCAAGTTTTGTACAATGTTTTTATCTCTGCAAATTTTTCTTCGAGATTCATAGTTTCACAATTTTTTAAATCACTCGTAAACCAGATACCTAAAATTTTAAATTTAGGAGGGTTCCATTTGATATTTAAATGTGGCATATACTTAACGGGCGAGTTTCGTTTACTTCCTAACCATACTGCATTCGTTTTTTCCGCATTTAGTAAGAGTCCAGACACTCTTCCGAATTTTTCAAGAACCATAATCGATTCTTCGAATGATTTTCGATCGCCTTCTTGTAAAAGTTCAGTATCATCTGCATACTGTGATATTTTATTCTCAATATTAGCTATTTTAATTCCTTTTATGTCTTTATTTTGTCTAATCATGTTTGCTAAGATTTCAACACAAATAACAAATAAATATGGCGAGATTGGATCCCCTTGGCGACATCCTCTCTCAACAGGAAACCAACCGGCTAGTTTTCCATTAACTGAAACAGCTGACTTAATATTTGTGTAGAATGTTTTTATCCATTGACAAAAACTTGGACCAAAGCCAAAGGCATGTAATACCTTAAACATGAAATCATAGCTAACACTGTCAAACGCTTTTTCAAAGTCTAAACATAAAAGTATCCCAGGTTTTTTGGATATAATCATATAATCAAGTATATCATCAATAAGACGAATGTTATCTCCCAAATATCTGTTTGGAATAAAACCAGTCTGGTCTTCATTGATGATAGAGGGAAGCACACATTTTAATCGGTTGGCTATACATGTGGATCCTATTTTATACACAGTGTTCAAAAGTGAAATTGGTCTCCAATTTTTGATTCGGTCTTTGGGCTTGTCACCCTTTGGAATGCATACGATAATGCCTTCTTTTTGTGTCGAAGATAGTTCATTTCTATCGAATCCATCGTTTAACGCTCTTACAATATATGGACCAAGTTGTAACCAGAAACATTTGAAGAATTCTGCTGTGAAGCCGTCGCTGCCAGGACTTTTCATATTACGCATGTGTTTAAGGGCAACACCGGCTTCTTCTAAAGTAATTTTGCCTTCCAAAGAAGTTACCTGACTCTCAGTTAATACTGGTAAATTATTTACTAAATCTAGAATTTCACAAGATTCAATATCTCTTTTAGAATATAATTTTTGATAGAACTTATTAACTTCTTCGGCAATTTCATCACTGTCACTTAAAATAGATCCATTATCCAGCGTAAGTTTCGTAATATTTTTACAAACGTAATTTCGTTTTTCAAGTCCACAAAAATAATTGGTTATTTTTTCCCCTTCTGCGACCCATCTTGCCCTTGAACGCAGCAACACACCTTCCATCTTCTTTTCCCGAAGTGTAATCAACTCTTGTTTATAACTTTCAAGTTCACGTCTTTCTTCTTCAGATAATACCACTTTCTTTTCAAGTAAAGAAATATTACTTTCGAGATGTTTCTGTTTTTCTCTGTCCTTCCGTTTCTTCATCGTTGCGTATGATATAGTTTTGCCTCGAATTTTCATAAGTAATGTATCCAAAAAAAGTTGATCAGAAATAACAAACTGGATTTCTGATTTAGGAATCTGGGCCAACCCACAGCGACAATATGGTAGAGCTGCATATTCCTCAATAACTGTTTGAATTACTTGGTTTATGTCTTCTATGTAATTGGTGT
>CM065726.1:58691553-58704053 GCA_033310375.1 Conus canariensis
CAAAACCAACTGACATGCTTTCTACATACGATCTAAGCAAATTTGAACAAACAGACAGACCGGAAACATACAAAACATTATCTGCATTACATCTTATTTATGTACATTTAGACTTTTTTCTTTTTGCATCATTTCATTACATTATCTACATTGTTTTACATTATTACATATCCCATAACGATCAAAGCACAGAAAAACACAGAGAAACAAGATGAATTACTTATCTCACACGTTGTTTACACATTAGGTCCAACAGGCATTTCTCTTCTGAAAACCACATTTACAGCAGAGTTATTTACCATGTTGAGAGCACTAGATTTCACACTTGACATGTCTGTTATACATAGACAAATATTTATATTATCGGACTCAAAATCAGCGCTTACGGCTCTACATTGTCAATCGAAGTCTAGTCGTTCAGACATGGTACGTGAGATCTTATTTTTAATTCATCAGTTAATAACGCGGGGTATCGATATAACTTTGTTATGGGTTCAAGGGCATTCCAGTTTACGTGGCAATGATTTAGCTGACTTTTATGCAAAGGGAGCTGCAAGAAATACACCTGATGTATTGAATTGTGATGTCCTTCTTTCTTTATCTGAAGCTGTTCACATCCTCACAAGTTCAATCTGGAACATGAGACAGAACAATACCTTGAAGATTCAGCTTGGAAGCACAGATGGGATATGACTAAACCAACAAGAAAATGTTGTAATCCTCCAGGGCCTATCCCAAACCGTGACCTTGTGCATAGGCTGCGGGTTAATGGATGGTTAGACAGATATTTAAAACCGGAACCTGTTTGTGCATGTGGTCAGATTCTTGATATCCATCAATTTGTTGTTGTTGTTGTTGTTTGACTGTACTAGTACAAGAACTCACTTTCAGCCTCTCAATGATAAGATCAAGTCCTTTAACCTTTCGCTGACTATGTCTAGTGTTTTCAATCCCAGTTATGAGAATGGTTGGAGTCTGGCAATGTTGGCTGTTTATCTTATTAAATCTCATCCACTCGGAAGATGTTTTTAACACCTCCACCACCCCACCCCTACCACACCGCCTACCTTTCCCACAGGTGGTGGTGTTTGTTTGTTTTTTGCCCCACTTTGTGAATGTTTGAAATGTTAAAATTTTATTCTAGGCATATACCATATCAGTATGGTTCGGCGTCTAATTTGCACGTAGAGCAAGGCTTTTTCATTCCCCCCTCCCACTCCCTTCCTCCCTCTTCTCGCCCTTCCCCAATCCATATGCACCCATATGCTGTTCGACTCTTATGGGTAATATGTCAGCCTGTTCCATAACCTGATGATCTTTGTCTCCCGTGTATTGGATATACATCTGGTCACATAGAATTGATGTTTCTGGATATCAGTAGATATGGGCCATTGTGTGTGTGTGTGTGTGTGTGTGTTTGTGTGTGTGTGGGGTGTGTGTGTGTGAGGAGAGAGAGGAGAGAGAGAGAGAGAGAGGAGAGAGAGAGAGAGAGTGCATGTGTGTACGTGTGCTAGTGTAAGAGAGAGAGAGAGAGAGAGAGAGAGGAAAGAGAGAGGGAGAGAGGGAGAGAGAGAGTGTTTGTGTGTGTGTGTGTGTTGTGTGTGTGTGTGTGTGTGTGTGTGTGTGGTGTGTGTGTGTGTGTGTGTGTGTGTGTGTGTGTAGTGTGGTATGGTGTGATGTGGTGTGATATGCTGTGTGCGTGCGTGCGTGCGTGTATGTATGTTTGTGTATATGTGAGGGTGTGGGTGTGTTTGCATGGAGATGTGTGTATTTGTGTATGTGTGTGTGTGTGTGTGTGTGTGTGTGTGTGTGTGTGTGTATTTGTGTGTATGTGTGTGTGTGTGTGTGTGTGTGTGTGTGTGTGTGTGTGTGTGTGTGTGATGTAACGTAGCATAACATAATGTAATGTAAAATAACATAACATAATGTAATATAATGTAAAATACTATACTGTAATGTAATGCAATGCAATCTAATATAATGCAATTTGATGTGATATAATATAATATAACACAATATAATACAATATAGATAAAGAATTAGATATATACAGAGAAAGACCGACCGACCGACTGACAGATACAAACCTCTGTCTGCCTGTCTCTCTCTCTGCCTCTTTGTGTGTGTGGGTGTGTGTCTAATTATTGATCTGCGTGTGTGTGTGTGTGTGTGTGTGTGTGTGTGTGTGTGTGTGTGTGTGTGTGTGTGTGTGTGAGAGAGAGAGAGAGAGAGGAGAGAGAGAGAGAGAGTCTAATAACTGACCTGTGTTTGCATGTTTGCGTGACCGCGCGTGCGTGCATGCGCGTGCGCGTGCGTGTGTGTGTATAAGTCGGAAGCGTGTCTATGCTTTCACTGCTGGGTGTCAAATCGCCACGTAGACTCAAAAGCTGTCACGTGTACGTACGTATGTGAGTAAGCGCGCGAGACTGCGTGCGTATGTTAGGTGTATGATCAAGCTGATCTAATGGCACATATCTCCCTCACGCCAGATTTTCCAGGTGGATACAAACTACCGCGCGCCATGGACCACGTCGGGGACAGCGTGAGGCAGGCTGGTCGGACAATCGATCGATTTTTTTTTGGGTAATGAGAGAATAATTAACACACGGCGGCAGATTGCTCGGTTGATATAGCTGAGCATGCATCTCTCTCCCTCTGTTTGCCTGTCTGTCTGTCAGTCTGTGTGTGTCTGTCTGTGTCTGTCTGTCTGTCTCTCCCTCTGTCTGTCTATCTGTGTCTCCCTGTCTGTCTGTCTCTCCGTCTGTCTCTCTGTCTGTCTCTCTCTCTTCTCTCTTTTTGATGCTTCTCTTCTCCTCGGTTCTGTCTCTCTCTTTCTCCCCCCCCCCTCTCTCTCTCCATCTCTCTCTGTTTTCTCTCTTTCTCTCTCTCCTCCTCCCCCCCCTCTCCTCCCTCCCTCCTTTCCTGCTTCTTGTCTGTCATACCCTATGTGCAAAGATTGATTTTTTTTTCCGTTCTAACGGTTCTCTTGCGCATTGTCGTGTGACTAGTCTTCACAACCGAATGTTTAATTATGCGTGCTATCCGCGTTGGTTGATGAACCGTGATTGCTCTCTCTGTGTCTCTCTGTCTCTGTCTCTCTCTCTCTCTGCCTCCGTCTCTCTGTGTCTCTTTCTGTCTGCCTGCCTGCCTGTCGTCTTTGTCTCTTCCCTCTCTGTCTGTCTGTCTGTTTGTCTGTCTGTCCTCTCTCTGTCAGAGTCTCTGTCTCTTTATTCTGTGTCACCACCACCACCACCACCCCCTCTCTCTCTCGTTCTCCATCCCTCCCTCGCTCCTACACTCTTTTTCTCTCGTTACGTAATGAATTGTCATTCTAAGTTGCTATGTATTCGTTGTTGTACATGAGTTGATGTGCAGTTCTTTGCACTGTTTTCTGTCATATATTTTTTTTTATACCTTTCCTTGTTCGAGGGCTGGATGAAAAAAAGTCACTAAGCTTATTCCTTTCCCTCAATAAACAACATTTCGTTCGCACGTTCGATCGATCGATCGTTTGTTCGTTCTCTCTTTCTCTCTGTGTGCATGTTGTGTGTGTGTGTGTGTGTGTGTGTGTGTGTGTGTGTGTGTGTGTGTGTGTGTGTGTGTGTGTGTTCGTTCGTTCTTCAATTTAACGTCTATTCACATAAAGTGATTTTAGACAGAGTTAGGGAAATAGCGTGTGTATGCATGCGTGCGTGTGTGTGTGTGTGGTGTGTGTGTGTGTGTGTGTGTGTGTGTGTGTGTCTGTGTCTGTGTCTGTGTGTGCATGCGTGTGTGTGCGCGTGTGTGTGTGCGTGTGTGTGTGTGTGTGTGTGTGTGTGTGTGTTGATGCACCGATAAGAGATTTGTTACGAGCAGTTAGCTATATATAGTGATTCATACTAACATTCTTTACAACTAGGCTAAACATTAGCACAAAGCAAGTATTAAAACACAAAAGGAGTACAGGATATCTGGTATAACCAAAATGTTAAGCGCTCATGTCTACAGGAACACTTGTTACAAAAAAGAGCCCATTGGACTAATCATCAAGGAATTAACAAAAGAAACAAGACCTTGTAAGTTCTGGAAAATACACGTGCCATCAGGTCGCAGGCAGTCAGGATTTTCATTTTTGAAATATGCGCAGTGGAAAAGAAGATGCTGAGTTGTAAAACTTTCAACTGCTCCGCAGATGCAATTTAAATTTTTGCGGAATTTTGTACGGAAAGCGTTTAGCTTAAGCCTGTAAAACAGGGATTCAAGTTTTCGGTTATTTTTTTCAAGTACGTTTATGTTGGCCAATTGATAGGTAATCTTTCCACTTTTAGCCGCGTTGCTAGAAGAAAAAGTAGCTGACTGGGATTTGTCACAGCAGAGCAGTTTGGAGTGAGGTAGATGTATTTTAATAAGAACCAAGTTTTTGTAGGCTTCATAAACCTTTTCAATACACGTCTTTTTTAAGAGACCATATCCTTCGTATAAACACAGAGGAATGTTGATTTCTATGGATTCATCGGACTTTCGTGCTCCTTTTCTGGCAGCCCGGTCAGCCCACTCATTACCAGAAATCCCACAGTGAGACGGGATCCAGCAAAAATCAACTGTTGTACCTCTTGATATAAGAATACTGACAAGATGTTTTATTTCTAAAATCACCTCTCCTCGATTTTTTACAGCAATAGATTCAAGGCCTTGTAGGACAGATTTAGAATCCACACAGAAAAGTGCTTTGTAGATAGTAAGTGGAGTATCAACAAGAAAGTTAAGCGCCATTAGAATTGCCACCAGCTCAGCCGTGAAGATAGAATACCCCTTCCCGAGATGAAAAGATTTTTCAACTTTAAGGGTAGGAATAACAAAACCACTTCCAGCTTTTTCATTTAGCAGTGATCCATCGGTGAAAACTTTAAGGTGGTGTGAATAATTACTATCGATATGAGATTTGGCAAGAGAGGACAATATATTATTGTTAACATTTTTTTGTAGATCAGTATACTTATAATCAAAACGTGCAGTGTGCAATTCCCAATTTGGAATCGTGTGTGTGCGCGTGCGTGTGGTGTGTGTGTGTGTGTGTGTGTGTGTGTGTGTGTGTGTGTGGCGCCTGTCCGACTGTCTGTCTGTCTGTCACACACACACACACACACACACACACAGTCTCGTTTTCGCTCACCTGACACACTTTTCGGGTTCGCGCTTTTCTCACTGACAAGTGAAAATGACCAATTCTGCTTCTCCGCAAGCTTGAATCAATCATTTTGTCAGTCTCAACCGCTCTACGTCCTACGAGATACTCCACTGTCACACTCTTGTCAGCCAGCGGAAGAAGCCGACGCCGTAGACCAATATTGAAGAGCGAGCACCACGCAGAAGTTGTTGACACGCCGCCATCTTTTTTTTTTTTTTTTTTTTAATGCTTTTCTCGTGAAGCAGTGTCCACATTACAACAAGACCCTGTGAACAGTTCTAAGTGCTACAAAGTGTTATCATTTCAATAAGTAGTCTGACGATTTCGTCATTACCATCGGATGGTTCTAGGTTATATGTTGGTTTGATTTTAGTACTGACGTATGCTTCGTCTGTAATGCAACAAGTTAGATCATTTTGACTGCAGGTAGAATGCTGTAGTGCGGTTTTCTTTTTGACCCCTTACTTTCTTTCGTGTGTATGTATGTGTGTGTTATATTCTTGTGTGCCCTTTGCAAGAACACTGTTAATTGCCCCCCCCCCCCCCTCCCCCCCGTGGCATGAAGGCCAGTTAGGGTATTGTCAATAAAACTGTCAATTGTCAATTCTCTGTCTGTCTGTCTGTCTGTCTGTCTGTCTGTCTCTCTCTCTCTCTCTCTCTCTCTCTCTCTCTCTCTCTCTCTCTCTCTCTCCCTCACCTTGGGTTTCTCTGGCAGATCCTCTCTATGACGGTTTCCTTCTTATCAGGCCTTCTGATTCAGACTGACTTTGTCCGTCTTTTCATAGCTCAACATAGATTCGTTCATCAATGATATTAATCCATCATAATCATGATAGTCATCATCTCATCATCATCATCATTATCATCATTATCATCATCATCTTCATCGTCGTCGTCGTCGTCGTCGTCGTCGTCGTCGTCGTCACCATCTTTATCTCATCATCATCATCGTCGTCGTCGTCGTCACCACCATCATCATCATTGTCGTCGTCGTCGTCATCGTCGTCACCATCATCATCATTGTCGTCGTCGTCGTGTCGTCGTCGTCACCATCTTTATCATCATCATCACCATCAAGAAACTTTATATGGCCCCAGTTACCGCTGACTTCGGGCCGGGCGTTTGCCAAACCAAACGAAGCAAACAGAAGATATCGATGTTTATTCACCAGTCTGTTGCCGATCCTACCACACATATATGCTCGCATTAACGCTTTGCTAACTTTCCATCAGGTAAGGTCGCGTTCTGCGCGCTCTCGTGCCCGCTACACACACACACACACACACACACACACACACACACACACACACACACATACACACACACACACACACACGCACGCACGCACGCACGCACGCACGCACGTACGCACGCACGTACGCACGCACGTACGCACGCACGCACGCAATATGGGGCCATATACACTGGTACGAAGAAACACCAATTCTACATGACTCAGAGTATGGAACAGGCTGACATGTTACTCGTAAGAGTCGAACAGGTTGTGGGAATATAGAGAATGGGGAAGGGGGCGTGAAGGGGGAGGAACAAGTGGCGGGGGGGGGGGGGGGGGGGGGGGGGGGCGAAAAAAAGCCGTGCACTACGTGCAAATTAGACACCGAACCATACTAATATGGCATATATCTAGAATATAATTTTGAAATTTTAGACGTTTACGAACTGGAAAGAAAGAAAGAAAGAAAAAAAAAAACGATTTCGAAGGGAGGGGGGTTTAAAATATCTTTCTAGTGGATGAGATATATAAGATAAACAGCCAACAGTGCCAGACGCCATCCAATCTCGTAACTGGGATTGAAAATGCTAGACTCTGTCAGCAGAAGGTTAAGAGACTTGATCTTATCATGAAGAGGCTGAAAGTCAGTTCATGTGCTAGTACAGTCAAATATAAAAAAGAGATATATCAAACATCTGACCACATGCACAAACAGGTGCCGGTTTCAAAATATCTGCCTAACCATCCATTAACCCGCAGCCTATGTACAAGGTTACGATTCGGGATAGGCCCTGGGGGATTAGACCATCTTCTTGTTGGATTTTAGTCATATCCTATCTATACTTCCGAATCTTCGAGGTATTGTTTCTGTCTCATAGTCCAGATTGACCTTGTGAGAATGTGAATAGCTTCAGATGAAGAAAGCGGGACATCACGATTCAAACATCGAATTGCAGTTTCCTTTGCATAAAAATCAGCCAAATTATTGCCACGTAAACTGGGGTGCCCTTGAACCCATAACAAGTGATATAGGTATCTGCGTTATTAACTGACGAATTAGACATAAGATCTCACATACCATATCTGGACGACTAGATTTCGATTTATAATGTAGAGTCGTAAGTGCTATTTTGAATCCGATGATATCACAATTTTTCTTTATAAAACAGGCATGTCAAGATTGAAATCTACTGCTTTCAAAATAGCAAAATACCTGCTATAAATATAGAGCATCCTTTTGTACTATGGAATTTATTTCTAATATTAAGCGCTGGTATCATAAAAGAAGCCCTAACATCGGAAGCATCTAAGACAGAACCGTCCGTGAAGATGTGTAGATAGGAATCATATTGCGCTTATTACTTGGGTGGCTGTGAATGACGACTATTCATCCAGTTTTGAAATGCTTCTGTTTTCATCTTTACTGCTACCTCACATGAGCAGTTCCACCAAGGGTTTGAGTCTCTCTCTCTCTCTCTCTCTCTCTCTCTCTCTTCTCTCCACACACACACACACACACACACGCGCGCGGATGACGTAACAATATGGCGATGGACAGCATTCTCTTCTAGCTGCTCCCGTCAGAAGACAGTCATGGGAAGAACGCGGGGCTCAAAAAGCTTCAAGCATACTTCAAATGTGTGCAGTAAGATGCCAGTTACAGTTGTGTCTCGGTACAAGTCTGCTGCAGCCGCAGATTTGTGTCAAAAAGACAATGAAAAATTGAACCAAGGTGACCGCTCCCAAGGTAACGGAAATGCCAGTGGCCGCACGCTCGTGTGTTCCGAGTGTTCTACGTCGATTCCTTGGTCAAGAACCTATCTACCGGACTATATGTTGTGTGTCTTCATTCGTTCCCACCGAAAATACATGTGTCAGGTATGTGCCTCCAAATTTATGACCCCTCAGCTTCTTTCGGAGATCGAGAAAGAAAAAAAATGAAACTGGCCAAGAAAGTGCAGGCTGAAGGCTTTTCAAATACAGATTTGTTTCTTGAAAAAATGAATGCCTCCATGTTAGATTTAAGATCTACCATCACTGACGGAATCGAGAAGCTGTGTTCCATCATTCGACTGAAAGACAACATAGTCATAACTACAAAGGACAAAGGCACTCATTCTGAAGAAGGCGCAGTTACAGAATCGGCAAAATCAACAAATGAAATAAAAACACCGGTTTCTGACAAAAACATATCTAAACTAAGTTTTTCTGATGTTGTGAAACTTAAAGTAAAGAAATCTGCACAACCCACAGTGGACGATCAGAGTGACGCAAAAACAAATGACGTAAAACAGGCTGTAAAAAAGATATCACGTCACGAGGAAGATCCTGGTCTCAAGTGTCGAACCCATATCGATACTGTCCAAAGAACAAAAAGTACAGAAAACACCCAACAAACTAATAAAAAGAGTTCCCCAAAACCTTACCACCATTCAGCTGTAAACAACAGTTTGATTCAACAAGCAAACAATTCGGAGAGATATGAAACTGGCAGCAACTCCAACCTTCCTAAAGTTTTGATCGTCTCGGATTCTGTGTTAAATGGCATATGTGAAGAGAGACTAGGTTTGGGGTATGGCTTGCACGTTGTAAAACGTCAGAAGTGCTACACAATAAAGGAATGTAAGAATACTCTGTTGGACAATACAGTGGATTATACAGATGCCATTGTACTCCATGTAGGTGTGAACGATCTCAAAAACACAAAAGACACACAAGAAACATCAAAAAACTTTGTGAAACTCGTTCAAAGTCTGAGAAAGAAATATCCCAAAATGCTTATCATCATCAGCCGGGTCGCTCCTACCAGACTTTCAGACCTAAACACAAAACGTGAAATATTCAACGCCCATGTACTGTCTAGACTTCATGGTGATAAGAACGTATTGTTTGTATCTCATGAAAATGTCAGCAACAAGGCCCAGTACATGCGGGACAACATCCACCCTTCAAAACGAGGTTTGAGTGTCTTTGCTGGGAACCTGGGTCGTCATCTTCACCACCTGTTTTGGTCCAAACCAAGACGACCTGCACGACCTGTCCCCAGCAGACCCTACAGGGACGATGGACCCCGTCCACGGCGACAGTACCGGCACCACTACAGCTACATGGCTCCGGTGCCACCGCCACGGCGTGACTTCTTCCGCTGGTTTCCATGACTGTCTTTCTGTCAACTGTGTCAATGCTTTGATTGCATTTAACATCGTCATCTTTGTTATATCTTTTTGTCCCCAGTTAAACTGATTTCTCCCACTTAAGTCTATGACTTTGCGGACTCCACTAGTTGAATAGTTTCGTTTCCACCCATTTGCATTCATCTATTTATTTATTTTTTTTTTTTCCTAAAAGCATTAGTAATTTTTGTTACTGTTTTGACTTTTTATGGCTAAAGAGCCCAAAATAGACATATTGCAGTGGAATTGTCGCTCGGTGGCAACTAACATCTCCCACCTTCAAGAGTACATTGCAGATAATTCATTCTCCGTTTTAATTCTGCAATCACTAAATGTGTCTAGATATAAACTACCACGACTGGCAAACTTTTTCTATCCCCCAGTGTGTCAACAGACTGCTAAAGGCGAAAAAGTGTCCACAGCCATCTACATACACGAACATTTGTCTTACCGCCTTATAACATCGCCGGTTCCAGAAAATGCTGCAAGTATTCACTCATGCGCAGTGTGTGTAAGATTCGATAAGTCGTTAACACTAAACATAGTTTCTATATACCTCCCAAAAGGAGTATTTGACTGTAACACTGACTGGTTACGTACTATAGACGTGCAAAATCAGAAGTGGTTGATCGCCGGCGATTTCAACGAACATGCTCCCTTCTGGGACAGTTGTTGCTCTAAAGTTAGCTCAAATCGCCTGGTAGAAAATATTCTTGATTCTGGCCTTTGCCTTCTAAATGATGGACGTGTCACTAGACTGCCAGATGTTCCTAACCATAGATCCTCAGCAATTGATCTTTCTTTCATCTCCCCATCTTTAGCTCTTAGCTGTTCCTGGCAGGTTGATAAAGACACTTTGGGAAGTGACCACCTCCCTATTACTATATCCCTCAGAGGTTTTACAGTCGCACAAGACGACACAGTTGATAAAATTCCAAAATATAATTACAAACGAGTTGACTGGGAGAAATTCAAATCTATTTTAATGTCTTTCAGTGTAACAACTCTTGAAAACCAGGATGTTGAAACTATGTACACACACTTTTCTGAATCGGTCTTGTACGCCGCAACCAAATCCATTCCAAAAACTAACCACAAAAGAAGATCAGTTCATAGCGGAAATGTGTGGTGGACGGAATCCTGCAAACGTGCTGTTGATGAAAAGAAACTAAAATACAAAGAATATGTTAAAGACAAGCCGAAAAACAACGTCACTATGAAACGGGCCAAGAATATGAGCAGCAGAGTCATTGAAAAAGCTAAACGGGACCACTGGTCGTCCTTTTGTTTCACCGAAGTCTCTGATCATCACGACGTTAAAAAAGTTTGGACAAAGGTCCATGAAATGAAACAGGGAGTGAATCTTCCAATTTATCCAGTTACTTTAGAAAATGAGCAATTTCCAACTGCTGCTCAAAAAGCCGAAGCGTTCGCAGATCTATTTGCAAAGAATAGTTCCACAAATAGCCTTACTGATAAATGCAAAGCTATGAGGGAAAACTCGAAGGATAACGATATATATTGTGATCCAGGACAAAAATGACCATTATCTAAACGCGGATATCACTCTACAGGAATTAAGAAATGCAATAATATTATTACCAACAAAAAAAAACATCAGTTGGTCTGGATGCACTTTCGAATGAGATGTTAAAACACCTGCCAGAAAATTTTGTATCGTTTCTTCATAACATCATTACAAAATGCTGGCAAGATGGAAGTGTCCCTTCTGTTTGGACAGAATCTGTAGTCGTACCGATCTTAAAGCAGGGCAAACCAAGATCCAACACAAACAGTTACCGTCCGATTGCCCTCACCTCTCACACGTGTAAGTTAATGGAAAGAATTGTTTTAAGTAGGCTTGTATATCACTGTGAGAAACGTGGTATAATTCCGGCTACACAAGCAGGCTTTAGAAAAGGCAGATCAACAATAGACCATCTGGTAAAATTGACGACTCACGTAAAACAACAATTTGCACGAAGAAAAAATGTCCTCGCCACTTTCTTTGATGTCAGAAAAGCGTATGATCATGTTTGGCATGAGAGACTTTTATATAAACTGAAAACCATTGGTCTTTCTGGTCATGTATATAACTATATCAAAGCATTTCTGACCAATAGAAGTATAGAAACAAAGATACAAAATGTTTATTCCAGCAAGAGATATTTACAAACGGGCATTCCTCAGGGATCAGTCATCGCTCCGCTACTTTTTAATATTCTGATATGCCATCTCCCAAAGCATCTATCTAAAAACTGCTCCTTGGTGCAATATGCTGACGATATTTGCATGTGGATGAACGTAACTTTAAAGAAGAAAACTTCAGTCAGATTTTTCAATTTCATTGAAAAAAAACATATCAGCGTGACCTAGATAATATAGTAATATTCATGTTTGAAAACGGCCTTAGTTTATCGGCAGAAAAAACCCACATGATGTTATTTGATGCTGGTGGAAGTATTTACAATATTCCTACTTTTAAGGTAGATAACAATGTATTGAATTATGTCACCGAGATAAAATTTTTAGGAGTAAATATTACCCCTAAATTAACTTGGAACAACCATATTGAATATGTTATCAACGAAGCCAGCAAATCTCTTAATCTTTTAAAGTAATCAGTAAACGAAATTGGGGCGCAGATACACAAACTTTAGTACACCTTTCGACATCTCTTGTAAGATCAAAATTATCATACGCACAAGAAGTGTTCTTCAGTGCACCAAACTACTTACTTAAAAAGTTACAAAGCATAGACTGCAAGGCATTTAGACTCGCACTAGGTGTCCCATTTCATGCCAGTGCATCAGGAACGTATTACGAAGCCGGGGTTCTGCCCCTTGACGACTATAGAAACTTGGCCTGTGCTAAATTCATCCTACGTAGCTCAGCGGTTCAGAACTCAAGCAAAGATGAATTAGCT
>CM065726.1:58711553-58717866 GCA_033310375.1 Conus canariensis
GGTGAGCATTTTAATGTATCTTATGTGCATATCTTCTCATGTGTTTAATGCATATTTGTTAACGTATACAATCCCATTGCCTTCAATGAGTCCACGCACACAAACACGCGTACACACACACACACACACACAGCGCGCGCGCGCGCGCGCGCACACACACGCACGCACGCCGACGCACGCACGCACGCACGCACACACACGCCACTCTTCCTGAAAGTAAGCACAAAACAGGTACAAATAAATGAGGCCCTAAGAAAAGTATATTCCCGTCTTAGACAAGTTGATAGCATTGAACGTTTAGTTTGAAATAACTATTTATGTTAGTCAAATTGCCAATAAGGCTCTGATGTTTAGATTGCCTTAGATATTTGTAAAAAAGAAGTGATATGTTCTGTTGTTAATTTTAGTTGCGGTAAATTTGTTCAGTAAAACAATTCAATATGTAAGCATACTCAAAACATTTTGATACGTTCAAAATACTAGTACTGTATACATTATTCAAAAATTTAACTTTTGGAGGCACAATGGAATTTTTTTTTTACACTGACTGAGCTGGTGACCAGGAAAGCAATCAACAGGCGAAACAATGTATGTCAGTGCCTGAAAGTATGAAACACCTCTCACATAACTTTACAAAAATCCGACATAGATCATTTTCTTTTTATTATTCTTTTGGGAGCCGGGGGGGGGGGGGGGGGGGGGGGGGAGGGGGGGGGGATCTGGTAACCCTTATGCAGGTTACTTTGTATTTCAGCAGTCGCTGTTGCGTTGTTACTGACTGCCATAGTGACACTTTGAAGCGTTTCACAGAGTTGAGTCACTGCACATCAAACCCTCGCTCACCTGTCTGTTCATCGTGGTTCAGTAGCCAAGGGGTTAAAAAAAAAAAAAAAAAAACCAACAAGAAGCGGAGGAAAATGTAAGCCAATAATAATCCAAATAACTGTCGAGTCTACTGCTAATATGGGCAGCGTTTAGCTGTACAGCTGCTGGGGCCTTTTCCCGTTGGCCAAAGTCACTGGATCCCCAAGCGTACAACTGTTTGTTTGCGTATCAGTAGCAAAATGGAAAAAGGTATGAAACGGAGGTGAAACGCGGCGTCGTCATCATTCGATCTACATGTTTCCCTAGCTGATCATCACAGAGAGAGAAACACGACTTCCCGAGACAACCATGGGGATGGCGGTGCCTTGGGTCCTCTGCTTTCTGCTGGTATTCTCAACACATGGCAGTAAGTGACGCATGGAATTCTGCTGGGGTGTTTGCTTTTCGTTATTATTTTCCTCGGTGCTTGCTTTCCGAAAGAGTTCTATCCCGACGCTACTTTTCCGTTATTGATACACTGCCTTGTACATGATAGACGACGCTGAGTCTAATGTCACAATACTTTGTCGTTTTTTTTTTTTTAAACACAAAAACATGACAGCATACGGCATGGTCATTGAGTTGTAATGCAATACACGAATTAACAAGACAGTAGGGGAAAAAAAAACATAAAGAAAGACATGGATTGGTCCATTTCATTAACATCAGCCCACCAGAAACAAGAGTGTTTAACGAAAACTGAATCTATGCACAGTGAATGATGAATCAAATTTCTTTCTCTCTGGGTTTTCAGAACAATGTTTACCCAGTTCATTTTCAAAGTTATGACGCTGTAACTGAATGAAGGTGTGGATATCATTATGTAATCTATGCGAAGGTGTTGTTTTCATGACGGATGAATTGTTGACACTTGTTTCCCACCAACTACTTATTACTTTTCAACACGCACGCACGCGCGCGAACGCGCGCGCGCGCGCACACACACACACACACACACAAACGCGCGCGCGCACACACACACACACGCACGGACGCACACACACACACACACACACACACACACACACACACACACACACATACATACAGAGAGAGAGAGAGAGAGAGAGAGAGAGAGAGAGAGCAAGAGAGAGAGAGAGAGACATAGACAGAGACAGAGAGACAGAGAGAACTGAGTTCGAGATTTTTGTTTATGTGAGTCAGTAATATTCTTGCAAGATCCAAGTCTCAGTTGGGTTTTTTGTTTGTTTGTTTGTTTGTTTGTTTTTTGCGTATCCTAGTCTCAAACCCTGAATACAAGCACAAACACCCAAACAAAGATTTTTAGGTTTACATGCAACCGTTCTGTGTTTGATGATATGTTCTGATGTAGAATTGAACAACCTACCCCATGTAACAGTCAGGAATAAGGTCTCCAGCTGTACTGAGAACAGACAACCGAAAGACAAGGAGGCCTGTGAAAATTGTAACTACGAAACTCAAACACCAATATTACTGCCCCTTTTGAAAAAGAAGTTGCCACGTCATACATGTCGAAAACATTATAAAAAGAGAGAGAGAGAGAGAGAGAGAGAGAGAGGAGAGAGAGAGAGAGAGAGAGAGAGAAGAGAAGAGAGAGAGAGAGAGAGAGAAATTATTAAAAAAAATTTAAAAAACAGCCAAAAAACAGCCAGCAACAACAAACAACAACAACAACGATTTGGATTACCGAATGTTCTTTTCAGGTCACGGCGAAATGAATTATTTTGGGGAAGGTGATAAGATTCGACCATAGTTGGCATAACAACACATTCTTGAATAGACAAATGTAAAATGGGAACATTGCGATGAGAGTCGGCAAAGCAGTGGAAGATAGGAGCAGTGGAAGATAGGCTGGCAAGCAAAAACTGACCCGATGACAGACTGAAAGATTATATACACTACGGATACAGCAGTTTGTTCGTCCGAATTGGAACCACGGATAAACCAAAGTGATGAGAATGTCCTGATTTTGTGCTCAAACCCATTTCATTTCTGTCTAAATCCTTAGTAAAAACAAATAAACACGTGTTACCAAATAAAACTTTGTCTTATGAAGACTACGCAGTCCCAATCTCGTAATTTTTCCCCACAAAATAATGTTAATAGTCTAAGTTGTAGAGACATTTACCGAAAAAACGAAAGTGTAACCAACTTGTTTAAAAGTCAGCTTTGTTTTTAAGATAAAACGATGGAACAGTCACAGAACTTGGTCAAATTCAAGATTGTTTCATGCAGTCTTTTTCCTTTTCTTTCAAATAGGGCTTTGGTAGGTCCAACGGCCATGTTATGTAGTGACACAGTGCCTAATCGGCGTCACTCCAATCAGGTTTTACTCGACGATAGCCGGTACAGTATTGCAAACGTTCACGCAGATATATTTCAAGCAGTTTAACGATCTGTGTACCTTCACATAAACATGTGTAATCTATGTGAGTCGACTAAGTTGTGGAAAAAGTGCAAAAAAGAAAGAAAAAACAAAACGAGCTGTGCGCAAAACAGTGTGTTGAACTTTTTTTCTGCAGTCATTTGACAGGCGGTTGATAGAGGGAGACAAAAAAAATTGCGGAGTGTCTTCCTCTGAACTGCTACGGACAAGGGTTACATGTAAAGAAACGTCATGGTCTAAATTTAAATGTGCCAACCTGTTTTCTTGACAGTAACAAGTCTGGTTTATTTTTGCTTCTTTCGTAAAGCTGCACCCTATCATAAATTAGTAACTAAAGTTTATACCGGACTACATTTAAAGAGAGCACATTTGAAATGATAAACATTATGACCTTCAAATGACTGATGAAGAAATTCCGTGCAGCAGAAAACGGAGAGTCCACTCTGAAATACATTTCCATTGTGCGCACTTATTGCCAAAGGCGACATCCTAATGCATACTGACTAACTTCAAACCATACCCTCAAGTCTGTGTAAGTATCCAGTTAAAGTGCACGGTTTTGCTCAAATAAGCGTAATAAATAAACGGTTTAGTAGCAATAACGTTGTGATTTAAGCGTCGACAATGTTGTTATCATAGTCAGAAGTACCATTTTCGATGTCGGAAATAAAAACGAAAGCGTCGTATTGATCGAACAGAAACTGTTCAAAGTCCTTACAAAAATCAAAGACAGTTATAGAAATACTGCATTATTTAAGAAGGAAAACATCATTTGTGTGTGTGTGTGTGTGTGTGTGTGTGTGTGTGTGTGTGTGTGGTGCGTGCGTGCGTGCGTGGTGGTGTGTGTGTGTGTGTGTGTGTGTGTGTGTGTGTGTGTGTGTGTGTGTGAAACTTTTTTTTTTTCCGGTGAATCTTGAGCGCATGATATAAATTCACGCACGTGCACCCACAGGCCTGCACACACACACACCACACACACACACACACCACGCACACACACACACCACACGCACACGCACACGCACACACACGCACAGAGAGATAAAGAGAGAGACATTCTACATTTCCAGTGCTCTCTCTCTCTCTCTCTCTCTCTCTCTCTCTCTCTCGTGGTTTATGCGATGGAGATTCTGATGGCTAAAACTAACTCGAATAGATGAGTCAAGACTGCCATGCAAAGCCTGTAGGATGCTGCTTGATCTAGACTCACGTGATAAAAGAAGCTATAGACTTTAAATATCAATTGTAATCTGTATGTGTTTGAATATGTTTTTGTTTGGGCAAATCAAGGTGTAGATAAAATAAATGCTTTCTTACATGATTTGAAGGAAAGATTGATTTTATGTGGGTAGCAGGAATGGGATTTTCATAATAAGAATAGCAATAGATTTTGTGTGCACAGAACGTTTTGTACGGTTCCTGATATGAAAACACAACTATGACTAAATTTAGATAGAATTTGAAAATTATTTTAACTAAATTCAGATATGGTGTCTCGGAAATCGCCGGACATTGCTACCACTATCGATTCTATAATGACAATGATGTAATCTGCCCACTGTGTAAAAACAATAAAGAGGATGAGGTTCATTTTTGTTTGATATTGCCCAGCACTAAGTAGCTTAAGACAACACATTCCTGCAAAATTTCATAAATTTCCAAACCTGTTTTGAACAAGTTTACTTTTTGCTTGTGTACATGCAAGAACCATCAGAAATCTGTCAATTTTCTTGTACAAAGCTTTTCAGCTGCGTCAAGTTGCTATCTCGTAAAACACTATCTTTAACCTTATATTTTGTATCTAGAAAAAAAAAAACCCTTGTGTGAAAGGATTGTTCAGTTATTCCCCTTCATGAGGGAATGGCCTATATGTGAATAAAACATCTGAATCTGAGTCTGAATATCTGTCTGTCTGTCTGTCTCTCCTCCCGATCCTCACATTTTTTTCTCAGTCACTTGCTCCATATCTATTTCCTTGCAATTAGTATGCCTACAGTGTGTGTGTGTGTGTGTGTGTGTGTGTGTGTGTGTGTGGTGTGTGTGTGTGTGTGTGTGTGTGTGTGTACATGGTGTTCACAGCGCGTTTTGTGTTTCCGGATCCACGATTTTTGACACGGGATCCAAGCCGCAACTTCCCTTAGCCCCTTCCCCCCTCCTCCTCCCCCGTGCTCCTTCTTTATCCCCCGTCCCTTTACCACCCATCCCCTAACCCTCGTCATCTTCCTTTCTCCCCTCATTTTTTTTTAATCTATTTATTTATTTATTTATTATCATTTACTCATTTTGTTTACCACTAGCCAAATTAAGAAGAGAGAAGGGAAACTCAGTGCAGAAATCGCAATCAAAGCCTGCCAGACCCAAGCGTGTTGAAGGACATTTGATGTCAGACTGGGAGTTTTGGGGGGTTTATGCAGCGCAGCGCGCGGAGAAGAGTCACCACCCTGTTTATCTCGTTGGCTACGAATCTCCTCACTGCCATCGGATGCTGTATAGACTAGGCACTCTTTGGGGGTTTTTTGACAGTGGCTCTTGCGGACTCGTATCGATCGGAGGAAGCCGTGGAGGGGTGTGAGATGGGGGTGGGGGAGAGCGTGTGTGTGTGTGTGTTGGGGGGGGGGGGGGTGTATGCCAGCATTTATTTCCAACAGCAAGGTGTGTCGCCCCTGATCAGGTAGACTCTCGCTGCATGCCAATAACGATAACACGCGGCGTGGCAGGGAGTTATCGACTCCTGTCAGACCCTGACTGGGAAGATAGGATTGCGTGTCGATAGAGCTACGGGACACCGGCGCTACGTGTCAATAGCGTCACGTGACAATCGTGCGACGTAGCATTACAACTACGTTCATTAGCGCTACGTACCGATAGTGCCACGTGTCATGACCACTAGGGTCAATAAAGCTACGTACCGATAGTGCCACGTGTCATGACCACTAGGGTCAATAAAGCTACGTACCGATAGTGCCACGTGTCATGACCACTAGGGTCAATAAAGCTACGTACCGATAGTGCCACGTGTCATAACCACTAGGGTCAATAAAGCTACGTACCGATAGTGCCACGTGTCATGACCCTAGGGTC
>CM065726.1:58717966-58737966 GCA_033310375.1 Conus canariensis
GTTCTTCTGCCTGACAGATCAGGTCAACAGTCTGCTTATAACGTTCTTCTGTCTGACAGATCAGGTCACCAGTCTGCTTATAACGTTCTCCTGTCAGGATAGAGCAGACAGATCAGGTCAACAGTCTGCTTATAACGTTCTTCTACCTGACAGATCAGGTCAACAGTCTGCTTATAACGTTCTTCTGCCTGAGTGGGGAAGGAAGTCGTATCAAACGACCATAAAGAGAAGAACAGAAATGCACGGATTCTATTGTGGACAGTCTACCGGGCACGTCAAGGGTCGTCAGGGACCGGACACTCCTTGTTTGAAAATGCTACCAAGCAAGGCAACAGACGTCTACGCGCACATATAAGCTCAAGCCAGGCCGCCCATCGTTTTACTGGACGCTCTTCATCTCCTCTTCAGCAGTCCCGGCAAATGGGGAACAGAAGCAGGGGGCCATTGAGACTGTTGAATTCCGCGATCTCATCTGACGTCATGAAATGCGCGATTATCTTTGATTGGTTGGATTCCCCCATACCATTTCAAACTCAATCCTCAAACACCATGACTCGATTCATCGTTGGACTGTTGATCATAGCATACACATGAAATCATTTCATGAATTCGTAAAGTTCATACGCACATGTGTACGCTCCCCCCCCCCCCCCTCTCTCTCTCTCTCTCTCTCTCTCTCTCTCTCTCTCTCTCTCTCTCTCGTCAGTTATGTCAGTTTATTGAAAAGATTAGATTCGGAAGTCTTAGCGTTCACTTGATTTTCCATCTGTCTACATCTTTTACAAATAATTTTGATTTTTCTTTTTTCTTTTTTTTTTTCTTTCTTCTTTCTTTCTTTCTTTCTTTCTTTCTTTCTCGTTTGTTTTAACAAATAATCCAGCTATCCATTTATCAATTAATTACGGATCTGCAATCCTTCAGCTGTACAATGGCTTTCCATTTCCTGGTGAGCATTTTAATGTATCTTATGTGCATATCTTCTCATGTGTTTAATGCATATTTGTTAACGTATACAATCCCATTGCCTTCATGAGTCCACGCACACAAACACGCGTACACACACACACACACACACACGCGCGCGCGCGCGCGCGCACACACACGCACGCACGCACGCACGCACGCACGCACGCACACACACGCCACTCTTCCTGAAAGTAAGCACAAAACAGGTACAAATAAATGAGGCCCTAAGAAAAGTATATTCCCGTCTTAGACAAGTTGATAGCATTGAACGTTTAGTTTGAAATAACTATTTATGTTAGTCAAATTGCCAATAAGGCTCTGATGTTTAGATTGCCTTAGATATTTGTAAAAAAGAAGTGATATGTTCTGTTGTTAATTTTAGTTGCGGTAAATTTGTTCAGTAAAACAATTCAATATGTAAGCATACTCAAAACATTTTGATACGTTCAAAATACTAGTACTGTATACATTATTCAAAAATTTAACTTTTGGAGGCACAATGGAATTTTTTTTTTACACTGACTGAGCTGGTGACCAGGAAAGCAATCAACAGGCGAAACAATGTATGTCAGTGCCTGAAAGTATGAAACACCTCTCACATAACTTTACAAAAATCCGACATAGATCATTTTCTTTTTATTATTCTTTTGGGAGCCGGGGGGGGGGGGGGGGGGGGGGGAGAGGGAGGGGGGGGATCTGGTAACCCTTATGCAGGTTACTTTGTATTTCAGCAGTCGCTGTTGCGTTGTTACTGACTGCCATAGTGACACTTTGAAGCGTTTCACAGAGTTGAGTCACTGCACATCAAACCCTCGCTCACCTGTCTGTTCATCGTGGTTCAGTAGCCAAGGGGTTAAAAAAAAAAAAAAAAAACCCAACAAGAAGCGGAGGAAAATGTAAGCCAATAATAATCCAAATAACTGTCGAGTCTACTGCTAATATGGGCAGCGTTTAGCTGTACAGCTGCTGGGGCCTTTTCCCGTTGGCCAAAGTCACTGGATCCCCAAGCGTACAACTGTTTGTTTGCGTATCAGTAGCAAAATGGAAAAAGGTATGAAACGGAGGTGAAACGCGGCGTCGTCATCATTCGATCTACATGTTTCCCTAGCTGATCATCACAGAGAGAGAAACACGACTTCCCGAGACAACCATGGGGATGGCGGTGCCTTGGGTCCTCTGCTTTCTGCTGGTATTCTCAACACATGGCAGTAAGTGACGCATGGAATTCTGCTTGGGGTGTTTGCTTTTCGTTATTATTTTCCTCGGTGCTTGCTTTCCCGAAAGAGTTCTATCCCGACGCTACTTTTCCGTTATTGATACACTGCCTTGTACATGATAGACGACGCTGAGTCTAATGTCACAATTCTTTGTCGTTTTTTTTTTTTAAACACAAAAACATGACAGTATACGGCATGGTCATTGAGTTGTAATGCAATACACGAATTAACAAGACGTAGGGAAAAAAAAACATAAAGAAAGACATGGATTGGTCCATTTCATTAACATCAGCCCACCAGAAACAAGAGTGTTTAACGAAAACTGAATCTATGCACAGTGAATGATGAATCAAATTTTCTTTCTCTCTGGGTTTTCAGAACAATGTTTACCCAGTTCATTTTCAAAGTTATGACAGCTGTAACTGAATGAAGGTGTGGATATCATTATGTAATCTATGCGAAGGTGTTGTTTTCATGACGGATGAATTGTTGACACTTGTTTCCCACCAACTACTTATTACTTTTCAACACGCACGCACGCGCGCGAACGCGCGCGCGCGCGCGCACACACACACACACACACACACACAAACGCGCGCGCGCACACACACACACACGCACGGACGCACGACCACACCACACACACACACACACACACACACACACACAATACATACATACAGAGAGAGAGAGAGAGAGAGAGGAGAGAGAGAGAGAGACATAGACAGAGACAGAGAGACAGAGAGAACTGAGTTCGAGATTTTTGTTTATGTGAGTCAGTAATATTCTTGCAAGATCCAAGTCTCAGTTGGGTTTTTTGTTTGTTTGTTTGTTTGTTTGTTTTTTGCGTATCCTAGTCTCAAACCCTGAATACAAGCACAAACACCCAAACAAAGATTTTTAGGTTTACATGCAACCGTTCTGTGTTTGATGAATGTTCTGATGTAGAATGAACAACCTACCCCATGTAACAGTCAGGAATAAGGTCTCCAGCTGTACTGAGAACAGACAACCGAAAGACAAGGAGGCCTGTGAAAATTGTAACAACGAAACTCAAACACCAATATTACTGCCCCTTTTGAAAAAGAAGTTGCCACGTCATACATGTCGAAAACATTATAAAAGAGAGAGAGAGAGAGAGAGAGAGAGAGAGAGAGAAGAGAGAGAGAGAGAGAGAGAGAGAGAGAGAAATTATTAAATAATTTTAAAAAACAGCCAAAAAACAGCCAGCAACAACAAACAACAACAACAACGATTTGGATTACCGAATGTTCTTTTCAGGTTACAGCGAAATGAATGATTTTGCGGAAGGTGATAAGATTCGACCATAGTTGGCATAACAACACGGAATAGCTCAGTTGGTAGAGCGCCTGACTCGTAATCTTGGTGATCCTGGGTTTGCGGGTTCGAATCTCCGCCGGGGCGTTTCGGTACAGGGGGATTTTTCCCTCGGAATTAACATTAGTTCTGACTCCTTTTCCCATACAGTCCTTCGAATGAGACTATAAACCGAGGTTCCGTGTGTGAACGCACGCATAATATCTTGCACACACGTAAAATCCCATCACCAACTTTCGGAAGAGTAGGCCAGTTTGGCCGTTGGTATGGATGACACGTTACACACAGCATGCACCCTGCGTATGAAATGGAAAGAATGAAGGAAGTAAAGAAACTGAGTGAACGATATTGAACGATATTGACTGGATGACACGGGAAACGACTGAATGAAGCGCCAGCTGGCAGCTCTTCAGTCGGCACTACCCAGGTAGGTCAGCGGGAAGCGAGTGATTATTGGAAGGTAGAGCTTAAGATTACGAGAATAGTGGCTATAAATATCCATTATTATGAATTCAGACAAATGTAAAATGGGAACATTGCGATGAGAGTCGGCAAAGCAGTGGAAGATAGGAGCAGTGGAAGATAGGCTGGCAAGCAAAAACTGACCCGATGACAGACTGAAAGATTATATACACTACGGATACAGCAGTTTGTTCGTCCGAATTGGAACCACGGATAAACCAAAGTGATGAGAATGTCCTGATTTTGTGCTCAAACCCATTTCATTTCTGTCTAAATCCTTAGTAAAAACAAATAAACACGTGTTACCAAATAAAACTTTGTCTTATGAAGACTACGCAGTCCCAATCTCGTAATTTTTCCCCACAAAATAATGTTAATAGTCTAAGTTGTAGAGACATTTACCGAAAAAACGAAAGTGTAACCAACTTGTTTAAAAGTCAGCTTTGTTTTTAAGATAAAACGTTGGAACAGTCACAGAACTTGGTCAAATTCAAGATTGTTTCATGCAGTCTTTTTCCTTTTCTTTCAAATAGGGCTTTGGTAGGTCCAACGGCCATGTTATGTAGTGACACAGTGCCTAATCGGCGTCACTCCAATCAGGTTTTACTCGACGACAGCCGGTACAGTATTGCAAACGTTCACGCAGATATATTTCAAGCAGTTTAACGATCTGTGTACCTTCACATCAACATGTGTAATCTATGTGAGTCGACTAAGTTGTGGAAAAAGTGCAAAAAAGAAAGAAAAAACAAAACGAGCTGTCGCAAAACAGTGTGTTGAACTTTTTCTGCAGTCATTTGACCGGCGGTTGATAGAGGGAGACAAAAAAATTGCGGAGTGTTTTCCTCTGAACTGCTACGGACAATGGTTATATGTAAAGAAACGTCATGGTCTAAATTTAAATGTGCCAACCTGTTTTCTTGACAGTAACAAGTCTGGTTTATTTTTGCTTCTTTCGTAAAGCTGCACCCTATCATAAATTAGTAACTAAAGTTTATACCCGGACTACATTTAAAGAGAGCACATTTGAAATGATAAACATTATGACCTTCAAATGACTGATGAAGAAATTCCGTGCAGCAGAAAACGGAGAGTCCACTCTGAAATACATTTCCATTGTGCGCACTTATTGCCAAAGGCGACATCCTAATGCATACTGACTAACTTCAAACCATACCCTCAAGTCTGTGTAAGTATCCAGTTAAAGTGCACGGTTTTGCTCAAATAAGCGTAATAAATAAACGGTTTAGTAGCAATAACGTTGTGATTTAAGCGTCGACAATGTTGTTATCATAGTCAGAAGTACCATTTTCGATGTCGGAAATAAAAACGAAAGCGTCGTATTGATCGAACAGAAACTGTTCAAAGTCCTTACAAAAATCAAAGACAGTTATAGAAATACTGCATTATTTAAGAAGGAAAACATCATTTGTGTGTGTGTGTGTGTGTGTGTGTGTGTGTGTGGTGTTTTGGTGTGTGGTGCGTGCGTGCGTGCGTGCGTGCGTGCGTGCGTGGTGTGTGGTGTGTGTGTGTGTGTGTGTGTGTGAAACTTTTTTTTTTCCGGTGAATCTTGAGCGCATGATATAAATTCACGCACGTGCACCCACAGGCCTGCACACACACACACACACACACACACACACACACACACGCACACGCACACGCACACACACACACAAGAGTAAAGAGAGAGACATTCTACATTTCCAGTGCTCTCTCTCTCTCTCTCTCTCTCTCTCTCTCTCTCTCTCGTGGTTTATGCGATGGAGATTCTGATGGCTAAAACTAACTCGAATAGATGGGTCAAGACTGCCATGCAAAGCCTGTAGGATGCTGCTTGATCTAGACTCACGTGATAAAAGAAGCTATAGACTTTAAATATCAATTGTAATCTGTATGTGTTTGAATATGTTTTTGTTTGGGCAAATCAAGGTGTAGATAAAATAAATGCTTTCTTACATGATTTGAAGGAAAGATTGATTTTATGTGGGTAGCAGGAATGGGATTTTCATAATAAGAATAGCAATAGATTTTGTGTGCACAGAACGTTTTGTACGGTTCCTGATATGAAAACACAACTATGACTAAATTTAGATAGACATTTGAAAATTATTTTAACTAAATTCAGATATGGTGTCTCGGAAATCGCCGGACATTGCTACCACTATCGATTCTATAATGACAATGATGTAATCTGCCCACTGTGTAAAAACAATAAAGAGGATGAGGTTCATTTTTGTTTGATATTGCCCAGCACTAAGTAGCTTAAGACAACACATTCCTGCAAAATTTCATAAATTTCCAAACCTGTTTTGAACAAGTTTACTTTTTGCTTGTGTACATGCAAGAACCATCAGAAATCTGTCAATTTTCTTGTACAAAGCTTTTCAGCTGCGTCAAGTTGCTATCTCGTAAAACACTATCTTTAACCTTATATTTTGTATCTAGAAAAAAAAAACCCTTGTGTGAAAGGATTGTTCAGTTATTCCCCTTCATGAGGGAATGGCCTATATGTGAATAAAACATCTGAATCTGAGTCTGAATATCTGTCTGTCTGTCTGTCTCTCCTCCCGATCCTCACTTCTTTTTCTCAGTCACTTGCTCCATATCTATTTCCTTGCAATTAGTATGCCTACATGTGTGTGTGTGTGTGTGTGTGTGTGTGTGTGTGTGTGTGTGTGTGTGTGTGTGTGTGTGTGTACATGGTGTTCACAGCGCGTTTTGTGTTACCGGATCCACGATTTTTGACACGGGATCCAAGCCGCAACTTCCCTTAGCCCCTTCCCCCCTCCTCCTCCCCCGTGCTCCTTCTTTATCCCCCGTCCCTTTACACACCCATCCCCTAACCCTCGTCATCTTCCTTTCTCCCCTCATTTTTTTTTAATCTATTTATTTATTTATTTATTCATTTACTCATTTTGTTTACCACTAGCCAAATTAAGAAGAGAGAAGGGAAACTCAGTGCAGAAATCGCAATCAAAGCCTGCCAGACCCAAGCGTGTTGAAGGACATTTGATGTCAGACTGGGAGTTTTGGGGGGTTTATGCAGCGCAGCGCGCGGAGAAGAGTCACCACCCTGTTTATCTCGTTGGCTACGAATCTCCTCACTGCCATCGGATGCTGTATAGACTAGGCACTCTTTGGGGGTTTTTTGACAGTGGCTCTTGCGGACTCGTATCGATCGGAGGAAGCCGTGGAGGGGTGTGAGATGGGGGTGGGGGAGAGCGTGTGTGTGTGTGTGTTGGGGGGGGGGGGGGTGTATGCCAGCATTTATTTCCAACAGCAAGGTGTGTCGCCCCTGATCAGGTAGACTCTCGCTGCATGCCAATAACGATAACACGCGGCGTGGCAGGGAGTTATCGACTCCTGTCAGACCCTGACTGGGAAGATAGGATTGCGTGTCGATAGAGCTACGGGACACCGGCGCTACGTGTCAATAGCGTCACGTGACAATCGTGCGACGTAGCATTACAACTACGTTCATTAGCGCTACGTACCGATAGTGCCACGTGTCATGACCACTAGGGTCAATAAAGCTACGTACCGATAGTGCCACGTGTCATGACCACTAGGGTCAATAAAGCTACGTACCGATAGTGCCACGTGTCATGACCACTAGGGTCAATAAAGCTACGTACCGATAGTGCCACGTGTCATGACCACTAGGGTCAATAAAGCTACGTACCGATAGTGCCACGTGTCATGACCACTAGGGTCAATAAAGCTACGTACCGATAGTGCCACGTGTCATGACCACTAGGGTCAATAAAGCTACGTACCGATAGTGCCACGTGTCATGACCACTAGGGTCAATAAAGCTACGTACCGATAGTGCCACGTGTCATGACCACTAGGGTCAATAAAGCTACGTACCGATAGTGCCACGTGTCATGATCACTAGGGTCAATAAAGCTACGTACCGAAAGCACTACTTTTTTTTTTTATCGCCACGTGTCCACAGCGCTGTTCGTGAACAGCGTCACGTATACGGCTCAGTAGCAATACTAAAGTTGATTGATGACGATTCTGTCCGTGTGATTGCCCGTCCGTGTGTGAATGGATTCTCCTTTATATTCATGTTGTATATCCTTGTCCCTATCTATTTCTTTCCATCAACTGTAAGGTTAGGGTCAGCACAGATCGATAACTTTCACAGGTGTCACAAGCGCGTATTCTCTCTCTCTCTTCTCTCTCTCTCTCTCTCTCTCTCTCTCTCTCTCTCTCTCTCTCTCTCTCTTTATATTCATGTTGTATATCCTTGTCCCTATCTATTTCTTTCCATCAACTGTAAGGTTAGGGTCAGCACAGATCGATAACTTTCACAGGTGTCACAAGCGCGTATTCTCTCTCTTCTCTCTCTCTCTCTCTCTCTCTCTCTCTCTCTCTCTCTCTCTCTCTCTCTCAGCGTAAATACCATTCACAGGTAAAAAGGGGCAAGCGGAGAGCAGAGGTATGCGGCAAGTCCCGACAAGAAAAGACAAGCAGCCTCTGTTCATCTTCCCCGTCCGGTTTCTTTTTCCAACGCCACCCAGCCTGGTCTGTGATGTTGCAGCTGATGGTAGAATGGACGACAGTCAAGATACTTGCAATATGAGCGTTCTGTGTGATGTAAAGCCCTCCTCCCTCCCTCCTTTCCCGAGACTGCATCAGGCACACAGGACGGAGACACTCGACTATAAAACAGAACATTGATAACCAGTCGATGACACACGTCCTCGAAAGCTAGGCCATGAACTAGACAAATGAAGTTCTGGTGAAAATTCTGCTAAAAGATTTTCATGACAATGTATGAGCAGGAAAGGCCATTTATCACACAACAACAGAAAACTGAATCAGCGATGACGACAGGAAACGCTCGCATGGTGGAGAGCAGTGAGGTTTCTGATGGTTTGTGTGGATTTATTCATTGAGTGACGGCTGACTCAAGCAGTCCATGGATACAAATACTCCAATGTTTGCAAGAATCGACAAAGCAAATGGTCAGCTTCATCCGGACTTCTAGTGAGGACATGAAACAGGACTCCGACACTGGACCAGCTGTCGACGATGGCAATCCTGTCGACCCCCTTTCAACTGTGCACACCGTGCTCATAGTTGTGATTCAGGATAAGGCAGGGGTTTAAAACAACAACAGATCGTGTTCGATGTATTGTCTTTCAGATCTTGCATCCGTGTTTTGGATTCCAAATCGCTATATTCGTTTGTGAAAGAATTGATTCGGCAGTATCAGGAATATTTGTTCTATGAGGAATTTCAACCCCCACCAACCTTCTGTTTTGTGAACTGGCTTTGTAAAGCTTGAACACATTCATTCATTCATTCATTCATTCATTCATCCATCTCTCTCTCTCTCTCTCTCTCTCTCTCTCTGTCTCTGTCTCTCTCTCTCTCTCTCTCTCTCTCTCCTCTCTCTCTCCTCTCTTTCACACAACAATGGTTGTTGTGTGAGAATGATTTTGTACTAGAACATACACAAGAAACACAAATGAGTGATGGAAATGGAAATAATTTCTTAATTTTTGCTTAGTTGTGTAGAAACCTAATTTGCAGTTTTTCTTTTGTTTTCTTTTCTTCAATGCATGAAAAAAGACATTGTACCCCGTTGACAAAAAGGCTATTAGCCAATGTCAATAAAAGATGTCAGTGTCAGTGTCAGTCTCTCTCTCTCTCTCTCTCTCTCTCTCTCTCTCTCTCTCTCTCTCTGTGAATACTATATTTGTTAAATTGTTAATTTTTCTTTTTAATTACATGCGCTGCTTCACAGTATCAGACAGAAATGACTCCAGTTTACACACCCCTAGCCCACTCCGATTATATTCTGGCACAGGGTCGTTTCTCGCTCTTCATGTAAAAACCGGCTAAATCCTTCATTGAATTTTCCACGTCCTATTCGGTTACGTCTTTCTGAAACAGTTCACCTCGCAGTTTCCGCCTCCGGCTTCTTTCCTACCTTTCACTTATAGAAAAGAATGAACTTGAGACTTGCTTTCGTATATCGCAGCAAAGTGTTGACTCAAATGCTGTATGACAACAGCAGAAACAACTATACTTTTTGGAACGTACGCAACGGCTTAGTCCAGAAGAAAAAGATCGGCAACATCTTTAAACAAACTTTTGGCCTAATACTTCTTTCGTGCCGCGTCGTTGTGTCATTCACGGCTTGCCAGTGCTCAATGAACCGTACAGCTCTCACATATGCATAACGTAGACAGTAACAAAGGGCTTCTTCTCTTACGTGTCATTTAACCATTCACGACTTTACAATGCCCAAAATGGACAGTGATGTTCACAAACATGCATAATCATCACAAGACCGAAAACCTTCTCCCTGGGGCCAGGAGGCATGTAATGACTACTGAGGCAAAACTGATGTGAGAGAGAGAGAGAGAGAGAGAGAGAGAGAGAGAGAGAGAGAGAGAGAGAGGAGCGAGAGAGAGAGAGAGAGAGTACTGCAGCTTCCCATTGGTGCAAACCAGCCTCTAATTCAAGTAGTATATATGATAACAGTCCTACACCGTTGAAGAGTCATTCCCCTGCCGTACGGGATGACAAGACAACCTGCACTAATTTCTCAGGTGCACAAGATGATGATCCTATTTTTAGCCTTCTCTTCCTATGTTAACTCAACCTCTGCATTTTGCAAAGTAATTATACACAGAAGGTACCCGTGAACGTGTGCGCGCACGCCTGTTTGTGTATACGTGCGTGCGTGCGTGGGTTGTGTGTGTGTGTGTGTGTGTGTGTGTGTGTGTGAGAGAGAGAGAGAGAGAGAGAGAGAGAGAGAGAGAGAGAGAGAGAAAGAGAGAGGGAGAGACACAGAGACAGAGACTGTGTGTGAGTGTACGTGTTGGTGTGTGCGCTCGCGCCTTTGTAAAACGCCTTGAGATATACAAAATACAAGGCATGAATTAAAAAAAAACGTAAGCAAACATGTTTCTATTCAATAAACAAAACCTTCTTATATAAAATTATTTAAAGAGAAAAAAAATCCCTCTAAAGTAAAACAAATCGACAGAAGAATTTGATGTTCTCGGTAGTCTGTGGTCATCCAACGGCTTTAAACACCTAAACAAATCATCTGTCCAACTGCTTACAGATGTTGTTCCTTTCTTCCTTATGGAGATAACAAATGAATGAATTCATAATGACGGGTCATAGTAATCAAAGTGTATGTGTGTGTGTGTGTGTGTGTGTGTGTGTGTGTGTGTGTGTGTGTGCGTGCGTGCGTGCGTGCATGCGTGCGTGCGTGCGTGCATGCGTGCGTGCTGTGTACACACACACACACACACACACACATATATATATATATATATGTGTGTGTGTGTGTGTGTGTGTGCGTGCGTGCGTGCGTGCGTGCGTGCGTGCGTGTGTGTGTGTGTGTGTGTGTGTGTGTGCGTGCGTGCGTGTGCGTGCGTGCGTGCGTGCGTGCGTGCGTGTGTGTGTGTGTGTGTACGTGTGTGTGTGCATGTTTGAAGCCTAAGGGGCTGAGAGTTGTGGTTATTGCAATCTGATTTTTTTTTAATACAGTACAATACAGTACACCACAATACAGTGCAATGCAATACAATGGCAACGTCCTTTTGGGATTTGTAGGTTCATAACAATACGCAAAAGGTCGTCGCCATAAAATCATTTTTTTTTAAATACATGAAGTAAAGTGAACAGTCACACTAATCGCATTATTGAACATTTAAGGGCAATATTGATGTGTATTAATTCCTCAGGAAAGTATTTCATCCAGAAAAATAGGGCTGGTGAAAGTATCAAACTTAATTTCTACGTACTATAAATTCATCAGGCATTATTTCGAAGTTTTACTTAACAAATTACAAAGGTTAAACGATGAACGTACTTTGAGACATGGTTTTGGCAGAGACTGATGACATAAAGCTGCCTACCTGGGGCAGCAAATTACAAAATTCATCACCTGCTTCATTCTCCTTATAGTCTCAACACGTTCTCTCTTCTCTCGACAGTCCACGCCGTCGTCTCTTTTCTATTGCAAGCCCATGATCACAAGAACGAGTAGTGTCACTGTTGATAACAAACAAGTAGGGTAACTAACTCTTTCTCATTATGATGAAATGAAGTGCTCGCCCCTAACTCCAAACGAATGCTGCTTACAGGAAAAATCGCGTGGCAAAAACGCTAACAAAGAGCCTTACCTTAACCTTAAATCTCTCTGTGCCAGGAGGCACATAAGGCTTGGATGTCTCTCCTCCACTGTGTTCGGTCTGTAGCTGCATGGCCTACAACACTCCATGTTTTCCAGCCTGCGCCGTTTCTCTCCTTCTCCACCATTTGCCGCCATGTTGTTTTCGGTCGGCCTCTTTTCCTTCTTCCCTCTGGTGTCCAACCAAGGGCCACAGCACAGTCGTCGTTCCTCTCCTTCCTCATTATGTGTCCAATCCAGTTCCACCTCCGTCTCCTCACCTCCTCACTGATCTTTCCTGCTTCTGCCATCTCAAGAACTGTCTTATTGGAGACATGTTGTTGCCATCGGATCTTGAAAATCCTCCTTAGACACTTGGTCTGAAAGGTGTCCAGCTTTTCTTCCTCTTCTTTAGTCAGTTTCCAAGTCTCGCATCCGTAGAGTAGGACGGACAAGACGAGGCTCTTGAAAAGGGAAGCTTTAGTCTTTCTGTCTATGTCGTTGGCTTGCCAGATGTTTGATAGCCGCTTCATCTGTGCGCTGGCCAAGGCTACTCTCTTTTTGACATCAGCTGTGCCTCCGCCGTCCTTTGTCACATTTGCACCCAGATATGTGAAGCTCTCTACCTCCTCTACTTCACTTCCTCCAACTTTCAGCTTATCGTCACTCCTGCTGTTGGCTTTCATGGCTTTGCACTTCTTGGCATTCAGCTTCAGCCCAACTTTGGCTGCATTGACTTCAAGTTTTGTTGTTTTGGTCTGAAGGTGGTTCATTGTTGAGGATAGTAGGGCGAGGTCATCCGCGAAGTCCAGGTCCTCCAACATGGTTGTGAAGTTCCATCAGATCCCGGTTCTCTCACTCTCTACGGTTTTCCGCATGACCCAGTCAATCACTAGCAGGAATAGGAATCCTGACATGCAGCAGCCCTGTTTCACCCCGGTCATCATTGGGAACCAGTCTGTTGTTTCATTGTCATCAATTACGGAGCTCTGGAAGTCCTCATAAAGGGTCTTGACCATCTGGATCAGTTTCTGTGAGACTCCATACTGACGCATGATGCTCCAAAGGCTGTCACGGTGTATGGAGTCAAAGGCCTTTTCGAAGTCGACAAAGTGGATGTACAGCGTAGCATTCCATTCGTTGACTTGTTCCAGAATATTCCTGAGGATGAATATCTGGTTGACAGTTCCTCTGCCTGTCCTGAAGCCGGCTTGTTCTTTCCTGAGTGAAGAATCCACTCCTGTCTGTATCCTGTTGATAAGGATCCTGCTGAGCACCTTGCTGGCCAGTGGCAGCAAGGTAACTCCCCGCCAGTTGCCACACTCCTGAAGGGTACCTTTTTTCGGAATTTTACAAATTAGTCCTTTTGTCCACTGTGTAGGAACTGTCTCTTTCTCCCAGATGAGGTCAAAGGTTCGTTTGAGTTCTTGGCTGGTTTGCTCGATGTCTGCTTTGAGCATTTCTGCTGAAATTTGGTCTGCTCCAGGTGCTTTTCCGTCTCTGAGGGCCTTCAGTGCTGTTTTAATCTCTTGAATAGTTGGTGCTTCCACTGAGATGTCAAGCTCTTCTGTCTCTTCCTCTTCTTCTGGTGGTTCCTCCGGTGCATCTCTGTTGAGCACTTCCTGGAAATGCTCTTTCCACCTCCCTAGCTTGGCGTCTTTGTTCTTCAACAGTTCTCCGTTCTTGTTTTTCACTGCTGCTGCTTGCTTGGTGCTCTGTTTTGTCAGTTGCTTCACTATACTGTACAGTTCTTTCTGCCTGCCATTCTCTGCTGCATTCTGTGCTCGTTCTGCTTTCTCTGACATCCACCCCCTTCTGTCCTCTCTCACACTCTTCTTCACCTCTTTATCCTTCTCCTTGTATTCCTCCTTCATTCTGTTTTTGATTCTCTCTGAGCGGGTACTGTCAATCTTCGTCTTTATTCCTTTCCTTTCGTCAAAGAGTTTCCAGCTGTTGTCACTGATCCATGGCTTGCTTTTCCCTTTTCTGAAACCGAGCACCTCTTCCGCTGACTTGACATATGCATTCTTTTGCTGTTCCCACACCTCCTCTACGTCTTCACTCTCGTTCCTGGTCTCTTCCAGCTTGCCTCTTACTGTCTCGCAGTACTTCTTCCTTGTCTCTTCATCGTTCAGACGTTCGACGTCTAGTCTCGGCTTGACCTTGTTGTTATTTCTGTGTGAGCTGAGACGCAGTTTGATGCGAGTCCTCACCAGAAAGTGGTCACTGTTGGCATCAGTTCCCCTCTGTACTCGACAGTCTAATACAGACGATCTCCACTGTCCGCTGATCAAAAGATGGTCAATTTGATTCCTCACTCCTCCATCTGCTGATACCCATGTTGCCTTGTGGATGTCTTTATGGGGAAATAGTGTTCCTGCTATTACAAGCCCATTTAGCTGACAAAACTCGCACAATCTCTCTCCATTGCCATTCTGTGTTCCAAGTCCATGTACGCCCATAGTCCTCTCATACCCTCTGTTATCATTTCCAACCTTTGCGTTGAGGTCCCCCATGATGATGATGATGTCATTCTTGTTGCAACCATCAACTGCTTCCTGTAGTTCTTGATAGAACTTTTCCTTCTCCTCGTCTTCTCTCTCATTGTGTGGGGCGTACACTTGAATAATGGTCACTCTCCTGTACCTTGAGTAGAATCTGGCTGTTATGATCCTCTTGTTGATGGGGGTCCATTCCATGAGTGACTTCACTGCTTCCTGGCTAATCATGATGGCAACACCACCCTCGTGCAGTTCGTCATCTCCGCTGTAAATCAGTGTCTGTCCCGAAGCCATCCTCATCCTGCCTGCTCCTGTCCATCTGCACTCGCTAATTCCAAGGATGTCCAGCTGGTACCCCTCCATCTCTCTCGCGATCTGTGCTGCAGCTCCTCCTCTGTACATAGTCCTCACATTCCAATGTCCAATGGTGAGGACTGTTCTGGGGCTTGCTAAGGATCTCGTCGGACGGTGAGCTTCCCGAAGGCTTTGACCCATCGTCGTCATGGTGCCGGTGTCGGCGAGCGCTCCCCCCTGGTCTTGATTCATATTGACGTCCGTAGTTTCTGTAACTGATGGATTTTTTCCAGGAGTAGGTAGTTAACCTCCTGCCCAACCCCCATGCTTGGAGGACCAGGGTTTTCTGTCAGGGTTTTCCTTCCCCTAGACTGCGTTGGTCCACGACTCCATTATGGAGTACCCTCCCATCCGCCACCCACTAGGACGCGCCTCTACGCCGTGCAGTCCCAGCGCGAGGCTAACAAAGAGCACACAGAACAAACAAGGAGGCATCCCCCAAAAGAACGTTGCAAAGTTGCTCATAGTTCCTGTGCCTGACACATGTGTCTCCTTGTTTGCTCTGTGTGCTCTGTGCCTGACACATGTGTCTCCTTGTTTGCTCTGTGCCTGACACATTGTGTCTCCATGTTTGCTCTGTGCGTTCTGTGCCTGACACATGTCTCCTTGTTTGCTCAGTGTGCTCTGTGCCTGACACATGTGTCTCCTTGTTTGCTCTGTGTGCTCTGTGCCTGACACATGTGTCTCCTTGTTTGCTCTGTGTGCTCTGTGTTGACACTTCCGCCAGGCGATTTGGTGTCGTAGGCCAGCATTCGTTCGGAGCTGAGAAAGACTATCCTTCTTTTTCGTCATTTACTTATTTATTTATTGATTGATTTACTGTTCCCTGCTTCACTTCAGATTTCCTTTCATATTTCCAATATTGCCGGGTTACTGAGGAGCACTGCCAGCTTCAGACGAAAGACATAAGAGAATGATGCTTTAATTCTGAGAGGGATGCCTACCTTGTACACCGTTTTAGGCCGTCTCCACAAGAACAGTCAACAGACCTAGCTATGTGGGCCTGGTAGTATAGGCCCAGCTATAGGCGTAGCTGTATAGGCTTAGCTATGTAGGATTAATGCGTCAGTCCGTCTCACACACATACAAATACGCGCAGGGGCGCGCGCTTGCTCGACGAAAACAGTACACACACACGCTACACGCACACACGCGCACGTCGTGCGCGCGCCTACAACCTCCGCGAAAATCACACACACACACACACACACACACACACACACACACACACACACACACACACCGCACACACACACACGCACGCGCGCGCGCGCGCGCGCGCACACACACACACACACACACACACACACACACACACACACACACAAATTCGCATACGCCCTCGACGAAAACAACAACAACAATAACAACACACACACACAGACACAGACACACACACACACACACACACACACACACACACACACACACACACACACACACACACAATCCGCCCTCGGCGAAAAACAACAACAACAACAACAACAACAACAACACACACACACACACACACACACACACACACACACACACACACACACACACACACACACAATGCGAGTGCGCTCGAGCGTGCTCTCAACAACAGCTTTACCGCGTTCCTCCATTCGATTGATCCCGAACAGCTGGATCCGTTTCAGCGTTGCTTATACATGCGCATTCGTCATGTTTTTTGCTTTATGTTGTTTTTTTTTCCTTCAACTCCTGATCGACTGTATGATTGATTCGTTGTCACCGAAAACGTCGCCTTTACGCCGAAAAATCAAAACGGTTACGGATACACACAATATTTCATCTTCGCACTCGCAGACTACGATGGTAATCCTACACCACTCTGCTTCTAATTATTACGAACAGATTTAAGATGTGTATCTTTGGAGAAAGGGGGCAGGGGAGGAGGGTTGACGTGGATTCAAGACGGACAAGCTGTTACGTGTGCAGACCTTATTACGTATATGACATCTGGGACGGAATTAATTTCAACTGAAAGTGGCGTTAGAGCTCGACAACCTGGCAGAAGTCCATTGTGACACGGGGCGCATTCACATTCTGCTCATGCCAGTTTGTGCGGTTCTAAATCAGCCATCAGATCATTAAGAATCTCGGTGTAACACGCCAGAGTCATTGTACGCGGGAGGACTGCCATAGTCAATATGGCGTTCAGCAGCTAAGCTTTACATATTTCCTGAGTACCTATGGCGAACGCCGTAAACACGACTTTGTGAGCATGATTTAACTAAGTGCATTATTATCAGATCACTCTTAAAGCATATTACAATTCTTTGAAATTTTCTTGGATTCTCTTTCCAGTTATAAGTTGGACATATATTTGACACTCCATGTTGCATTCAATTCCCGCCATATTGCACTTTTTTTTTTCTTGATGTTCATAAATGTATCTGAAACTTTCTCAGAACATTCTAGCCTGCTCATTATTTGCTTAAAATTGTTCTGTCCCTTTCATTTGATAATTATCATTATCTGCAAGCTTGGATAGTTTGTGCTCAGTATCCTCCATGTTCATTCCAGTTATATTTTTTATTCCATCCAATCATTTATCTACGATGAACAAATACAGGGATATCGGATATCCCTGCCTGCAACGAGTTAATGTACTGGACCAATATTAGCACAAACCATTCACATTTACAGTAGCTTTTATCCATGTGTGGGGTGTTTTTATCCAGCAAAGTATTTACCAAAGCCAAATAATTCTGTGAACTTCTTCACCCAGCTGTCTTCCATCTGTATTATTGTCTTCTCTCTGTTGAGTGCTCCAAAAGATTCACAGCCACAAAATTCTGGTCAAACAAATAAAGCAGACACACAGAACTCTGCCATGCCAAACTCTCTCCCTGTTGAGTGCTCCAAAAGATTCCCAGCCACAAAATTCTGGTAAAAAAAAATAAATAAATAAATAAAGCAGACACACATCAGAACTCTGTCATACCAAATTCAGGTATGTCTACTGTCAAAGTTAAAGTGTCAAGTGTAACTCCCGAACTTTTCAAAAGGAAGACGACCGTCGCGAAGTGCTGGTTTGTGAATGAAGTCAAAAAGACGACATAACGGGGATGCGCACAGGCTTGCCAGGTGTATCGTACATTCTGACGAATGAATTGACTGTGTGCTAGCAACTCGATGACATCTTCACTTCGATCGCCGTTTCTAACGTTAACTCTATTCGGGTTCTCAAATTACGCATTCAATAATCATAGTCTTATGATTGGATCTGTATCCAAATAAACCAATGGACATCACACCAGGGACATCAGGACAACGATCATCACAGATGCCTGACAACTGAAAGACTCACGAGACGTTTCCAAGAACTCTTCTTCTTCCGTTGAGTCTCCACAATCAACAGGCTGATTATTATGAGACTGTGAACGGGGGATCTGCTGCAAAAAAAACAAAACAAACAAAAAACCCCATAAAAAACCCCACCGTAATCTAATTCCTTTTTCATAAACATGAGATTACACACATTCATACCACAAAGTGGCACTCCCCACCCCTAACTTACCTACTCACTAGCCTACACAAAAAAAGCAAAACAAAAAAAAAAGGTAAAAGCTAAGTGCGGAGCTGCCAGCAGGCTACCACGGTCACTTTTCATCCATTACTATGGACTAGCTGGCCCCAGGCTGCAGTAAGCAACTCAGGCCCGCAACATCCTTCCACTTATCCATGCGCACAACAAGACAGCTTTATGTAGAAATCTACTGAAGGTGCCTATTGACCAGTGACACAAATGTGTCAGGGGTTTTGGCATCAACAGTATCCTGGGGGAGGGAGTTCCAGTCCACAATTGTTCTTGGGAGGAACGACATTAGCCGGTAGTCGGTGTCTGCAGCTAGTTGATTAAACTGCTGATCGTGACTTCGTCGCTCTCTCTTCTTGGGAGGATGGAGCTGCTGTTTTAACCTCGGGCAGCTGACTAAGTTGTTCTTGATTTTATAGAACATGGAGAGTCTTGCTTTCTTCCTTCTGTTCTCAAGGGACATCCAACCTAGAGTCTGCAGCATGTTGGTAACGCTGGCAGTACGTTGGTAGCGGTTAAACACAAAGCGGGCTGCCCTACTCTGAATTTTTTCTAACTTCACCTTGTGCTGTTTCTCATAGGGGTCCCAGACGGATGCCGAATATTCCAGCAGAGGCCTAACAAATGTTTTATAGGCTTTAGCCTTTATGCTAGGGGAGCTGATTTTCAAATTACGTCTGAGGAACCCCAGGGCCTGGTTGGCTTTGGTCCAGATGGAGTTGATATGATTGTCCCAATCCATCTTGTTCTGCAGAGTGACTCCAAGATATTTCGCAGAGTCTACAACTTCCTGGGTGTGGCCGCGGAGATGGTATTCACACTGTAATGGCCGTCGCTTTCGCGTGACAGGGAGGGTGCTGCACTTTGCAGGGTGAAACTGCATGTCCCAACCTTCTCCCAACAGCAAGCTGGTTGTTGTTCCGTTTATGAGTGAACAGCTCCGTCACGCGCTGTCAGAAGTGGGATAAAGAACTTTTCGACGCTAAAGCAAGGCCACTGGCTCTAAAATTCGATTGCCTTTTCCGCGAACCGATCGTCACCGTGACTTTTGGCTATAGCCACCACTACTATCGAACCGCCGTCAAGCTGCGATTTTGTAAAGCCAGAACTGTGGCCGATCTCGAAACAAGAGGTTTTTGGTGTACACCACTGCGACAAAGTTGAATAGTGACGCATTCGATGTTCAGCTCGATTCGGGATAGGCCCTGGGGGATTAGACCATCTTCTTGTTGGATTTTAGTCATATCCTATCTATACTTCAGAATCTTCGAGGTATTGTTTCTGCCTCATAGTCCAGATTGACCTTGTGAGAATATGAATCGCTTCAGATGAAGAAAGCGGGACATCACGATTCAAACACCGAATTGCAGTTTCCTTTGCATAAAAATCAGCCAAATTATTGCCACGTAAACTGGGGTGCCCTTGAACCCATAACAAGTGATATGGGTATCTGCGTTATTAACTGA
>CM065726.1:58742966-58765466 GCA_033310375.1 Conus canariensis
AAAATGTAAGCCAATAATAATCCAAATAACTGTCGAGTCTACTGCTAATATGGGCAGCGTTTAGCTGTACAGCTGCTGGGGCCTTTTCCGTTGGCCAAAGTCACTGGATCCCAAGCGTACAACTGTTTGTTTGCGTATCAGTAGCAAAATGGAAAAAGGTATGAAACGGAGGTGAAACGCGGCGTCGTCATCATTCGATCTACATGTTTCCCTAGCTGATCATCACAGAGAGAGAAACACGACTTCCGAGACAACCATGGGATGGCGGTGCCTTGGGTCCTCTGCTTTCTGCTGGTATTCTCAACACATGGCAGTAAGTGACGCATGGAATTCTGCTTGGGGTGTTTGCTTTTCGTTATTATTTTCCTCGGTGCTTGCTTTCCCGAAAGAGTTCTATCCCGACGCTACTTTTCCGTTATTGATACACTGCCTTGTACATGATAGACGACGCTGAGTCTAATGTCACAATTCTTTGTCTTTTTTTTTTTTAAACACAAAAACATGACAGTATACGGCATGGTCATTGAGTTGTAATGCAATACACGAATTAACAAGACGGTAGGGAAAAAAAAAAAACATAAAGAAAGACATGGATTGGTCCATTTCATTAACATCAGCCCACCAGAAACAAGAGTGTTTAACGAAAACTGAATCTATGCACAGTGAATGATGAATCAAATTTTCTTTCTCTCTGGGTTTTCAGAACAATGTTTACCCAGTTCATTTTCAAAGTTATGACAGCTGTAACTGAATGAAGGTGTGGATATCATTATGTAATCTATGCGAAGGTGTTGTTTTCATGACGGATGAATTGTTGACACTTGTTTCCCACCAACTACTTATTACTTTTCAACACGCACGCACGCGCGCGCGCGCGCACGCGCGCGCGCGCGCGCACAACACACACACACCACAACACACAAACGCGCGCGCGCACGCACGCACACACGCACGGACGCACGGACGCACACGCACACACACACACACACACACACACACACAATACATACATACAGAGAGAAGAGAGAGAGAGAGAGAGAGAGAGAGAGAGAGAGAGAGAGAGAGAGAGAGACAGAGAGAACTGAGTTCGAGATTTTTGTTTATGTGAGTCAGTAATATTCTTGCAAGATCCAAGTCTCAGTTGGGTTTTTTGTTTGTTTGTTTGTTTGTTTGTTTTTTTGCGTATCCTAGTCTCAAACCCTGAATACAAGCACAAACACCCAAACAAAGATTTTTAGGTTTACATGCAACCGTTCTGTGTTTGATGATATGTTCTGATGTAGAACTGAACAACCTACCCCATGTAACAGTCAGGAATAAGGTCTCCAGCTGTACTGAGAACAGACAACCGAAAGACAAGGAGGCCTGTGAAAATTGTAACAACGAAACTCAAACACCAATATTACTGCCCCTTTTGAAAAAGAAGTTGCCACGTCATACATGTCGAAAACATTATAAAAGAGAGAGAGAGAGAGAGAGAGAGAGAGAGAGAGAGAGAGAGAGAGAGAGAGAGAAATTATTAATTTTTTTTTAAAAAACAGCCAAAAAACAGCCAGCAACAACAAACAACAACAACAACGATTTGGATTACCGAATGTTCTTTTCAGGTTACAGCGAAATGAATGATTTTGCGGAAGGTGATAAGATTCGACCATAGTTGGCATAACAACACGGAATAGCTCAGTTGGTAGAGCGCCTGACTCGTAATCTTGGTGATCCTGGGTTTGCGGGTTCGAATCTCCGCCGGGGCGTTTCGGTACAGGGGGATTTTTCCCTCGGAATTAACATTAGTTCTGACTCCTTTTCCCATACAGTCCTTCGAATGAGACTATAAACCGAGGTTCCGTGTGTGAACGCACGCATAATATCTTGCACACACGTAAAATCCCATCACCAACTTTCGGAAGAGTAGGCCAGTTTGGCCGTTGGTATGGATGACACGTTACACACAGCATGCACCCTGCGTATGAAATGGAAAGAATGAAGGAAGTAAAGAAACTGAGTGAACGATATTGAACGATATTGACTGGATGACACGGGAAACGACTGAATGAAGCGCCAGCTGGCAGCTCTTCAGTCGGCACTACCCAGGTAGGCAGCCCGTTGTGTAAGCGAGTGTTGATTGTAAAGCGCTTAGAGCTTGGTCTCTAGCCGAGAATAGGCGCTATATAAGTATTCATTATTATTATTATTCATAGACAAATGTAAAATGGGAACATTGCGATGAGAGTCGGCAAAGCAGTGGAAGATAGGAGCAGTGGAAGATAGGCTGGCAAGCAAAAACTGACCCGATGACAGACTGAAAGATTATATACACTAGGATACAGCAGTTTGTTCGTCCGAATTGGAACCACGGATAAACCAAAGTGATGAGAATGTCCTGATTTTGTGCTCAAACCCATTTCATTTCTGTCTAAATCCTTAGTAAAAACAAATAAACACGTGTTACCAAATAAAACTTTGTCTTATGAAGACTATGCAGTCCCAATCTCGTAATTTTTCCCCCACAAAATAATGTTAATAGTCTAAGTTGTACAGACATTTACCGAAAAACCGAAAGTGTAACCAACTTGTTTAAAAGTCAGCTTTGTTTTTAAGATAAAACGTTGGAACAGTCACAGAACTTGGTCAAATTCAAGATTGTTTCATGCAGTCTTTTTCCTTTTCTTTCAAATAGGGCTTTGGTAGGTCCAACGGCCATGTTATGTAGTGACACAGTGCCTAATCGGCGTCACTCCAATCAGGTTTTACTCGACGACAGCCGGTACAGTATTGCAAACGTTCACGCAGATATGTTTCAAGCAGTTTAACGATCTGTGTACCTTCACATCAACATGTGTAATCTATGCGAGTCGACTAAGTTGTGGAAAAAGTGCAAAAAGAAAGAAAAAACAAAACGAGCTGTCCGCAAAACAGTGTGTTGAACTTTTTCTGCAGTCATTTGACCGGCGGTTGATAGAGGGAGACAAAAAAATTGCGGAGTGTCTTCCTCTGAACTGCTACGGACAAGGGTTACATGTAAAGAAACGTCATGGTCTAAATTTAAATGTGCCAACCTGTTTTCTTGACAGTAACAAGTCTGGTTTATTTTTGCTTCTTTCGTAAAGCTGCACCCTATCATAAATTAGTAACTAAAGTTTATACCCGGACTACATTTAAAGAGAGCACATTTGAAATGATAAACATTATGACCTTCAAATGACTGATGAAGAAATTCCGTGCAGCAGAAAACGGAGAGTCCACTCTGAAATACATTTCCATTGTGCGCACTTATTGCCAAAGGCGACATCCTAATGCATACTGACTAACTTCAAACCATACCCTCAAGTCTGTGTAAGTATCCAGTTAAAGTGCACGGTTTTGCTCAAATAAGCGTAATAAATAAACGGTTTAGTAGCAATAACGTTGTGATTTAAGCGTCGACAATGTTGTTATCATAGTCAGAAGTACCATTTTCGATGTCGGAAATAAAAACGAAAGCGTCGTATTGATCGAACAGAAACTGTTCAAAGTCCTTACAAAAATCAAAGACAGTTATAGAAATACTGCATTATTTAAGAAGGAAAACATCATTTGTGTGTGTGTGTGTGTGTGTGTGTGTGTGTGTGTGTGTGTGTGTGTGTGTGTGTGGTGTGCGTGCGTGCGTGCGTGCGTGCGTGTGTGGTGTGTGTGTGTGTGTGTGTGTGTGTGTGTGTGAAACTTTTTTTTTCCCGGTGAATCTTGAGCGCATGATATAAATTCTTGCACGTGCACCCACAGGCCTGCACACACACACACACACACACACACACACACACACACACACACACACAACGCACACACACACACACGCACACGCACACACACACACACAGAGATAAAGAGAGAGACATTCTACATTTCCAGTGCTCTCTCTCTCTCTCTCTCTCGTGGTTTATGCGATGGAGATTCTGATGGCTAAAACTAACTCGAATAGATGGGTCAAGACTGCCATGCAAAGCCTGTAGGATGCTGCTTGATCTAGACTCACGTGATAAAAGAAGCTATAGACTTTAAATATCAATTGTAATCTGTATGTGTTTGAATATGTTTTTGTTTGGGCAAATCAAGGTGTAGATAAAATAAATGCTTTCTTACATGATTTGAAGGAAAGATTGATTTTATGTGGGTAGCAGGAATGGGATTTTCATAATAAGAATAGCAATAGATTTTGTGTGCACAGAACGTTTTGTACGGTTCCTGATATGAAAACACAACTATGACTAAATTTAGATAGACATTTGAAAATTATTTTAACTAAATTCAGATATGGTGTCTCGGAAATCGCCGGACATTGCTACCACTATCGATTCTATAATGACAATGATGTAATCTGCCCACTGTGTAAAAACAATAAAGAGGATGAGGTTCATTTTTGTTTGATATTGCCCAGCACTAAGTAGCTTAAGACAACACATTCCTGCAAAATTTCATAAATTTCCAAACCTGTTTTGAACAAGTTTACTTTTTGCTTGTGTACATGCAAGAACCATCAGAAATCTGTCAATTTTCTTGTACAAAGCTTTTCAGCTGCGTCAAGTTGCTATCTCGTAAAACACTATCTTTAACCTTATATTTTGTATCTAGAAAAAAAAAACCCTTGTGTGAAAGGATTGTTCAGTTATTCCCCTTCATGAGGGAATGGCCTATATGTGAATAAAACATCTGAATCTGAGTCTGAATATCTGTCTGTCTGTCTGTCTCTCCTCCCGATCCTCACATTCTTTTTCTCAGTCACTTGCTCCATATCTATTTCCTTGCAATTAGTATGCCTACATGTGTGTGTGTGTGTGTGTGTGTGTGTGTGTGTGTGTGTGTGTGTGTGTGTGTGTGTGTGTGTGTGTGTGTACATGGTGTTCACAAGCGCGTTTTGTGTTACCGGATCCACGATTTTTGACACGGGATCCAAGCCGCAACTTCCCTTAGCCCCTTCCCCCCTCCTCCTCCCCCGTGCTCCTTCTTTATCCCCCGTCCCTTTACACACCCATCCCCTAACCCTCGTCATCTTCCTTTCTCCCCTCATTTTTTTTTAATCTATTTATTTATTTATTCATTTACTCATTTTGTTTACCACTAGCCAAATTAAGAAGAGAGAAGGGAAACTCAGTGCAGAAATCGCAATCAAAGCCTGCCAGACCCAAGCGTGTTGAAGGACATTTGATGTCAGACTGGGAGTTTTGGGGGGTTTATGCAGCGCAGCGCGCGGAGAAGAGTCACCACCCTGTTTATCTCGTTGGCTACGAATCTCCTCACTGCCATCGGATGCTGTATAGACTAGGCACTCTTTGGGTTTTTTTGACAGTGGCTCTTGCGGACTCGTATCGATCGGAGGAAGCCGTGGAGGGGTGTGAGATGGGGGTGGGGGAGAGCGTGTGTGTGTGTGTTGGGGGGGGGGGGGGGGGTAGGTGTATGCCAGCATTTATTTCCAACAGCAAGGTGTGTCGCCCCTGATCAGGTAGACTCTCGCTGCATGCCAATAACGATACACGCGGCGTGGCAGGGAGTTATCGACTCCTGTCAGACCCTGACTGGGAAGATAGGATTGCGTGTCGATAGAGCTACGGGACACCGGCGCTACGTGTCAATAGCGTCACGTGACAATCGTGCGACGTAGCATTACAACTACGTTCATTAGCGCTACGTACCGATAGTGCCACGTGTCATGACCACTAGGGTCAATAAAGCTACGTACCGATAGTGCCATGTGTCATGACCACTAGGGTCAATAAAGCTACGTACCGATAGTGCCACGTGTCATGACCACTAGGGTCAATAAAGCTACGTACCGATAGTGCCACGTGTCATGACCACTAGGGTCAATAAAGCTACGTACCGATAGTGCCACGTGTCATGACCACTAGGGTCAATAAAGCTACGTACCGATAGTGCCACGTGTCATGACCACTAGGGTCAATAAAGCTACGTACCGATAGTGCCACGTGTCATGACCACTAGGGTCAATAAAGCTACGTACCGATAGTGCCACGTGTCATGACCACTAGGGTCAATAAAGCTACGTACCGATAGTGCCACGTGTCATGACCACTAGGGTCAATAAAGCTACGTACCGATAGTGCCACGTGTCATGACCACTAGGGTCAATAAAGCTACGTACCGATAGTGCCACGTGTCATGATCACTAGGCTCAATAAAGCTACGTACCGATAGTGCCACGTGTCATGACCACTAGGGTCAATAAAGCTACGTACCGAAAGCACTACTTTTTTTTTATCGCCACGTGTCCACAGCGCTGTTCGTGAACAGCGTCACGTATACGGCTCAGTAGCAATACTAAAGTTGATTGATGACGATTCTGTCCGTGTGATTGCCCGTCCGTGTGTGAATGGATTCTCCTTTATATTCATGTTGTATATCCTTGTCCCTATCTATTTCTTTCCATCAACTGTAAGGTTAGGGTCAGCACAGATCGATAACTTTCACAGGTGTCACAAGCGCGTATTCCTCTCTCTCTCTCTCTCTCTCTCTCTCTCTCTCTCTCTCTCTCTCTTATATTCATGTTGTATATCCTTGTCCCTATCTATTTCTTTCCATCAACTGTAAGGTTAGGGTCAGCACAGATCGATAACTTTCACAGGTGTCACAAGCGCGTATTCTCTCTCTCTCTCTCTCTCTCTCTCTCTCTCTCTCTCTCTCTCTCTCTCTCTCTCTAGCGTAAATACCATTCACAGGTAAAAAGGGGCAAGCGGAGAGCAGAGGTATGCGGCAAGTCCCGACAAGAAAAGACAAGCAGCCTCTGTTCATCTTCCCCGTCCGGTTTCTTTTTCCAACGCCACCCAGCCTGGTCTGTGATGTTGCAGCTGATGGTAGAATGGACGACAGTCAAGATACTTGCAATATGAGCGTTCTGTGTGATGTAAAGCCCTCCTCCCTCCCTCCTTTCCCGAGACTGCATCAGGCACACAGGACGGAGACACTCGACTATAAAACAGAACATTGATAACCAGTCGATGACACACGTCCTCGAAAGCTAGGCCATGAACTAGACAAATAAAAGTTCTGGTGAAAATTCTGCTAAAAGATTTTCATGACAATGTATGAGCAGGAAAGGCCATTTATCACACAACAACAGAAAACTGAATCAGCGATGACGACAGGAAACGCTCGCATGGTGGAGAGCAGTGAGGTTTCTGATGGTTTGTGTGGATTTATTCATTGAGTGACGGCTGACTCAAGCAGTCCATGGATACAAATACTCCAATGTTTGCAAGAATCGACAAAGCAAATGGTCAGCTTCATCCGGACTTCTAGTGAGGACATGAAACAGGACTCCGACACTGGACCAGCTGTCGACGATGGCAATCCTGTCGACCCCCTTTCAACTGTGCACACCGTGCTCATAGTTGTGATTCAGGATAAGGCAGGGGTTTAAAACAACAACAGATCGTGTTCGATGTATTGTCTTTCAGATCTTGCATCCGTGTTTTGGATTCCAAATCGCTATATTCGTTTGTGAAAGAATTGATTGGGCAGTATCAAGGAATATTTGTTCTATGAGGAATTTCAACCCCCACCAACCTTCTGTTTTGTGAACTGGCTTTGTAAAGCTTGAACACATTCATTCATTCATTCATTCATCATTCTCCATCTCTCTCTCTCTCTCTCTCTGCTCTCTCTGTCTCTCTTCTCTCTCTCTCTCTTTCACACAACAATGGTTGTTGTGTGAGAATGATTTTGTACTAGAACATACACAAGAAACACAAATGAGTGATGGAAATGGAAATAATTCTTAATTTTTGCTTAGTTGTGTAGAAACCTAATTTGCAGTTTTTCTTTTGTTTTCTTTTCTTCAATGCATGAAAAAAGACATTGTACCCCGTTGACAAAAAGGCTATTAGCCAATGTCAATAAAAGATGTCAGTGTCAGTGTCAGTCTCTCTCTCTCTCTCTCTCTCTCTCTCTCTCTCTCTCTCTCTCTGTGAATACTATATTTGTTAAATTGTTAATTTTCTTTTTAATTACATGCGCTGCTTCACAGTATCAGACAGAAATGACTCCAGTTTACACACCCCTAGCCCACTCCGATTATATTCTGGCACAGGGTCGTTTCTCGCTCTTCATGTAAAAACCGGCTAAATCCTTCATTGAATTTTCCACGTCCTATTCGGTTACGTCTTTCTGAAACAGTTCACCTCGCAGTTTCCGCCTCCGGCTTCTTTCCTACCTTTCACTTATAGAAAAGAATGAACTTGAGACTTGCTTTCGTATATAGCAGCAAAGTGTTGACTCAAATGCTGTATGACAACAGCAGAAACAACTATACTTTTTGGAACGTACGCAACGGCTTAGTCCAGAAGAAAAAGATCGGCAACATCTTTAAACAAACTTTTGGCCTAATACTTCTTTCGTGCCGCGTCGTTGTGTCATTCACGGCTTGCCAGTGCTCAATGAACCGTACAGCTCTCACATATGCATAACGTAGACAGTAACAAAGGGCTTCTTCTCTTATGTGTCATTTAACCATTCACGACTTTACAATGCCCAAAATGGACAGTGATGTTCACAAACATGCATAATCATCACAAGACCGAAAACCTTCTCCCTGGGGCCAGGAGGCATGTAATGACTACTGAGGCAAAACTGATGAGAGAGAGAGAGAGAGAGAGAGAGAGAGAGAGAGAGAGAGAGAGAGAGAGAGAGAGAGAGAGAGTACTGCAGCTTCCCATTGGTGCAAACCAGCCTCTAATTCAAGTAGTATATATGATAACAGTCCTACACCGTTGAAGAGTCATTCCCCTGCCGTACGGGATGACAAGACAACCTGCACTGATTTCTCAGGTGCACAAGATGATGATCCTATTTTTAGCCTTCTCTTCCTATGTTAACTCAACCTCTGCATTTTGCAAAGTAATTATACACAGAAGGTACCCGCGAACGTGCGCGCGCACGCCTGTTTGTGTATACGTGCGTGCGTGCGTGCGTGTGTGTGTGTGTGTGTGTGTTGTGTGTGTGTGTGTGTGGTGTGTGTGTGTGAGAGAGAGAGAGAGAGAGAGAGAGAAGAGAAAGAGAGAGGAGAGAGACAGAGACAGAGACTGTGTGTGAGTGTACGTGTTGGTGTGTGCGCTCGCGCCTTTGTAAAACGCCTTGAGATATACAAAATACAAGGCATAAATAAAAAAAAAAAACGTAAGCAAACATGTTTCTATTCAATAAACAAAACCTTTTTATATAAAATTATTTAAAGAGAAAAAAAATCCCTCTAAAGTAAAACAAATTGACAGAAGAATTTGATGTTCTCGGTAGTCTGTGGTCATCCAACGGCTTTAAACACCTAAACAAATCATCTGTCCAACTGCTTAGAGATGTTGTTCCTTTCTTCCTTATGGAGATAACAAATGAATGAATTCATAATGACGGGTTATAGTAATCAAAGTGTATGTGTGTGTGTGTGTGTGTGTGTGTGTGTGTGTGTGTGTGTGTGTGTGCGTGCGTGCGTGCGTGCATGCGTGCGTGCGTGCGTGCTGTGTACACACACACACACACACAATATATATATATTATAATATATATATATATATATATTTGTGTGTGTGTGTGTGTGTGGTGTGTGCGTGCGTGCGTGCGTGCGGTGCGTGCGCGTGCGTGCGTGTGCGTGCGTGCGTGCGCGTGTGTGCGTGCGTGCGCGTGCGTGCGTGCGCGTGCGTGCGTGCGTGTGCGTGCGTGCGTGCGTGCGTGCGTGCGTGTGTGTGTGTGTGTGTGTGTGTACGTGTGTGTGTGTGTGCGTGTTTGAAGCCTAAGGGCTGAGAGTTGTGGTTATTGCAATCTGATTTTTTTTTAAATACAGTACAATACAGTACACCACAATACAGTGCAATGCAATACAATGGCAACGTCCTTTTGGGATTTGTAGGTTCATAACAATACGCAAAAGGTCGTCGCCATAAAATCACGGTCACACTAATCGCATTATTGAACATTTAAGGGCAATATTGATGTGTATTAATTCCTCAGGAAAGTATTTCATCCAGAAAAATAGGGCTGGTGAAAGTATCAAACTTATTTTCTACGTACTATAAATTCATCAGGCATTATTTCGAAGTTTTACTTAACAAATTACAAAGGTTAAACGATGAACGTACTTTGAGACATGGTTTTGGCAGAGACTGATGACATAAAGCTGCCTACCTGGGGCAGCAAATTACAAAATTCATCACCTGCTTCATTCTCCTTATAGTCTCAACACATTCTCTCTTCTCTCGACAGTCCACGCCGTCGTCTCTTTTCTATTGCAAGCTCATGATCACAAGAACGAGTAGTGTCACTGTTGATAACAAACAAGTAGGGTCGCTAACTCTTTCTCATTATGATGAAATGAAGTGCTCGCCCCTAACTCCAAACGAATTCTGCTTACAGGAAAAATCGCGTTGCAAAAACGCTAACAAAGAGCACACAGAACAAACAAGGAGGCATCCCCCCAAAAGAACGTTGCAAAGTTATTCATAGTTCCTGTGCCTGACACATGTGTCTCCTTGTTTGCTCTGTGCCTGGCACATGTGTCTCCATGTTTGCTCTGTGCGTTCTGTGCCTGACACATGTGTCTCCTTGTTTGCTCAGTGTGCTCTGTGCCTGACACATGTGTCTCCTTGTTTGCTGTGTGCTCTGTGCCTGACACATGTGTCTCCTTGTTTGCTCTGTGCCTGACACATGTGTCTCCTTGTTTGCTCTGTGTGCTCTGTGCCTGACACACGTGTCTCCTTGTTTGCTCTGTGCCTGACACATGTCTCCTTGTTTGCTCAGTGTGCTCTGTGCCTGACACATGTGTCTCCTTTTTTGCTTTGTGCGCATTGTGCCTGACATGTGTCTCCTTGTTTGCGCTGTGCCTGACACACGTGTCTCCTTGTTTGCTCAGTGTGCTCTGTGCCTGACATGTCTTTTTGCTCTGTGCGCTCTGTGCCTGACATGTGTCTCCTTGTTTGCTCTATGCCTGACACATGTCTCCTTGTTTGCTCTGTGTACTCTGTGCCTGACACATGTGTCTCTTTGTTTGCTCTGTGTGCTCTGTGCCTGACACATGTGTCTCCTTGTTTGCTCTGTGCGCTCTGTGCCTGGCACATGTGTCTCCTTGTTTGCTCTGTGCCTGACACATGTGTCTCCTTGTTTGCTCTGTGCCTGACTCATGTGTCTCCTTTTTTGCTCTGTTACTCTGTGCCTGACACATGTGTCTCCTTGTTTGCTCTGTGCCTGACACATGTGTCTCCTTGTTTGCTCCGTGCACTCTGTGCCTGGCACATGTGTCTCCTTGTTTGCTCTGTGTACTCTGTGCCTGACACATGTGTCTCCTTGTTTGCTCAGTGTGCCCTGTGCCTGGCACATGTGTCTCCTTGTTTGCTCAGGGTACTCTGTGCCTGGCACATGTGTCTCCTTGTTTGCTCTGTGTACTCTGTGCCTGGCACATGTGTCTCCTTGTTTGCTCTGTGTACTCTGTGTCTGACACATGTGTCTCCTTGTTTGCTCAGTGTACTCTGTGCTGACACATGTGTCTCCTTGTTTGCTCAGTGCACTCTGTGCCTGACACATGTGTCTCCTTGTTTGCTCAGTGTACTCTGCGCCTGACACATGTGTCTCCTTGTTTGCTCTGTGTACTCTGTGCCTGACACATGTGTCTCCTTGTTTGCTCAGTGTGCCCTGTGCCTGACACATGTGTCTCCTTGTTTGCTCAGTGCACTCTGTGCCTGACACATGTGTCTCCTTGTTTGCTCAGTGCACTCTGTGCCTGACATGTATCTCCTTGTTTGCTCTGTACCTGACACATGTGTCTCCTTGTTTGCTCTGTGCCTGACACATGTGTCTCTTTGTTCTGCGTGCTCCGTGCTTGACACATGTGTCTCCTTGTTTGCTCTGTGCCTGACGAATGTGTCCCCTTGTTCGCTCTGTGCCTGACACATGTGTCTCCTTGTTTGCTCTGTGTGCTCTGTGCCTGACACATGTGTCTCCTTGTTTGCTCTGTGTCTGACACATGTGTCTCCTTGTTTGCTCTGTGTACTCTGTGCCTGACACATGTGTCTCCTTGTTTGCTCTGTGCCTGACACATGTCTCCATGTTTGCTCTGTGCCAGACACATGTGTCTCCTTGTTTGCTCTGTGTGCTCTGTGTTGACACTTCCGCCAGGCGATTTGGTGTCGTAGGCCAGCATTCGTTCGGAGCTGAGAAAGACTATCCTTCTTTTTCGTCATTTACTTATTTATTTATTGATTGATTTACTGTTCCCTGCTTCACTTCAGATTTCCTTTCATATTTCCAATATTGCCGGGTTACTGAGGAGCACTGCCAGCTTCAGACGAAAGACATAAGAGAATGATGCTTTAATTCTGAGAGGGATGCCTACCTTGTACACCGTTTTAGGCCGTCTCCACAAGAACAGTCAACAGACCTAGCTATGTGGGCCTGGTAGTATAGGCCCAGCTATAGGCGTAGCTGTATAGGCTTAGCTATGTAGGATTAATGCGTCAGTCCGTCTCACACACATACAAATACGCGCAGGGGCGCGCGCTTGCTCGACGAAAACAGTACACACACACGTACACGCACACACGCGCACGTCGTGCGCGCGCCTACAACCTCCGCGAAAATCACCACACACACAACACACACACACGCACACACACGCACCGCGCGCGCGCGCGCACACACACACACACACAACACAACACACACAAACACACAAATTCGCATACGCCCTCGACGAAAACAACAACAACAATAACACACACACACACACACACACACACACACACACACACACACACACACACCACACACACACAATGCGAGTGCGCTCGAGCGTGCTCTCAACAACAGCTTTACCGCGTTCCTCCATTCGATTGATCTCGAACAGCTGGATCCGTTTCAGCGTTGCTTATACATGCGCCATTCGTCATGTTTTTGCTTTATGTTGTTTTTTTTTTCCTTCAACTCCTGATCGACTGTATGATTGATTCGTTGTCACCGAAAACGTCGCCTTTACGCCGAAAAATCAAAACGGTTACGGATACACACAATATTTCATCTTCGCACTCGCAGACTACGATGGTAATCCTACACCACTCTGCTTCTAATTATTACGAACAGATTTAAGATGTGTATCTTTGGAGAAAGGGGGCAGGGGAGGAGGGCTGACGTGGATTCAAGACGGACAAGCTGTTACGTGTGCAGACCTTATTACGTATATGACATCTGGGACAGAATTAATTTCAACTGAAAGTGGCGTTAGAGCTCGACAACCTGGCAGAAGTCCATTGTGACACGGGGCGCATTCACATTCTGCTCATGCCAGTTTGTGCGGTTCTAAATCAGCCATCAGATCATTAAGAATCTCGGTGTAACACGCCAGAGTCATTGTACAACGGGAGGACTGCCATAAGTCAATATGGCGTTCAGCAGCTAAGCTTTACATATTTCCTGAGTACCTATGGCGAACGCCGTAAACACGACTTTGTGAGCATGATTTAACTAAGTGCATTATTATCAGATCACTCTTAAAGCATATTACAATTCTTTGAAATTTTCTTGGATTCTCTTTCCAGTTATAAGTTGGACATATATTTGACACTCCATGTTGCATTCAATTCCCGCCATATTGCACTTTTTTTTTTTCTTGATGTTCATAAATGTATCTGAAACTTTCTCAGAACATTCTAGCCTGCTCATTATTTACTTAAAATTGTTCTGTCCCTTTCATTTGATAATTATCATTATCTGCAAGCTTGGATAGTTTGTGCTCAGTATCCTCCATGTTCATTCCAGTTATATTTTTTATTCCATCCAATCATTATCTACGATGAACAAATACAGGGATACCGGATATCCCTGCCTGCAACGAGTTAATGTACTGGACCAATATTAGCACAAACCATTCACATTTACAGTAGCTTTTATCCATGTGTGGGGTGTTTTTACCCAGCAAAGTATTTACCAAAGCCAAATAATTCTGTGAACTTCTTCACCCAGCTGTCTTCCATCTGTATTATTGTCTTCTCTCTGTTGAGTGCTCCAAAAGATTCCCAGCCACAAAATTCTGGTCAAACAAATAAAGCAGACACACAGAACTCTGCCATGCCAAACTCTCTCCCTGTTGAGTGCTCCAAAAGATTCCCAGCCACAAAATTCTGGTAAAAAAAAATAAATAAATAAAGCAGACACACATCAGAACTCTGTCATACCAAATTCAGGTATGTCTACTGTCAAAGTTAAAGTGTCAAGTGTAACTCCCGAACTTTTCAAAAGGAAGACGACCGTCGCGAAATGCTGGTTTGTGAATAAAGTCAAAAAGACGACATAATGGGGATGCGCACAGGGTTGCCAGGTGTATCGTACATTCTGACAAATGAATGAATTGACTGTGTGCTAGCAGCTCGATGACATCTTCACTTCGATCGCCGTTTCTAACGTTAACTCTATTCGGGTTCTCAAATTACGCACTCAATAACCATAGTCTTATGATTGGATCTGTATCCAAATAAACCAATGGACATCACACCAGGGACATCAGGACAACGATCATCACAGATGCCTGACAACTGAAAGACTCACGAGACGTTTCCAAGAACTCTTCTTCTTCTTCCGTTGAGTCTCCACAATCAACAGGCTGATTATTATGAGACTGTGAACGGGGATCTGCTGCAAAAAAAAAAAAAAAAAAAAAAAAAAAAATCATAAAAAACCCTCCACCGTATTCTAATTCCTTTTTCATAAACATGAGATTACACACATTCATACCACAAAGTGACACCCCCCACCCCTAACTTACCTACTCACTAGCCTACACAAAAAAAGCAAAACAAAACAAAAAAAGGTAAAAGCTAAGTGCGGAGCTGCCAGCAGGCTACCACGGTCACTTTTCATCCATTACTATGGACTAGCTGGCCCCAGGCTGCAGTAAGCAGCTCAGGCCCGCAACATCCTTCCACTCATCCATGCGCACAACAAGACAGCTTTATGTAGCAATCTACTGAAGGTGCCTATTGACCAGTGACACAAATGTGTCAGGGGTTTTGGCATCAACAGTATCCTGGGGGAGGGAGTTCCAGTCCACAATTGTTCTTGGGAGGAACGACATTAGCCGGTAGTCGGTGTCTGCAGCTAGTTGATTAAACTGCTGATCGTGACTTCGTCGCTCTCTCTTCTTGGGAGGATGGAGCTGCTGTTTTAACCTCGGGCAGCTGACTAAGTTGTTCTTGGTTTTATAGAACATGGAGAGTCTTGCTTTCTTCCTTCTGTTCTCAAGGGACATCCAACCTAGAGTCTGCAGCATGTTGGTAACGCTGGCAGTACGTTGGATGCGGTTAAGCACAAAGCGGGCTGCCCTACTCTGAATTTTTTCTAACTTCACCTTGTGCTGTTTCTCATAGGGGTCCCGGACGGATGCCGAATATTCAGCAGAGGCCTAACAAATGTTTTATAGGCTTTAGCCTTTATGCTAGGGGAGCTGATTTTCAAATTATGTCTGAGGAACCCCAGGGCCTGGTTGGCTTTGGTCCAGATGGAGTTGATATGATTGTCCCAATCCATCTTGTTCTGCAGATTGACTCCAAGATATTTCGCAGAGTCTACAACTTCCTGGGTGTGGCCGCGGAGATGGTATTCACACTGTAATGGCCGTCGCTTTCGCGTGACAGGGAGGGTGCTGCACTTTGCAGGGTGAAACTGCATGTCCCAACGCTTCTCCCAACAGCAAGCTGGTTGTTGTTCCGTTTATGAGTGAACAGCTCCGTCACGCGCTGTCAGAAGTGGGATAAAGAACTTTTCCGACGCTAAAGCAAGGCCACTGGCTCTAAAATTCGATTGCTTTTTCCGCGAACCGATCGTCACCGTGACTTTTGGCTATAGCCACCACTACTATCGAACCGCCGTCAAGCTGCGATTTTGTAAAGCCAGAAGGCCGATCTCGAAACAAGAGGTTTTTGGTGTACACCACTGCGACAAAGTTGAATAGTGACGCATTCGATGTTCAGCTCGCAAGTCTTCTTTACTCGCTGAGCGATGAGTCACAAAAAGTTTACGCTACATTCACAATCGAAACAATACGTCATTTGCCGATGTATTAGCGATTTTCGACGCATATTTCAAGTCAGCGTCATTCACTCAAGGCAACAACTACCTGGCGAGAATATTGAAAGCTATATTCGGTCTTTGTATGAACTTGCAGAACATGCGGGCTTTCCAAATAAAGATGAAGTTAATTAGAGACAAAGTAGTTATCGGTATGCTTGATAAGGATCTGTCTGAGAAGTTGCAACTTCACCAGTGCTTCGACTAAAAAAAATACTGCTCTGCAGGCACGTCAGTATGAGCAGGTCATAAAGCCACTCACCTGACGAGACGCTGCTCATCTGCTGGGTCCCTATGGTGGTGTGGGAGTGGGAATAAAAAAAAGGGGGGGGGGGGGGGGGGGGACAGAATATGGAGGGGGGTGGAAGAGGGTAACGAGGGAGGGAGAGATCGAGAGAAAGAGTTCATATCTCTCCTCCCACACAAACGTATGCGTGGGGTGGGTGGGGGTGAGAAATTCATGCAAATAGTGTTGTTGGGGAAAAAAAAAGGGGGAATGGGGTGGGGAGGGGGGGGGAAAAGAGGGGGGGGGTATTATGGGTGAATTATGGTCATAATGAGACTAATTGTGGGGAGTTTTCACACGCATACACACCCATTCTCTCACACACACACATATATATATATAATATATATATATATATATATATATATACAGAGAGAGAGAGAGAGAGAGAGAGAACATATTTTTTTAAAATGATGATAATGATCATAAGTGTCATAAGTAGGATAAACAATGCTATAGGATGTTGATCATTGTCATGAGTGAAATAACATGATAGCATTGGTATGATAATGCAATTGAGCAGAAAACTGGAAATGATCAATGACTGATGAATAGTGACCGTTGTCATAGGTGTAATCACACTATCACACACACACACACACACACATATAACACACACACACACATATATGTACAAACACTCATCCACATCAACACACACACACACACACACACACACACACACACACACACACAAACACAAATATGGGGTTTTGAATAAATATATAAATAATGATAATAAAGCTTATTGGGTGATGGCCATTTAATAACAACAGTGTTGCAGGATGATAATCATTCTTGTTACTAAAATTTAAAAAAAAAATGGGAACCTTGATGGGTGATAGTCATTTGATAACAACAGTGCTACAGGTTGATAATCATTGTTGTTACTGGAATCATAACTGAGATAGTTGGCAGGCTAGGTCGCTGGCTGTACTGCATGGATGATTTGAAGACTTGCCATTGTGGAATATAGTGGACATGTGATGTCTCAGTCTGGAGTGCCCTGTCCTCAGTCTCACAAAGGTCTGATCTGGGCATCCGGTAGTGTCCATCCCTCTGCCTTTTTGGTTTTTGGTTCTCCTTGATAATACTTTGATTTTTTCAAGTAGGGTGCTGCTCAAGCCATCTGCCTTTTTGGTTTTTGGTTCTCCTTGATAATACTTTGATTTTTTTCAAAGGAGACTTCCTGTTCTAGTTGGGGCTGCTGTTCTCCTTCCTTTGCCAAATGGTCAGCTTCCTCATTGCCATATATTGCAGTATGACGGTGATCACTGGATGACAGTATTTCCAGTGACTGATGATGGTTGGTGAACATTTGGGATCAGTAGTACTATTGGGTGAGGGTCATTGTAATGTAGGTGGAATAATGCAGCACTTGGTACAATAGTGCCAGTTGGGGGAATAAAGGAAGATATCAATGACTGGTGGGTGATGATCATTGTCATAAGTGAGATACTGTAGGATGGTCATAGTGATAAGTGAAATAATGTGGTGGCATTAGTATAATACTGCCGGTTCAGGAACAGGGTGGAGGGGGGGGGGGGGTCGATGACTGATGGGTGATGATCATGAATCATTCGAGATCAACAGTACTGTTGGATGATGATCATTGTTATACCAGTTGGATAATGTTGTGGCATTGGTGTAATAATGCCGGTTGGGGGAATGAAGGAGGTAAATAATGATTGATGGATGATGATTACTGTCATGGTGTGAGTGTGATTCACAGTAGTGTGGGATAATGGTCATTTACAAAATTGGAATTGTATACTGGCCTTAGTATGTTAATGCCAGTTGGGGGAATAGAGGAAATGATCTATGACTGATGGATGATGATCATTATCATAAGTGAGATCCACAGTACTACAGGACGATGATCATTGTCATAAGTGAGATAATGTGGTGGCATTGGTGAGATAATGCCGGTTGGGGGTGGAAAAAGGAAAATGATTGATGATTGATGGATTAGTTTGAATCATTCCAGCTCTCTTCCTTTCTCACAACCTCTCCTCCATCCCTTTCTCTCTATACCCCCTCCCCCAATTTCCCCATCCCACCTTATTCTTATGCACATCCCATGTACATATATAGCATATCTATAACAACACATGTAGAGCAAAATAATATATATATATATATATATACCCCAAACACCATCTCCACCATCCACTGATCCAGGTATACATACTCATAGACATGATATACACATGTGAACAATCTATATGCATCTCTCTCTCTCTCTCTCTCATTATATATATATATATATAATTTTCCCCTCATACACACCCTCAAGTGCCCCCTTCCAAGAATAAGACTCCTCATCTACCACTCTCTCACTTTCTTTTACACACTCTCAAGCACCCCCTTCCAAACATAACACTCATCTACCACTCTCTCTTTATCTCTATCTCTGCTTCTGTTTGTCTTTTCCCTCTATCTGCCTCTCTTTTTCCTCCAGGTGAAATTTGATTGGACACTGAATTTTCCTTTTTCCCATTACACACACACACACACACACACACACATTTAAGCACGTCATCGTACGTTTACGTATGTTTTCATACGTAATTTCCAATACGTAATTATTTGTTTTTCTTTTCTGTTTATGTCTCAAGTCTTGAAGATGGTCTATGACCGAAACGTTGTCGATATTTGTTCTGTTTTCCCTTTTTTTTAAAATCTTGTGAGAATCTTCAAAAACATTTATTATATATATATTATATAAACGAACTTCAAAGTGTAAGGAAAAACTGTAAACACACACCCAATAGGCAACTTATTCAAAAGAGTAAGGTAAAGGATGGTAGTAGTACGCTTCAGAAAACAAACAAAATGATAGAATGACATTTCAAGACTATCTGAAGAGCTGTAAATCCATAATTCACCTCTAAAGACGAAGTTTTCACTGGCAAATTACGAACACGCGATCGGAAGCGGCCATTTTGATTTTCCTGCTGCGGGTCTACAATGACATGAAAAATTAAGGAAACAAAATAAGGCCAGCAAAGTTTTGGACAAACATATGTATTTTCATACATGATATATCATTGTCCAACGTTTTATTATTAGAAAATAATTTTAGCTTACATTTATTTTGCTTGATAATGTTCACTGCGGGCACCTGTGCTAGAAAATCGTCTGCAATTTTGGCTCATCTTTTTTTATTTATTTCTCAAAATAAAAAACGATTTTGAAATTATTTCAAATCTGAAACCAATTATAACATTGTAAAGAACAATATACCAAAGTATTGTGCTTGTTGCACGAAGTGCACAATTCTGGTTAATTCTGTAACATAGAACCCCCGCTATCAAGACTCCAGATTTCTGAGCGAAGACACGAGACTAGTCATGTCAATGCAGTCACACACAGAGGTGCTGGTCACTGAGCAGAGGTCACTGGGTCAGAGGTCACTGGGGCGACAACTTCAGTGTCGGCATGCATGGTGCTTCCTGTTCCACAGAAGGTGCTATTTGTTCTCAGAGCCAGTCGTTTAAAATCGCAGTCAAGGCAAACACGGTAAAGAAAGAGGATTTGGAGATCCTACTTCTAGGTCCACATGTTCAAAATGACAGCACAAAGCACACAGAACAAACAATGAAACATCCCAGAATGTCTCCTTGTTTGTTCTGTGTGCTCTGTGCTGTCATATCTGCTGGGCGATTCGGTGTCGTAAGCAGCATTCCTTTGGAGTTATGGGCATGTGTTTGTTTCATCATGGGAGCAAGAGTTACCCTACTTGTTTGCTATTTACTGTTTAGTATTGTTCCCTGTTTCACTTCACATTTACTTTCATTTTAATTTTTAATGTTAACTTACAAAAAAAAAAAAAAAAAAATCATTTTCGCACATGGCACCAATGTAAACAAAAAAGAATTATCATTTTGGCACATGGCACCTATGTAATCTTATCAGTATTATTGATACTGTTAATATTAATGGTGAAATATGTTTAGACGTCCGTGCCAAAGTAAACATCCCTTGTATTGAAGACCATTGAAAAACTAAAAAATAAAAAAAAATAAAAATAATAATAAAAAAGAAAGAAAAAAAAAAAAGAAAAAGAAAAGGAAAAAAAAAAAAGACATTACTTCCCCCTTTGCATTTATACGTCAGAACATGATTGGTTTGACGTACCCACCTTAAAAGAGGGAAGATGTCGCGCTACGCCTGTTTGTGAATGAAGTGAAGAAAAGACAACAGGAGGGGAGTGTGCACAAGGTTGCCGGGGACAACAGAACAACAGTCATCACGGATGCCTTGCAATGGAAAGACTCGGAGACGCTTCCAATCATTCTCTAGTTGTAACGTTTATGGGTGAACAGGATCACCACAATGACCGTTGGTCCACATGAGCTGAGAGGAACTCACGGAATTCAAAGTTTGACAAGGTTTGTCGGCCATAGTTTAGGAGGTCAGTTTCTCCCGGTGTAACGAAAAGTTTTAACTTCCCGAATGGTTTAACTCCCAGGGAGTTAAACTGTTCATTTGTAAATTTTAACTCTCTGGGAGTAAAAAAAAACTAGAATATAAAAAACTAACTCCCTCTGTGTTTCGGTTTGACTCCAGGGGAGTTATTCTGACATACCACCAGAATGACTCCCACCCACCACCCACCACCCACTCCCCGCACCTCGTTATCACCCATGCATCTTATATATATATATATATATATATATCGAAATGTGTGTGTGTGTGTGTGTGTGTGTGTGTGTGTGTGTGTGTGTGTGTGTGTGTGTGTGTTCTTACACTAACTTGCTAGATCAAGACTTGTCAGGTAGAATTGTTTCCTTCGATGTTATTGGTTTCTGTGAATTAGTCACGTGTCCTGAATGTTATTGAAAAATGTGTGTTTTTCTGATTGGCTGGCCCACTTTCATTTTTAGCTTGGCACACGCACACCACTACACCTGTGACGAGTCACTTGACAACTTCATCAGATCGGTACCAAGCAGCCACCCTCTTGTACAAATTGTACAGAAACAGGCGCCAACCCCCCCCCCCCCTCCCCTTCTCTATCCCATGTGTCTCACACACAAATTTCTAATCTATGCCAACCCTTTTTCTCCTTCCTTCTCTCCCAGATGCAGCGAGTCAATACAAACAATTTTACGTCACGTCGCGACTACTCGTCATTCTCTCCCCACCTTCCTTACCCTCTCAACCCCCCCCCCCCCCCCCCACTCCCTAATTTGGCGGCATGACACAATGAAAAATTGAAAAATTTCCATTTCTACACCATTTGAGTGTAATGGCCTACACTTATGGGTGACTGTTTGATAGTCGCATAGATTCCATGGAGAGAGAGAGAGAGAGAGAGAGAGAGAGAGAGAGAGAGAGAGAGAGAGAGAGAACGCCAAAGACTGAAGGTACAGTATTTCTACCAAAGGCATCAAACCATTAATTCATGTATATACAGACTTTACATACAGATTAAATACAAAAAGGCATAGTAAAATATCAAGGACATGCATAGATGAGCACATGAATATGTACACGGACATTTCCTTTCCCTATGATGATGATGATCATGAACATTAAATCCCCTTCTCCATTCTCTTACAGAAAGACATCTGGGAATAGGTGGGTGGGAGTCATCTTAGTCGTGATCAGATTAACTCCCCCTCTGTTACAAAGTAACTCCCTGGGAGTCAGAGAACACGTGTATACATTAACTCCCAGGGGAGTTATTCTAAACTGTGAAAACCTGACTCCCCTTAATGGGCAGGGAGTTAAACTTTTACATGCCTGGATTAACTCCCGGGAGTTAATATATACTAACTCCCAGGGGGGTCATTCTGTTACAGGGTGGGAGTTAAGTCTGATATATGTACAAAATGACTCCCCCCTTAATGTTTCAAAGATTTGTTGAGACTTGTACAAAAAAGATTTTAGAACATTTTGAAGTTTTACTGAGTGGAGTTATTTTGGCACAGGGTGGGAGTCATTCTAGTTTAACTCCCGGGGAGTTAAAATTTACATATGAACAGTTTAACTCCCTGGAGTTAAACCATTCGGGGAGTTAAAACTTTTCGTTACACCGGAAACGAGGTTGGATTTGTAGGCGAAATACAAGTACCGAACACCAGATGTTATTGTTATGGCCACAGTCCCCACCTGTGTAAATC
>CM065726.1:58767966-58777966 GCA_033310375.1 Conus canariensis
ACTACGATCCATACTGTTGAATAAAAATCGTATTTATTCACCCACTCATTTACTATCCATTCACTTTTCATTTTTTTTTCCATTCATTGAGTCATTTGCTTGCTCACTCATATTCCATTCCATTAGTTCCATCCGTCAGCTCATATCAGTCACAGAGGAGAAACGGTCAGCTCATATCAGTCACAGAGGAGAAACGGTCAGCTCATATCAGTCACAGAGGAGAAACGGTCAGCTCATATCAGTCACAGAGGAGAAACGGTCAGCTCATATCAGTCACAGAGGAGAAACGGTCTTTTTTTTGTGTGCTAGTTTCACGAGATATCGGCTGCCCAAAACACACCCCGTACGTTCTTTAACAACATGTGTTCAGTCTGTTTAGTTAGCCTGTTTTGTATTCCCAGTTCTTATAGAACAGGGAGTACTTAACAATGGGAACGAAGAAATGCTGTCTGTCTGTCTGTCTGCCTGTCTGTCTGTCTGTCTGTCTGTCCGTGGTCAAAATGTGTTCCACTCGCTCCAGACGAAACGTCTGGGCCACCAGCCACCGTTGTAAAGTGGTTAGCGTCGCGGACTCCCGGCTGGGAGGTCGCGAGTTCGATTCCCATCAGTCATGTGGGATTTTTCTGCCCCGACTGGCTGCTGCGCAGAGTTGAGTTTGCTACGGGCTCAATTGGGAAGACTGGGACCGCACAGTCGTGTTTCATCCACTTAATGGATGCGTCTCTGAGAGTGTTGCTCAAATTTTCTGACCAACATTGCAGGTGTCTGTATCTCTCGGGCCTGGTTGACGCCGGGATATATTATGAAGGGAAACGTAGAGTACAGCCCTGTCATGCAGTCTCAGACCGAAATGGAAATCCGTAGCATCATCTTCATCATCCTCATTCTCATCAATCAGCATAAAAAAAAGTCTCAAATTCTGTGACCCTTCATGCCCTGCTCTCATGGTGACCTCAGTGTCGAAGTCCTTTCCACGTCTGTGACCTTGGTTTGGTTCCGTCGGGGTCACCGGTATCAGTGAGACCATGGGGGCTATCGTTGGACGAACGTGGTGGCGCCCTCCGGAGGGAGAGCTCACTTACTCGGGCTCCGCGACTAAGCAATTATTGTCGTCAGTAGGGGGCTTAGTAGGTGGTGTCCTGCGTATGTTAGATCAGAACAGGCGCCACTGAACACGACCGAAGTGACTCGGCAGCAGTGCAGTGTCTCCTCCGGTGGGCTGCCTCTTGACGACTTGACATTGACTGCTCCCTGTGGATTGCCGGTGCCGGGGCTGCGGCGGGGCCGACTGGGCTGTGGCTGTGGACGGGTGTCAGTATTATGAGCGGCGTGGGTGCACTGCCACTGAGGTGGCACAGAAGTTGGGACAGCAAAAAAAAAAAAAAAAAAAAAAAAGAAAAAAAATTCTGGGCCGATCTTTCTGAAATTTTGTTGGCATGTTCATTATGGGTCACGGATGATGCCCGATGTTTTATATTACCAGAGCAGCCGTTACTAACGGCTAAAACGGCCCAGAACGGTTTTCTTCTTTAAGGAATATTTCAGTGACGAAATACATTGTGACGCATGTTTGATTGCGACGTCAACTACATCATGACGCATGTATGATTGTGACATTTTCCAGGAAGATGAACTGGGAGTACATTTATATGCTTTGCATGTTGTTTTTCTGTCGTCTGGTCGCAGACATTAGTATGCCTCGTTCCCGTGGGTCTGACAATGATCCTTTGCCCTCGCCGACAGAAGTGAGTCGGGAGATCCACGTTCATAAGCACAGCTCCAAACGCAAGCTGACCTCCTGGTACATGACCTGGGGTCAGTTCATTGACCATGACATGGACCTCACGCCGGTGTCCATGAGTAAGACTGTCAATTGACCTCTTCTTGATCATGGGGATGCTGCTGCTGCTGCTGCTGCTGTGGTTCATGTAGTTGATGAATATGTCACATGTGTTTGTTGTTGTCGTCGTCGTCGTCGTCGTTGTTGTTGTTGTTGTTGTTGTTGTTGTTATGGTCGTCATTGTTGTTTTGTATTCATTACTTCTGAAGCTGCTCTTGATCTTCCTACTGTTGCTGTTGACGCTGCTGTAGATGTTTAGAGAGAAAGAGAAGCATCAAATTCTACTCGTAGACGACAAAGAGTGATTGGGTCATTCTGTTTGTTGACAGCACCCCTCATGTCCTTGTGAATGCTCTCCACCTAAGACTGCCATGACTCTTTCAACCAGCTCCACAAAGAAGCAAAGGCGATTTTTAAGGGAAACAAAATATTAACGTGCTTCTCTGCTGGATGCCCTGTCATCTGGAATTGTCTTTTAACTGATGGGTCGGCAAAGGCGCTAAAATGTGCAATTTATGATAAACTGAACTGCCTCCTATAACTATGTTATGAGCAGACACCTAAAAACAAGCGTGCTGGAGCTAACCTGATTTTGAAAATTGAAGAAAAGAGTGTTAGCTGTCTTGAATCGTTTTCAGACCAACGCCATGATTGTCAAAACGTTTGTTCAAAATGAAACATGATAAAATAAAACATATACTACAAATAATTTCAAAACTAGATACAGTCAAAACGTAACATGATTCTTGCTGACAAAAACTTCAAATTTACTTGTGATGTTTCAGTTAGGGGCATTAAGGCTCTTTTTCTGCCTTAAAAAAAACAACAACAACATCAAACCATTGTCAATGTTTTCAGCGGTTTAAATATGGGAATATCTGTGCCTCCGTCTGTTTTTCATTGCTTTTACTGTTTTAGACTGTTGTCATTTTTATTTCACTTTATACTATACTGTTCTAAGATGTCGTTTTTCTTTTCTTTTCTTTTTTTTTGTCCAAAAATAAGCAAGACGTGAATTATATTGGAGTACAGACTTATAACATTGTGATGGTGTTCGTAGTGGACCAGCCTATTTGAAAGAAATACATACATTCAATTTGAAAGTGATTAACAGTGTCTACGATGACTGTCACAACTTTCATCACTTTGCAGCATCAGAAGGAAAGATCACATGCTGCAAAGACAACAACATATTCCCTGAGGAACCGCTGCACCCCCAGTGTTTCCCTATCAAACTAGGCCCCAAAGATGCCGACACACGATTCAAAGGGGACTGCATGGAGTTTGTGCGTTCCCTTCCCGCCCGTGACCTCTGTGGACATCTAAAAGGTCAGTGGTTTTTATTTGGCTGGCACACGTGTCGTTCATATAAGACTTGGATTATAGCATGCAACATCAGGAGGAGGTGCATTAGGAGAAGGCGAGGGGGGAGAGCGGTCAAGCTGTTCACAGTTTTGTCCCGTTCAAAAATGGGTAGCGTGATAAATACGCTATGCTGAAAGGTAGATGACTATGGGACGAAATTGCAGCGAAAAAAAAGAAAAAGAAAGACATTATTACATTACCCAACGACCGGGGGAAGAAATGATAACAATGGTAATCGAGAGCATGGAGCTCAGTAATAAATGAGACAGATATACTATCAGAGAATGACAGGGAGCAAAGGGAATTACAGACTTAAGAAGAAGATCCCATATATCAAGCTTGATTTTTTTTCCCTTTGATTTGGAAAAAGGATGACACGAGAGAGAGAGAAGAGAGAGAGAGAGAGAGAGAGAGAGAGAGAGAGAGAGAGTACTTCATTCATCAGTGGCCGATGTTTCACCTGAAAGCTTCTTCAATGCCTGATAACATTGGCTCTGTTGCCCACATAAGGTTTGATCATAGCCTCATAGACATTGTGCTTATTATTACGCATTTCATATACAAAAGATCAGTACTGGAGTCTAAGAAGTGCAACTTCATATGGATGTTAGCGTTACTTTACTTCATTCACTTGGCAGTTATGTCTGTCTTTTTAAACGCTTTATATCCAAGCAGGGCACACTTTGCACCAAATCACTGTGGTGTTTTTTTTTTTTGTTTGTTTTGTTTTGTTTTGTTTTGAAAGTTTGACATTTTTGGTATAAGAGAGGACAGATGGAATTTACATGACGACAAGTCTGTTTGAAGAAACTCCGATTCCAACCGGTCCCACTGCAGTGTAACGCGGTGGAGTATAATAAAGATTTTAGCGATATCAGACAAGCACTTGACCGCGTGTCTTTAAAAATCTGCGCTTTGTGAAGTGTTTGGGGCGACGAGTAGTAATATGAACCCAACACTCTTTCATTTTCTTGAGAAATGTTGCGATCATGAAAGAATCATCATGTTTTGTCGAGATGTGACGTAGGGTACACTGTTCTGAAACAATTGTGGTATTGTAATATTTGAGAAAAAAGATTACAAAGTAAATAATGAACCTTCGAATCCCAGTTATTAATTAGAACGAAGTCCGAAGGCCACGTCCTGAAGGAATATGCCATCGTTGTATCAAATGACGGCCCAAACCATGTCACAATGTATTTAAGAAAAAGAATAGATTAATACCGGGGGATGAAGAACACACGGCGTTGTTAAAATCTTGGAGGCTGTCTAAATCTTCAATGACTGCACAATACCGAAGGTTGAAATGTATGTATTGAAATACCTGAGATGTCAGCCTGTGAACACACGCACACACACACGCACACACACACACACACATACACACACACACACACACACACACACACACACACACACACATACACACACACACACACACACACACACACACACACACACACACTGGTAGTATGGGTACATTCAAATAGGTCAAAATGGTGCAGGCGTACACACGTACACACACACACACACACACACACACACACACACACACACACACACACACACACACACACATGCGTGCGCTCGCATATACGCACGCACACTGAGTATGCGTATGTCGCACATTTTCTTTACTCGTCTTCAAACAAAATGTTGATAATTGAAAGTAGTGATAAGGATGGTATGGTTTAACACTTGGCTGACCACACATATAAATTAAAACAAAATAATGCTCAAAATCCTTCTGCATAGTTCATGGTTGCAAGCAGATAACGTCATTGCCACAAGCAGGCGCGATCCCGCAAAGTTAACAGTGACAGTGAACAGATCTGCTGTTCCTTGCAAAAAGCATCTCCTACATCAAAGGGGGTTTTACCACGCGTTGGATTAGACTCTGGCGGACGGCGCTTTGGGCCACAAAGAAGACATTCTAAAATCAAGCAAAAGGTCATAAACGCCGTCCAGCAACTGAACTCTGCAGAAACTAGTGAGGTGCTCGTAAAAGATACAATTGGAGAGTAGGACAGGACAAGGACATGAACGAGAAGAACAAATACAGGAGTAAGAAGACGAAGAAGAAGGTCAAAACGGAGAAGAAGAAGAAGAAGAAGAAGAAGGAACGGAGAAGAAGAAGAAGAAGAAGAAGGAGAAGGAGGAGGAGGAGAAGGAGGAGGAGGAGGAGGAGAAGAAGAAGAAGAAGAAGAAGAAGAAAAAGAAAAAGAAGTAGAATGTTTTTAAATGCTATGTCACGGTCTGAACAACACCTTCAGTTCTAACAACAGTGGGCTGTTTATTTTTGATGGAGTGTTAACTGTCGCTCTGACAGTCCATTTGAGTCCTTGTCATTAAAGATCAAGGTAATCGCAAGTTGTGCTTATTACTTTTTTCACTTTGTTTGTAATACAGCTTCGATTGCCTTCGGTGGACAGTAAATCAAATAACACATACACACATATGCACATCCACAATTATGCATACACACAACATGTACATATACACTATATTTGTCATGTCCGTACCTGTTCCACGTGCGTAAATCTCGAGTGAGTTTTGACAGTCGCAAAGAGCATGAGATCATCATTGAGCCGAAGATTGTGCAGTGTTGCCTGACTTTCTGAACAGGCGGTTTCAGTTTTGGACATGCTGCCCATATAACACAAGACAGAGGTTTGTTTTGATTGTAAAGTGTGTTGAACTGCCAACAGCTTGTGTGAAAACCCCCTCGCGTCAATAAGTCTCCGCCACTCTCCCACTGCGATAATCATTTAATAGAATCGCAGTCGGGAACTAATTTTGCATAATCAAAAGCCTGCGTATGCACACACACACACACACACACACACACACACACACACACACACACACACACACACACACACATACATACACACACACACACACACACATACATACACACACACACACACACACACACACACACACACACAACATACATACACACACACACACCACACACACATACATACACACACACACACACACACACACACACACAACATACACACACACACACACACACACGCACACGCACGCACGCGCGCGCGCACACACACACACACACACACACACACACACACACACACACACACACATACACACACATCTGTCGCAGACGGAGGTCGGGAAATTATCATTCTTTTACCAAAAGTAGACGTACACGAGATTACCTGTGTACTGTGGCTCAACCATGCAGTGTCTCTTTAATGGTCAGTTCCCACACTCACTTTCACCGTACGTTTTGGGCCGTCCGTACTCTTTAGGGTGTGAACCATATATGTACACCCACTATCAATCCACATATAAGATCACACCAGTTTATCTGCAATATCAATTGACATACATACAACAACAACAACAACAACAACAACAAAAGCAAGGATCCGTCAACTTTTTTTTTTTTTTTTGCGATAAGTTAAGTTCCACATAAACGGGGGGGGGGGGGGGGGGGGGGGGGGGGGGGGGGGGGGGGGCATTATTAACACTCTCCTGGACTATTAAGAAGTCAGTTCCTAAAACATTGCAAATAGACTGAGAATTCTGCACACTAACAAACATACGACAAATTATTTTGTTCTGTCCTACACGGCCAAACCTTCATACAACAGCTTTATAGCAGGCAGGCCACTGGGCTGGAGTCGTTTTATTCTCTCTGGCACCGGTCTGGCTGGCACTCCATCGCACAGTTTGTCCTAAGGAGAACGAAAGTCCTTAAAAGCAGTGGGCTGGGTCTCGGTTCACCTTGGCACTGGTCTCACAGGCCTCATCACAGAGCAGAACAGCGCCCCCTTCCATTGATGGAGTCACCATCTTCACTATAGAGTCATTCAACCTCACCTGCGTCCGTTTTACGGCTCCTCTCTCTCTCTCTCTCTCTCTCTCTCTCTCTCTCTCTCTCTCTCTCTCCTCTCTCTCTCTTCTCTCTCTCTGTCCTTTCTACCACAGCACCACCATTCACCGATATCTCATCTCTTCTTCTCGTGCGTTCACATCTTTTTTTTTTAATCTTCCCTCACTCCCGGACTGGGAGTTCTACCACATCTCCTGTCTCCATCACCTTTCCTCTGACTAAACAACACCCTCAGTTAACCGTAACTGGATTCCTGCTCTGTCAGCTACTCCTGGAAGCAGAGAGATCGTTCTCTAAGTCAATTCCCCCGCTGCTAGTGCTGCACTATCAACAACCGCCATCTGCAGAAGGGCGCGTGGGCAGCCATCAGGCCTCCCGCCCTTCCGCTAGGTGCATGAGACGTTACATTAAACGGCTAAGTTGTTCGGTCAGGCATATGGGTCCGCTCAACAAATGAAATCGTTGCGGTGTTAACGAAAACGAGGACTTTTCATTTTTATTTTTTTATTTCCGTTTGAACGGAAGCATCTGTTACGACACGATTCTCAACACTGACACGAACCGTGTCAACATTACGGCGATCACGGCACGATTGCTCGCTCCTGCAGCCAGATCAAATCACTAGGACATCGGCACGCCAGATTAATCACACAGGAGAGCGGCACGCCATTCAGTCACACAGGAAAGCGGCACGCCAAATTAGTCACACAGGAAAGCGGCACGCCAAATTAATCACACAGGAGAGCGGCACGCCAAATTAATCACACAGCAGAGCGGCACGCCAAATTAATCACACAGGAGAGCGGCACGTCAAATCAGCCACACAGGAGAGCGGCACGCCAAATCAGTCACACAGGAGAGCGGCACGCCAAATTAGTCACATAGGAGAGCGGTACGCCAAATTAGTCACACAGGAGAGCGGCACGCCAAATTAATCACACAGGAGAGCGGCACGCCAAATTAATCACACAGGAGAGCGGCAGGCCAAATCAGCCACACAGGAGAGCGGCACACCAAATTAATCACACAGGAGAGCGGCACGCCAAATTAGTCACACAGGAGAGCGGCACGCCAAATTAATCACACAGGAGAGCGGCACGCCAAATCAGCCACACAGGAGAGCGGCACGCCAAATTAGTCACACAGGAGAGCGGCACGCCAAATCAGCCACACAGGAGAGCGGCACGCCAAATTAATCACACAGCAGAGCGGCACGCCAAATTAGTCACACAGGAGAGCGGCACGCCAAATCAGCCACACAGGAGAGCGGCACGCCAAATTAATCACACAGCAGAGTGGCACGCCAAATTAATCACACAGGAGAGCGGTACGCCAAATTAGTCACACAGGAGAGCGGCACGCCAAATTAATCACACAGGAGAGCGGCACGCCAAATTAATCACACAGGACAGCCGCACGCCAAATTAATCCCACAGGAGAGCCGCACGCCAAAATTAATCCCACAGGAGAGCGACACGCCAAATCAGCAACTCAGTCACACAGGAGGCGGGGGGGGGGGGGGGGGGGGGGGGGGGGGGAGGGGTAATGAACAACAACAGTGCATGCTCCCTGCACGCGCGTGTCTTGTTTTCACAGTTAAAGAGGTTGTGCATCGCTCTCGGAGCTGGTCAGATCGTCTACCAAGTTTCAGTGCATTCATCCCACAGGTGTCACAAAGTATTTTGCTCTCTCTCTCTCTCTCTCTCTCTCTCTCTCTCTCTCTCTCTCTCTCTCTCTCTCTCTCTCTCTCTCTCCTCACGCGCACCCACACGCGCACCCACACGCGCACGCAAACACACACATGAATAAGAAATGGTTTGTGGCAATTTTGGAAGAGGTATGGGATAAGTGAAAAAGGAAACTGTTACTAATGATAAATGTCTCTATAGCTTGTTTACGAACTTAAATTCTTCTTATTATTGTGATACGGTCATGCAGATTACCTTTAACTTTCACATCAAGCACATAACAAGAATAACAATCTGTCAGAAACACCATAGATGAATCTTGAGTAATGTATCAAAGCCTGATATTAATGTCTCAGAACAATTATGTGAAAATCGAGGATTTAGCCAGATTCTAGTACGGTGATCTACGTGAATACGCTGAAAAACTTGAAAGTGTTTCAAAAGGATCATTTAAGTAAGCCTACATAAGTTCCATCAGGTTTATGTATTAGGTATTTCAAACGAGATTGTAGTATTTCAGAAAAAATCATGTCACACATACAGATTTAAAAAAAAAAAAATTAAATTTGTGTACGAGAGTCCACATTAGTAAGCTAAGCAACTCTGAAGATTTCTTCTACATTCTGAATATTCTTGAAAATAGGAAAGTTTTCAATAGAATCGCTCCTTGCACACATACGATTGAATCTTCCAGCACCTTTGGTTCTAATCAGGATGGCATCAACAGGACAATATCACACGCATGGGCGTTTTATGCCAAGAACTGGAAGAGCTCTTGGATAGCTTGACCGACATAATAATAATAATAAATAATAATGAATACTTATATAGCGCCTATTCTCGGCTAGAGACCAAGCTCTAAGCGCTTTACAATCCACACTCGTTTACACAACGGGCTGCCTACCTGGGTAGTGCCGACTGAAGAGCTGCCAGCTGGGCTTCATTCAGTCGTTTCCCGTGACATCCAGTCAGTATCGTTCAATATTGTTACTCAATTTTCTTACTTCCTTCATTCTTTCCATTTCTCACGCAGGGTGCATGCTATGTGTAACGTGTCATCCATACCAACGGCCAAACTGGCCTACTCTTCCAAAAGTTGGTGATGGGATTTTACGTGTGTGCAAGATGTTATGCGTGCGTTCACACACGGAACCTCGGTTTATAGTCTCATTCGAAGGACTGTAAGGGAAATGGAGTCAGAACCAATGTTAACTCCGAGGGAAAAAATCCCCCTGT
>CM065726.1:58782966-58790466 GCA_033310375.1 Conus canariensis
ATTGGTGCATCGGATATCTGCACACATTCTAACCGTGACAGGCCTTTGAATGACGTAAGTTTACGTTACCGCTCTGTCACAAAAATGATGACAAAGAAGTTCATTTTGTTCTCTCTAATCCTGAATTATAAACTGTTAGACTGCGAGTAATCCCATCTAAGTACCTAAGAGAATCTTGTTTCTTCAAACTGACTATGTTAATGGCATCATCGAATGAAAACACCATTAAACAGTTCGCTTTGTATTTGTATAAAGCATTCAGAATGCAAAAATGATGTCTGAAGATTATGAACGATGTGTTAGGCTAGTTTAATGAGTCTATATTAATGGATTGTGTGGATTTTTAAAATGTTGTACCACCTTCTAAGGGGCTATGGCCTTTATGAATAAGCATCTGCATCTCTGTCTCTCTGTCTCTGTCTGTCTGTCTGTCTGTCTGTCTCTGTCTCTCTCTCTCCCTCTCTCTCTCTCTCTCTCTGGATAGAACTGTAAACATGCGTTACTACCACCTTATGTCACCGACTGTTGAGTGCTGTAATGTAAAGGTTTTTTGTGTCAAAAACATGTTTATGTGTCTTTCAATAAATGGGTTGAGCATTCATTTCTATGTACTTTGTATATTTCGTTAAATTACTGACGGTTTTCGTGTGATGTATTCTGAATGCATACTGTCAAACCAAACCTTCTCGTGCCACTGTGTTCAGGTGACAAGCGGGCGAACGTGCAGCCAGGGCTGACCGCTATGCACACCATGTGGGTTCGACTCCACAATAAAATTGTCCAAAACCTCCGCGACCTTGGTTACCCGGAAGACGATCTCTACCAGGAGGCCCGGAAGATCGTCATTGCCATTTTGCAGCACATCCACTACAACGAATTTGTGCCTCTGGTCATTGGCTCCAAAATGCAGAAATTCTACCATCTGGAACCGGGAAAGAGTAAGTCAGTATTTCACTTTGGCCAGCAGAACAATCTGTGCTGTGGTAACCACCCACCGGCGCACTGCAGTGAACAATATCACGAATTGACGTTAGGAAGATTGTCGTGACCGTCATCTCTATCAACAGCATAAACGCCCTCTCTCTCTCTCTCTCTCTCTCTCTCTCTCTCTCTCTCTCTCTCTCTCTCTCTCTCTCTCTCTCTCTCCTGTGTTTCACCATACAGTGTGCGAACATGTTTGAATTCTTATGGATTTGGATTTGTTTGGGGTAATTAGGGTGTTCCAAATGAATCGGGATTTTTGAAAAAAAAATTTTTACGAGAGAATTGATTGTAGATGGCAAACTTGGCACGATCATATTAATCATAGTAATAGATTTTTACAGTTCAGAATCTTTAAAACAACGCATGAGCTAGAACCATATGTCAATGTTGAAATGAAGCGATATGTTATGAGCACATTAGCTAAGTTCATTCGGTGTTTCTGATATCGCTTATCATAGTTTCAGATACTACAACTACGCCGAAGGTGAATTTGTATGTCGTTTGTGTGGTTTAGCTAAAGAAGATAAATTCATTTTTGTTGTGGTGTCCTGTATTACATGACGTAAGAACCACACTTATTCAGCCAAAATATTTTTCTGAACCATGTCATTTCAAGGTAATATTAATGTTGTCGTCAAGAAAAGAAAACGTTATCTGCAATCTGGCTATGTATATTTATGAGGCACAGAAAAGACTGCGTGCTGTTGTGCACTAACTTTATTCAACTATGTATATTTTCATTGTTGCTGTGGATAGGTTTACAATCTATACTACGCACAAAAAGTTAAGGATCGGTATGTGAAAACAGGTGCGTAATAAACTCAGTTCGCTACTGTTATTTATTTCTTAGTCCAGCCAAATTGTCATGAATTCTTGTTCAGCTGTAAGTGGGCGATGTTGTGTTAGTGCGAAAATTGCACGGGATTCTCTACTACTGAGCTGGGCCGCAAACGGAAAAGTGGAAACTTGCGAAAAATGACCTTGTTTTGGACCGTTCTGCCTGAACACACTGCACTTGCCAGATGGAAAAACCATTATGCACGTGCAAGCACTGCTGTTTATGTGTGAGATGCTGTCGCTCGCTTGGCTATATAAGAAGACATTCCACCAGTAGTAGGCCTGATCTGACAATGCCTCCACGACGAAAATTAAGCGAGTTGGATAGGGGACGAGCTGTTGCATGGTTCCAAGATGGTGTTCCCAAGCGAGAAGTGGCCAGGCGACTTCATGTGTCCATCTCGGTCATTGTCCGACTGATTCAACGCTTCACAGCCACTGGGATTGTCCATGAAAGACGCAGATCTGGTCGACCGAAGAAGACAACCCCACGTGACGATCGTCTCATTGAACGACAAGCCCTGCAGACAAGAATAGCCTCTTCCAGCATAATTCAAAGGCAGTTCAGGCTGGCTACTAACATCAACATCAGCCAGCAGACCATACGGAACCGCCTACATGGGTTTAATCTCCGTTCTCGTCGCCCAGCAGTACGGCCACGCTTAACTCCAGTCCATAGGGCAGCACGCCACGCCTTCTGCGCACGTCACATGAGGTGGACACGTCAGCAATGGTCCCAGGTCCTGTTCAGTGATGAATCACGCTTCACCCTTCACCACAACGACGGCCGACTGAGGGTCTGGAGGCGCCCAGGGCAACGCTTTACTGACGCCACTGTCCAAGAAAAGGTGGCCTTTGGCGGAGGTTCTGTAATGGTCTGGGGGGCCTTCAGCTTTCACCACGGAACACCCTTGTATCATGTACAGGGTAACCTGACTGGCATCCGATACCGGGATGAGATCCTTCGACTGCTGGCTGTGCCTACACTGCAGCAGATGGGACCGAGGGCTGTCTACCAGGATGACAATGCTCGCCCCCATAGGGCAAGGGTGGTCAACGACTTCCTGCAGCAGTCTGGAGTCAACAGAATGGAGTGGCCAGCATGCAGTCCCGATCTCAACCCGATTGAGAACCTCTGGGATGAGCTGGATCGCAAAGTGAGGAGCCACCCCCCTCCCAGGGATGCCCAACACCTCTACCAGATGCTGCAGGCTGAGTGGCAGGCGCTTCCACAGAGGATCTTCACCAACCTGGTCAACTCGATGAGGACTCGCTGCGTCGAGTGCCAGAACAGCCATGGTGGTTACACGCATTACTGAGCTTTTGGGAGCATCAGTATGCCCTGTCTTGTGATTTCAATGACTTTGGGAAATCAAATTTGGATACGTACCCACTTTAATCAAATGTACACACCAAACGATTGCTCGAGATTGAAGGCAATTGTGTATCGTTATCACTAAAGAATGGAATTAAATGTTGGCCAAACTTCAACGCATTGACTTTCTTATTTTGACAGCTATGAATGTTTGTGAAAGTGATCCTTAACTTTTTGTGTGTAGCTTATTTGGTCTCGTGCGTAAGTTGCATTGTATAATTGTGTAAATGCCCCCCTTCAGTATGGGGCCATGGCCTTAAATCTGAATAAATATTCGTATTCATATTCCTCTCCCTCCCTCCTTCCTTTCCTCCTTCCCTCCTCTCTCTGGTCCCGATTCTTTCTCACACGGCAGTGGATGGCTCACACACAATCTAGTGTCGTTTACATCCCAGATGCATCCGCGACGGTGGAGCTCATCAAAGTTTGCTGACAGCAGTGCAGGTTAAAGACTGAAGAGAAGGGTCCAGTACAATCCTTTGAGAGGTGTCAGAGCCAAACTGAAGCTCCACAACATCATTCATATCATGATCATCTTCGTCTGCAGACGTACAAGAAAAAAAAAATAAACGTCTCAGTCTTGGGGTGTGCATGAGGGGGGAGGGGGGTTATAGAGACCAAAAGCCATGTAGCAGAAATGCGGACAACCGAGAACACAAGAGAAAAATACGGTTGATGTGTTCAAGATGACGGCGGGTCACCGCTAACTTGAAGTGATCAGTCCTTATTATGGCTAGAAGCAGAGCGATAGTTCCGCTTCCTTTACTGTTTGATGGTCAACGCATACACTTTCATACAGACCGAATGTGAATTCTTGTCTGCCGATCTTTGTGTGGCAGCAATGTGATAGCATTTCTGTTGAACCTGCTTGATGTGTTTCTCACTCATGATGTGAAGTGCGCATTGTAATGTTTGTACTATTCATATTATCGTTAGTAGTAGAAGTAGCAGTAGTGGTAGTAGTAGGAGGAGGAGCAAGAGGTGGAGGAAGAGGAGGAGGAAGAGGAGGAGTTGTATATCATTATCATTATTATTTTCACTCTTGTCATCATCATCATCATCATCATCATCATCATTCTTATCATTATTATTGAGGGTACTTAACGTGGTGCCTGTCCTCGTTTAGAGACCAAACTCTTTACAGTCCGCATTCTCGTTCATACAGCGAGCTGCCTGCGTGGGTAAGACCGACTGAGGAGCAGCCTGCTGGTGCGAATCGTTCACTTATATCCCACTGTTTTTGTTTTTTTTTCAGTCGACTTCCAGTCACTCACGGCCTTCTCATTCTTTAAATTTTTCACCGAAGGCTTTATGAATACGTGTCATCAATGCCAACGGCCAAACTAGCCGTCTCTTCCGAAATTTGCTGATGGAAATTTGCGTGTGTGCTAGACGACACGCGTGCGTTGTCACACGGAACCTCGATGGTAACTGTCAATGACAATCTTATCTGTCGGGAAAAATTACCCCCCCCCCCACTCCTCCCCAAAAACCAGCACAAATAAACAAAAAACTAAAAGCCGCCTTCGTGAAAACAAAAATGGAATTCACCATACCAAAGTCGAGTGTGTAGTGCTTTACTATTTGACACAATAAATGAGTCTCGTCAAAACAGATATTAATAGACATTAAAGCCTTTACAGACATATGTAGATAGACAGACATACAGGCAGACAGACAGAAAAATTGATAGATAGACAGACAGACAGATACACAGGTAGATAGATAGGTGACAGATAAATAGATAGAGGGATGAATGAATAGACCAGTAGGTAGACAGACAGATAGATAGATGGGTGCGTGTGTAGATGTGGATATATATTTATGCATGTGTGTGTATGTGTGCGTGCGTGATTGCACGCACGCGCGCGCGCGCGTGTGTGTGTGTTTGTGTGTGTGCGTGCGTACACGCGCGTGCGTGTGTGTGTGTGTATAATTATGTATGTATGTGTGTGTGTGTGGTGTGTGTGTGTGTGTGTGTATGTGCGCGCGCGCGTGTGTGTGTGTATGTGTGTGGCGTGTTTGCTTATGTGTGTATTGTTGTGTGTATGTGTGTGTGTGTGTGTGTGTGTGTGTGTGTGAGAGAGAGAGAGAGAGAGAGAGAGAGAGAGAGAGAGAGAGCGAGCGAGCGCGAGAGAGAGAATATTGGATAGCAAAGATGAGACATAACTGTCTCTCCACATTTTGGTGGTAATTGTGGAAAACTGTGAGCGAATTTGTACTGCACTTCTTGGACACAAAACAAGAAACGCGAAGACAGTATGCTTTCGCCTCGCCTGTTCAGTGCTGGCATGATCTGGCACCAACAAAAGTGATGGTGACATCACGTGGCATGTCTACATAATCTCCTGTTCAATTAAAGAAACTATTGGGGACTTCTTTCTTCCACAGCAAAAAAAAAAAAAAAAAAAAAAATGTTATTTACTTTCTAGTTCGAGTGACAAATGTACAACCGCAAAATTTGTTCCTCGTTTCCAGCCCCTGATACATTGTCTCTGCTAGCGTGTGTTGTTGAGAATGGTGTTGATTGTCAATTCACATCAAGTATTGACTGTGATGATTGTTGTTGTTGTTGTTGTTGTTCTGTTTACCTGAAGAGAAGGGCGACAGGTCCTTTTACACCGCCCACGTTGATCCCCGCATCGCCAGTTCTTTCGCCACCGCCGCCTTCCGTTTTGGTCACTCCAATATTGCTGAGCATCTCCGGGTGAACGGAATGTAAGTAAAGTGAGCTGTGTGGTGGACAATGCTACCTCAGCTGATGCCCTCGAGAAGAAGCGTAGGAAATGCTCACAATGTCTGCTATGTCCATGAAAGTGGTTGGAGCAGTGTCACATGCTTTAATGCAAAGTCTTTGGGGTTTTTTTGTTTGTTTTTGTTTTGTTTTTGTTTTTTTGTTTTTTGCAAGTTTCTTAGAATAGTGTGACACGTTTATACCTACATAGTTTGGGGGATATTGCATCAAAGAACTAGCGAGTCCTTTTTGGGGGGTGGATGGGGGGGGGGGGGGGTATAACTGTATGTTTGAATTGTTGCATCGTTTCTTGGAATATAGCAAGCTTGAACTTGCTGGATCTTTTCCTAGCTCAGTGCTGTATTTTCGAAATAATTGTTTTCTGTGTTGGAGCAGTGTAGCAGTTTTAATTGGTGGTTTCTTTCTTGGAGCAGTGTTGCAGTTTTAATTGGTGGTTTCTTTCTTGGAGCAGTGTTGCATTCTTTTCAGTCAGTGCTTCCTTTCTTGGAGCTTGGAGTTGTTTTCAGTCAGTGCTTCCTTTCTTGGAAGAATGGAGCATGTTTAAAATTAGTGCATATTTAAATTGAAACAGGTTGCAGGTTTGAGAATAGCTCTTCGCTTCAGGGAATTATGTCGCATGTTTGAAATCAATTATTTGTTTCTTGGAGAAATACTGCCGTTAGAAAGCATGATTGTTTCTTGGAGAAATACTGCCAGTTAGAAAGCAGTGATTGTTTCTTGGAGAAATACTGCCAGTTAGAAAGCAGTGATTTGTTTCTTGGAGAAATACTGCCAGTTAGAAAGCAGTGATTTGTTTCTTGGAGAAATACTGCCAGTTAGAAAGCAGTGATTTGTTTCTTGGAGAAATACTGCCAGTTAGAAAGCAGTGATTCGTTTCTTGGAGAAATGTTGCCATTAGAAAGCAGTGATTTGTTCCTTGGAGAAATGTTGCCATTAGAAAGCAGTGATTTGTTCCTTGTTGATAAAAATATCTGAAATGTTGCCATTAAAAGCAGTGATTTGTTTCTTGGAGAAATGTTGCCATTAGAAAGCAGTGATTTGTTTCTTGGAGAAATGTTGCCATTAGAAAGCAGTGATTTGTTTCTTGAAGAAATGTTGCCATTAGAAAGCAGTGATTTGCTTCTTGGAGAAATGTTGCCATTAAAAAGCAGTGATTTGTTTCTTGAAGAAATGTTGCCAGTTAAAAATCAGTGATTTGTTTCTTGAGAAATGTTGCCAGTTAGAAAGCAGTGATTGTTTCTTAAAGAAATGTTGATAGTTAGAAAGCAGTGATTGTTTCTTGAAGTATAGCCAAATTGACAGCAGTGTACTGTTGACCAGACCATTGTGTTTGCTAACTGAAATATCTGTCCTGGGCTCTCAGAAAGTATCGCTGTTCCTCCTCGTCCTTGTACTACTGCTATTACCGCAACTGCTGCTGTTGCTGCTGCCGCCGCCGCCACCACTACTCACGTTGTGCTGCTGCTACTACCACTGCTGCACTACCGCTGACTACATGCTGTACTATACTACTATATACTGCTGCTGCTGATGCTGCTACTACACTATT
>CM065726.1:58795466-58817966 GCA_033310375.1 Conus canariensis
TGTGTGTATGGATGAAAAACGCTCGTCTGTTTTGCACTGGAATGTCAATGGGTTATTGTCGAAGATTGGCGGTCATAACTTTATCTCTTATGTAACATCGTTTGGTATCACTTGTCTTGTTGAAACTTTTGTTGATTATTTACGACCTTCCTTTTCCACACCCATGAAATATTTTGCAAACCTGCTGTGCAATCTGTTCATCTTGGAAGACGATCAGAATAATTTGTCTCATAAAAAAGAAATTTTGCAACATGTTAAACCTGTTAACTTCCATACACAATGAAAATTCTTAAAACAATGTAACTGCGGCAGTTTATGAATACTTGACTCATTAACCAAGACCTTGGCGCAATAATTCTTGGTGTGCAGCCTTACAGGCCACATGCTACAATCAGGATTTGGCACTAAAACACTGTATAATCCATGTAGGGGTTTTGAGGCCTACCACAAATTTGAGCCAGCATTTAATGTTAAACTGATAACTGGTCAAAGAACAACTCCCCATCGATTATTCCCCTTGTGTGGGGGAGATTTTCAACCATGAAATCACAATCTTCAAATATATGACCTTTCTCTTAGCTGAGACACATTTCAGGCCTTTGCACTTACCCGTGACCCTATCTTTGCGCTAGGTGGTCCCCCCCCCCCCCCCCCCCCCAAAAAAAAAAAAAAAAAGTCCCCTTCCTTTGATTTTAATCTGTCTGCTTGGAACTACCTGGCTTGTACCTTGATGGCCATATGAAAGAAAACGATTGACGCACAAGGCCTTCCCTACTGGAAAGATCTCCTCCAACTACAGAGCGGAGACAATAGCACTGCTCCACGCAGTGAGGATGTTTCTGGGACCGGCCAGCCCACCACAGAAGGTTGTCTTCTTCACAGACTGCCGATCTCTGCCGCAGGGACTTCAGAACACAAGAAGTGAACAACATATGCAAGACATCAAGGCTGCCCTCCATGAACTCTCAAAACAGTCTGTCATTACGCTTCAGTGGATTCCGTCTCACTGTGGGATCATGGGCAACGAAAAAGACTGATGCTCTTTCCAAGGCAGGCAGGGAAATGGAGCAGTTCAGCCATCCCGTGACCTACAGGGAGGCCAAGACCATCATCCAGAACCAGTTTCGGTCCCAGTGGAAGAGAAGGCTGGGTGCAGAGAGTGGTGCTGACCCGATCCACCAGCTCCAAAGGCACCAGCAGACAATCCTCTTCAGACTGAGGACCGGCCACTGCAGACTGCTGAGCCACCTTAACCGCTTGAAGATCACCTACACTGACCAGTGTCCATGCGGCACTGGACCCCAGACCCCTGAACATGTCCTCCTGCACTGTCCTACTCACGCAGCTCTACGACACAAAACCTGGCCGGGGGGAGCGGAGTTACAGGCGCAGCTTTGGGGAGCCCGTTCTGACTTGGAGAAGACCGCGAGCTTCATCATGGCGGCCGGGTTACAAGTCTGACGCACCCAGCTTCAATCGAATGCAGAGAGAGAGAGAGAGAGAGAGAGAGAGAGAGAGAGAGAGAGAGAGAAAGAAAATGAGGAGAATCAACTTTCAGACACAAGAAAAATTATCGAAACAATCTAAATGCGCAAATCGATAAATACTCTACTTCTTACGCAAGGCCTTGGCGCATTAATTTTCGGTGTGCAGCCTCATGTCAGTGTAAATAAAACAGATAAAATCCCGTACAGTCTCATGCCTTGTTATCCAACGTAACGCTTTTAGTCTGGCCCATTCTGACACAATACATCATTCAATCTGCTTGAATAGGAAAAAGATTCTTATAAATCCTCATAGCACTCAGCTGACATCCTGCCTGGCGAGCAGCGGGTGTCTCCGATTGCTCCGTTTCTAACGGGTGTATACCGCGGGCTCTGTGTGCCAGTCGCAAGAAGTATACAAAATCATACAAACTGAGCACCTGACTTAATGTGTAAACATTTACCGATAAAGAGAAATCTAAAACAAAGATGGAGACAAAAGAACATTTACCGATAAAGAGAAATCTAAAACAAAGATGGAGACAAAAGAACATTTACCGATAAAGAGAAATCTAAAACAAAGATGGAGACAAAAGAACATTTACCGATAAAGAGAAATCTAAAACAAAGATGGAGACAAAAGAACATTTACCGATAAAGAGAAGTCTAAAACAAAGATGGAGACAAAAGAACATTTACCGATAAAGAGAAATCTAAAACAAAGATGGAAACAAAACAATCTCGTTTCTAATTCATTCTCATGCAGCTTCTCTCCGTTCAAAATGAGCTTAATTTTCAATGCAAGCGAGATAATTAATGTTGCCTTAAAGGTCAAAAGGTCAAATGAAAATCTGTCTGAATTAGGTTCATTCATTATTTTGTCCCATGCTCCAAACGTAGTAATGTCCCCCGAAAGACTCGCAGAACCAACAGGACTATCTCTTTTAGCACGTGCACGATTGGTTTTCTTTTTTTTTCTGACTTGGTTTTTAGTTCCATCTTTCTATCCGCACTGAATTCCACTACATAATAGTGCACGGCACTGATTTGCACAACAGAATAGTGCACGGCACCGAATTGCGCTACAGAATAGTGCACGGCACTGAATTGCGCTACATAATAGTGCACGGCACTGAATTGCACTATAAGATATTGGACTGTACTAACTGCACTACCCAATACTGCATGGCACTGTGCTGTACTGTTTCAGATCACCTGTTTGAACCGGTGTCTCAGAATGCATCTGAACCTGGTCGTGGCCTTGACCTTGCTGCACTTAACATCCAGAGAGGAAGAGATCACGGGTTACCTGGCTACAACAAGTTCCGGCAATTCTGTGGATTAGAACCGGTTCAAAACTTCGACATGTTTGATGGTGATGTTTCGACAAAGTTGAAATCGTTATATAGGTGAGGCAACTGTTTGATTGATAATTTGAATGTCGTGATTGATAAACCGACCATCTAACTGTTTAACTAGTCAATTTACTTACCAACTTACAGAGAAATCAACTGGATTTGTAATCAGCTGCACTCTGACTGAATCATCAATTATGCGATTGATTGATTCGTTAATCGCGCGATGTAAGTGTTTAAACGGACTGATTACCTGATTGACTACCCCGTTGACAGAATTATTATTTGGTATTTTCATGAAATGATGACAAAGAGACACGCCTCGATGGTTTCAAAGTCGGTAATGACTTTTGATTAATTGTTCCTAAGGGCACATTGATGAATTACCAATGCCAGTAATGTCCCTAACGATGCACTGTTCCTAACTGCACACCGATAGATTGTGATGCTGGTGGTCTTCTTAACGACGCTTCGTTCCTAAGAACAGATTAGTGGATTGACATGCCAGTTACGTCCCTAACGATGTATTGTCCCTAACAGAACATGGGTGGATTGCCCTGCCTGTGGTGTCTGGATTGACATGCCAGTTACGTCCCTAACGATGTATTGTCCCTAACAGAACATGGCTGGATTGCCCTGCCTGTGGTGTCCTTAGCCATACAGCGTGGTCATACCATGACGAAAAGCGAGTCAGGTTGCCGTAAGTCGCTGCACATTCTGCAGATAAGGTGCTGACTCACGCCATTCCTGACACTCATGTGGACCCCTCAAATCTGAATGGCAATAGCACATGTGTAACTGGCCATGCCCATGTGTAACTGGCCATGCCCATGTGTAACTGGCCATGCCCATGTGCAACTGGCCATGCACATGTGTAACTGGCCATGCCCGTGTGTAACTGGCCATGCCCATGTGTAACTGGCCATGCCCATGTGTAACTGGCCATGCCCATGTGTAACTGGCCATGCACATGTGGAAATGGTCATGCACATGTTGAACTGGCCATGCGCATGTTGAACTGCACAGAATGCTGAAATCAGTCTTTCCTGTTTGAATGGTGTGCAGAATTCTAAACGAAAGAAGCGCCCTATCCAGGCAATGAGCACCACACCAGTCTGAAAAGTAATATTGGCATTTTTAGACTCTAGATCAACAGACGGTGCCACACAAACAGCTGGGTGAGACATAGAAAGCAAGCTCACCATATTGTTTTTGGGGTGTAAAATTAAAAAAAAAAAAAAAAAACAACAACAACAACAACAAGAAACTTGTTCACTTGGATTAAATCGTGATGCCACTTCCCCACGCTTTCTGGATATGACCGTTCAAACAGCATTCTGCGTATCTGTTAACTGCTCGTCAAAACTGGGCTCTGGTCGTGTCTCACCTAACTCGCGCCTTGGCTTTGTTATGGGACAGATTTCTTGGTAGGAACACCACAAATACGCGCATTTAGTCACAATTCATCACGGCCTCCCGACTGACGTGCAAAGTGATGCCCAGGAGATCACCAACGGGTCAAAAGTCCCGCTGTACTTGTTTCTCATTTGCGATACAGTAGTTTCCCGGTGTTGCACAACAACAGCAGTTTAAGCAAAGCCGCACAGAGATCCGGGTGTATTTCAGCACCAGTCTGCATGGTTAACAGTGAGGTAGTGTCGATGACGGGTAGTCTGGGCGTGGAGAGTTGAATCAGTCTGTTGAATATGCGTCACACCGTTCTGTCTCTGTCCTGATGACTTGACAGTAAAGGGTCCCCTGCTTTTGATAAAGTATACTCTGGGCGGCATTGCCTTAAGACACAGTCCGTAGTATGTGTCCTTTTTTTTAGTCCAAACTGATGCTACCTTATGAATACAGATCACGTCACACTGCACTGTATTCTGACGGTTGGTGATTCCCTTCTGGTTCAAACTGACACCGCCTTGTGAAAGTCATTTCCTGACAGGCTCTATTGACCTTAGACAGGTGGCCGTTGCACGACTATCGGACAAAAGACGGTCACCGTTTGTTCAAACTGAAATGACTTTGTGCCGACAGACCAAGCGTCGTCACACCGACAGTGGACGGTGTCCATCACTTCCTGTTGGCTATGTGCTGTTCAGGTCCGTGGACGACATTGACCTGTTCACGGGCGGCCTGGTGGAGGAGCCGTTGGACAATGCCGATGTGGGCCCCACGTTCGCCTGCATCATCGCTCACCAGTTCCACGCCCTCAAGTACGGCGACAGGTTCTTCTATGAGACGGATCGTACAGAGGAACGCTTCACTGATGGTGTGTGTGTGTGTGTGTGTGTGTGTTTATGCTTCTGTGTGTATGTGTGTTTGTCTGCGTCTGTATGCGTCTCTGTCTCGGTGAGTTTGTCTGTATGTTTGTCTGTGCCTCTGTTACAGAAGAGAGAGAGAGAGAGAGAGAGTGTGTGTGTGTTTGTTAGTGCGTTTGCAGGTGTGCATGTTCGTGTGTGTAGTGCACGCTCGTGTGTGTGGGAAATTTTGGGGCATTGTAAAATCAGGTAAACCATGTAAAATCACCCACGTGGACATTTTGGGACATGGTCTGTGGAATTAGGTAAACTATGTAAAATCACCCACGTGGAAATTTTGAAACTTTTTCTGCATGAAAGCCATTCACTTTTTTTATGCTAATTGTGTCAGCTTTCAAACAAACTCTGCCGTCGCTAACGATATAAACATCATCATTGGAATGATGTTTTTACGGAATAATTAATGTACAATCTTCAACTGATTCACTGATTTAGTTCGTTTCGCTTCACGTGACTTAATTTAGGCCTACATGGCTGTTTATGGGCGATAACTTGGATTACTCTGACAAAATGAATTAAACAAAAAAAACGAGTATGTAATCATGGGAGGTAATTTTGGTGTTTCGTAGATCAGAATAAAGATTTTTACCATGAACACTAACTGTTACCGGATTATTGTTTCTGACGGAAATAATTGGGGAACAAAAAGAAAAGTCTTGCACACAGAGAAAGCGATAGCTAAGTGTTGTGCATACCACGGGCACGGGCCTGCGTATATGCGCGCGCGCACGTGTGTGTGTGTGTATATGTATGTGCGCGCGAGCGCTCGTGTGTGTGTGTGTGTGTGTGTGTGTGTGTGTGTGTGTGTGTGTGGTGCGTGCGTGCGTGCGTGCGTGGTGTGTGTGTGTGTGTGTGTGTGTGTGTTCGTGGGTGTGTGTGAAAGTCAGGGCAAAGTCAGAATTTTATTTTGAGATGGTACATTGAATAAACAACATCTGCTTTTTTTTTCCCATCAGGCCATGTGCAAAAAAGAAAGTTATGAATGATGTGAAAATACAAAAAAATGATAAACAAACACATCCGAATAAAGAAATAAGGTGCAATATCTGCACCATGAATAAAGGCAAGAAATTTGTCAACATTCACCCTTTTAGTACCATCACTCACTCCTGCGTATGTTGCAGTACATTGTATACCAATAGATACGCAAGTATTACATCAGTATACACAACATTAGTACAGCTTAATTCTGCACAACATGGGTGAAATAAATGAATAAATAAATGGGGCAATATAAGGCAACAAGTAAACTGAAAATGAAACAATCCAGGAATGAAAATATATAGGAACGAAAAACAAATAAGTAAAGTTGAAGATTAGAAGGAAGCATCAATGATATGCTTAACAACGCATATTCGGTTTTGCTAGATAGATGAGCTTTCGTGTTTTTCTCGAAGTGGAAATTGCTCTTAACGTTATTAGTTTCACTGGTAATCTGTTCCACAAGCCACCGCTCGAGTTTGACAGAGTGGATTTATATAGATTATTTTTAGGTCTGGGAAGTGATATTACGTGTTTATGTCTATGGCAATTAATTTTGAAAGTGTCTGTAATCTTTTTGGGAGCATTTCCATTCATAACATTTTGCACGTATACTGATTTGTCGCAGATGAGTCTGTCGTTGAACGATGAAATGTTGAGTTGCTTATTGTCCTCAGCAGTTACAGAGCTTGATTTCAATACTAATTTTAGTGCTCTTTTATACATACGGTGAATCAGTTTTAAACTTATGTCACTGCAGCTGTCACATGTGGATGAAGCATAAGCAATAATTGATAGAGTATGAGCATTAAAAAAAAGCATCTGGGAATGTACATTAAGAATTTGTTTTTAATTTTGTTGAGCCAACTGGAATATTTTGCTGGAAAGAAGTTTATCCAGGGATTGAGTCCATGACAGATCTTTATCAATAATGACTCCCAGCATTTTATGCGTTTCGACTTCTTCAAGCTTATTACGACGGAGAAATAATGGGTTGAATTTTGAAATCATTGCGTCTTTTGTCGCGCGCATGCGTACATCCATTTCGTTTTATCTGCATTTACGGACATGTGGTTTATCTGGCTTCAGTGAAGGAGTTTTCAATGTCATCTTGGAGTTTACTAGCAAGTTTACAGGCAGCAGAATTATTGGAATGAATGTGCATCATCGACAAACATTTCCCAATTACCTTTAAGAAAGCAAGGTAAGTCGTTTACATCGATGGAGAACAAAAGGAGTCCTAAGGTAGATTCCTGTGCTACTCCATATCTAAGGGACATAAGTGTAGACGTTTGATTGTTTTTCTCCCCTCAGACAGAAAAGATGACAAGAGACGAATTAATTCTGGAGATAATTTACTGAATTCCAGTTTACGCAACAGCAAGCAATTATTAATTACATCAAAGGCTTTTTAAAAGTCTACAAAGATGTTGCCAATAAATTTGTTTTCATTTATACTGTACAGTGAACTATCAATAAGTTGTACAAGTGTCGTATGACAAGAGTGGTTTGCGCGAAAACCTGATTGATCTTCATGGATAAGATTGTTTTCAAAACATGATAGAAATGCAGACACTTCTGTAAGTATTTTTCAATAGGTTTTGAAAGAAAAGACAAAATCGAAATGATATGATGAATCGCCTCATTTATCAAGTTCAATAATTTTGGCTTCTTCTTCTTCTTCCTCTGCGTACGCAGGCTGAAACTCCTGCAGACACTCCCTATATGGACAGCCAAGTATTAATCCCATCTACCCTACAAAGGGAGTGGAGTTTTGTGTGCATGACCGTTTTTATCCCGCCATTAAGGCAGCCATATTCCATGTTCGGGGAAGGTGCATGCTATGTGTAACGTGTCATCCATACCAACGGCCGAACTGGCCTTCTCTTCCAAAAGTTGGTGATGGGATTTTACGTGTGTGCAAGATGTTATGCGTGCGTTCACACACGGAACTTCGGTTTATTGTCTCATTCGAAGGACTGTGTGGGAAGTGGAGTCAGAATTAATGTTCTGACTCCGAGGGAAAAATCCCCCTGTACCGAAACTGCCCGGCGGAGATTCGAACCCGCAACCCTTGGATTACGAGTCCGGCGATCTACCAACTGAGCTATTCCGCTCCCCCCCCCCCCCCCCACCGCCCTCCCCCCTACCCCCCCCCCCCCCTTGGCTTCTTTAAATTTTAATGAAAAATATGTTCTAAACACAAATCATATGAATATGTGTCAATTTATTGATGATTATTAGACATGAATCTGTTAATATTCTTGCATCTAATCCAACTAAATCACATGTCCCTGATTGTGTCAAGAGTCAAAGATATTTACTTATACCCAAAACAGTCACTGGTTGTAGGCTGAACGGAAAAGAAATATATTTTGAATTCATACACTTTTTTTTTAAGTGGTAGAGATCATTTTGACTCGATCTGTCATTTGATAGGATTTCATCGGCAATATTTGTAAAATGGTTATTTAACTGATGTGCTGACACATTTGTAATGATCTGTTGACTTTATGATACTTGTTTATTATTCAACATGTTTGCGGCTTTCCAGACTTGACGTGGACATTTGGCGGAGATCAACATATCTTTTAAATAGTTATGTTTGGATTGACGTTTCATGGATGTTACTCTGTTTCAGTGTTTCCTAAAGTCCTGAATATTTCCTGACTTTTTAAGATTATTTCTTTCATCGGTTTCCAGGTCAATTCCTTTTGTACTCATGGTGGTTTTGTTTCTTCTTTGACCTTTTCTTTACAAATGGAGCATGTTTGTTTTACACTGGTGTAAAAGTGCTCTTCCAAAATTCAGCAGCTTCATCTGGATCTCATATTTGATAGATATAATCCAATGGTGATTTTACCAAATTAGAAAGAAAATCTTTTTTTAAGGCTTTGAAGCTTCAATAATGTAAAACTTTATTTTGTGACCTACCTTTAGAATGTTTATACGGTTTCTGAACCAAGTGATAGATACTGGATAATGATCACTACAGCTGCGTGGCGGAGCATGTATGTCTATAACGGTTTTTGTTTGTTTGTTTGTTTGTTTATGTTTTTTTTTTGCACTGGTATTAATGTAGTCAATTAAAGTATGTTCGCATGTTTCTGCACCATCATATGATCCCATGGTCACGTCAAATGTTGAGTTTCTGTTCGTTTTCTTGATCCAGGTTTCATTTTTGCTGTGGAGTAACGTTTTCTTGGTGTGAAGAATGATTTCCATTTCTGACCGTTATGTCTGTGTGGTTACTAGCAAATTTCATAGCTTTGGTGAGTAGTTCTTCATCTATGGATCATAAAAGGGCATCACCATACAGTAATATTTCAAAAAGATGCAACTTATGTTTAACTGAAAAATGGCTAATGCTATGTAAACCACACCTAGCAACTTTAAACACCAAAACAGAAATAGTAAACAACTGCAGGCACAAATGGAAATCGTTGTTAGTGAACACACCCCGAACAACAACCTGAAACCCCCCAGAACACGTGTAACCAACTTGCACGTGAAAACAGTGACAACTAGGCCCTACATACTATATAACATCGGCAGTAGGCGACCCAAATAGTCATCCTGAAGAGAGCCACGCTCGAAACAATATTGTAGATGATTTTTAATACTCCTTTTAATATTTGATTTTAACAAATGTTGCTCCCCAAGGGGTCGAGCACTTTTAAAATCATATTGGGCTTTTTAGCAATATTCATTATATATATATATATATATATATATATATATATATATACATATATATATATATGGGGGAGAGAGAGAGAAAGAGACAGACAGACAAACAGACAGACAACACAAAAAATAGTCACAACGGCTCACTTCTGTGTGTGTGTGTGTGTGTGTGTGTGTGTGTGTGTGTGTGTGTGTGTGTGTGTGTGTGTGAGAGAGAGAGAGAGAGAGAGAGAGAGAGAGAGACAGACAGACAGACAGACAGACAGACAGACAGAGAGATTCACTCTGACCTCTGGTTTCAGATCAGCTGCACGCCATCCGCAAGATAACTGGAGCACACGTTGTCTGTATGACTACGGGTATCGACAACGTGCCGAAAGACGTCTTTTCTAAAACGTATGTCTATTTCAGTCCTATCTGGCCAGCTCAAAACACTTTATTTATCCATAGAGATGCATTAGTAAGATAAATGACGGTTTACCCCGCAGTGGGTAATCATATGACAAATCTTTTTTATCCAACTGTAGAGTTATTGCAACGTCGTTCACCCAACCAGGGACAATGGTCGGATCATCTTTTTTTCTATTTGATCTACTCTACGGATGTCAGGTGTGTTATAATTCTAACTTGTATCACCTCATGAGGATCGACTGTAAGATTAAGTGTGAACGGACATTGAAGAAGAAATATAACCGTGCAAAGGAAAAACAAAACAAAACAAAACAAAACAACAACAACAAAAACAAACGAAACACACACACACACACACACACACACACACACACACACACACACACACCACACACACACACACACACACGCACACACACACACACACACACACACACACACGCACACTAAACGGTCGTCACGACTGAAGATCAAATCGAATATCGAAATGTTCTAAGTTTCAATCTATCAATGAAATTACCTTTTTTTTTTCTTCATAATTAAAGTAAATTCTGGGTTTACCTGTTTTGTTATTTGTCAGTGTAATCTAAGTGTGCTCGTGTGTGCGTGCGTGCGTGCGTGTGCGTGTGCGTGTGTGTGTGTGTGTGTGTTTTATTGTGTGTGTGCAGAAAACAGACGATTAAGTGCAACGACAAGCTCAAAGAGAGTTTCCTCGATTTGAATCTGTGGGTTAATAATAAATAAGCCTGTTCTTTCCCCATGGCAAACATTCTCTTTTGTTGTCACAGTGTTTGCAACAAAATGAATCTGCAGAACTTGCTTTGAATTCGAAGAAACTATTGTAGACAGAGTATAGCTGACCCAGTGCCTGGGCACATTAATGGATAATTCATTAGTTAAAGGAAAACATTGTCATCCAATTTCTTTCTATGTCCAGTGACAGTGTTCTGTTTTGTTGTAATCGTGATAAAGAATAATAAAAGCATACTGCATTCAACATGGACGTGTCATTGTGGCGAAAGTACCCACTGTGTATGATTGAGTTACTGAAATAATTCTCTCTCTCTCTCTCTCTCTCCTCTCTCTCTCTCTCTCTCTCTCTCTCTCTCTCTCTCTTAAACATTGATGCAACCTGAATGTTCTGCTCCTACTAAAATGATTAATTCCATTCCAGTGTATTGAAAGTTTTATAATGGAAAGGATGTATCTATTTATTCTCAATTTAATAAGTTCTTTTTGTAATGGTGGCGATCTTGCACAAGGTGCATTTGTGTTCTAGCTAAAGATCACGTAATGTGGATTGACGTTAAATTGAAGAACCGCATCACACTGGTATGCACACCCATAAAAATCTAAGATCTAGTGTCACCTGCAGTCGGTGGAGGGCTCTGCGGTTGGAGTCTGATGTATGTGTTGGATCAGAACAGGTATCACGTGCCACAGCACATATGGAAGGGACGCAGCTGTCATGCAGGGTCCCTTCTTGTGGGCTGCCACATGGCGACCTGAAAGTCGGTGGCTTGTTAGAGCAGGGGCTGCGACGTGTGGCCATGCACGCAGAAGCCTGACTGACCAGAAAAGAGTCATGGGGCAGTGGCTAGCTTGGAAAATCAAACAACATCATCAATGATTGAAAGAAATCATTCATCTGAAACATTTCGCCAACTCGTCTAGGTCGCGCAATACGCGACACACACACACACACACACACACACACACACACACACACAACACACACACACTCACACACACACACACACACACACACACACACACACACACACATTTTAACGTTGCTCATGGGAATAACCTATTACAATTATCTGAGAGAACAAGGACCACACATTCACGCATTCGTGAGATCTACGGAGAACGAAAATGAATAATCTCTTCCCTTGTATCCAAACAGACGCTCGTTTGTAGACGCCCTGGCTAACATGATGACTGATGCATAACGGACATGCATTCACCCGTAGCTGCATGTTACTCGGGAGAAGTATTTGGCTTGTTTTACGATTCGGTCTTGAAACCGTGTCCTCCAACCACTCAGCCATCGCTCTGCTGTCCATACTTCAGCACTGCATTTCAAGGTAAAACTTGTGTCAGGTATTGTGACTAAGGTGAAACAAGCATCAGAGAAAGGGAGATATCCTGTATATGTACATGTGATTCATTACATTTATCAAAATTACCTCCCCTGAGAGAGGCCTCTTCCCCCCCCCCCCCCCCCCCCCCGGCCCCTTCATTTTGCTGATGGTAGCTGACAATTTTTTTTCCACCAATGTGTCCTACTAGACCCCGACATAACCACGTGAAGTCACTTGTACACAGTGACCCTACACACACCTTTACATAAAGTCTAGTACACAGTGACCCTACACACACCTTTACATAGTTTCACTTGTACACAGTGACCCTACACACACCTTTACATAGAATCACTTGTACACAGTGACCCTACACACACCTATACATAGTCACTTGTACACAGTAACCCTAAACACACCTTTACATAGAGTCACTTGTACACAGTGACCCTAAACACACCTTTACATAGTCACTTGTACACAGTGACCCTACACACACCTTCACATAGAGTCACTTGTACACTGTAACCATACACACAACTTTACGTAGAGCAACTTCTACACAGATAAAATACACGCAGCTTTACACACAGTCACTTGTACTCAGAGACAATACACACACCTTTACATAGAGTCACTTGCACGCAGAGGCAATACACACACCTTTACATAGTCACTTGTATATAGTGACCCTACACACACCTTCACATAGTCACTTGTACACGGTGATCCTACACACACCTTTACATAGTCACTTGTACACAGTGACCCTACACACACCTTTACATAGTCACTTGTACACAGTGATCCTACACACACCTTCACATACACAGTGATCCTACACACGCCTTTACATAGTCACTTGTACACAATGACACCACACACACATTTACATAGTCACTTGTACACAGTGACCCTACACACACCTTCACATAGTCACTTGTACACAATGACCCTACACACACCTTCACATGGTCACTTGTACACAGTGACCCTTACACACCTTCACATAGTCACTTGTACACAGTGACCCTACACACAACCTTCACATGGTCACTTGTACACAGTGACCCTACACACACCTTTACATAGTTTCTTGTTACACTGTGACCCTACATACACCTTCACATAGTTTCACTTGTACACAGTGACCCTACACACCTTTACATAGTTTCACTTGTACACAGTGACCCTACACACCCCTTCACATGGTCACTTGTACACAGTGATCCTACACACACCGTCACATAAAGTCACTTGTACACAGTGACCCTACACACATTTACATAGAGTCACTTGTACACAGTGAACCTACACACACCTTTCCATAGTCACTTGTACACGATGACCCTACACACACCTTCACATAGTTTCACTTGTACACAGTGACCCTACACACACCTTTACATAGTTTCACTTGTACACAGTGAACCTACACGCACCTTTACATAGTTTCACTTGTACACAGTGACCCTACATACACCTTTACATAGTTTGTTGTACACAGTGACCCTAAACACACCTTCACATGGTCACTTGTACACAGTGAACCTGCACACACCTTCACATAGTCACTTGTACACAGTGACCAAAACACCTTTACATAAGTTTCACTTGCACACAGTGAACCTACACAAACCTTTACATAGTCACTTGTACACAGTGACACTACACACACCTTCACATAGTACATTCTATACGGTGACCCAAAAACACCTTTGCGTAGTATCACTTGCACACAGTGAACCTACACACACCATTACAAAGTCACTTGTACACAGTGACCCTACACACACCTTCACATAGTCAATTGTATACGGTGACCCTACACACACATTACATAGTTACTTCTGCACAGTGACCCTACACACACTTTTACATAGTCACTTGTAAACAGTGACTCTACACACACCTTAACATGTTTCACTTGTACACAGTGACCCTACACACACCTTCACATAGTCACTTGTACACAGTGACCCTAAACACCCTTTACTTTAGTCACTTGTACACAGTGACTCTACACACGCCTTTACATACATTCACTTGTACACAGTGATCCTACACACACCGTCACATAAAACACACTTGTACACAGTGACCCTAAACACATTTACATAGAGTCACTTGTACACAGTGAACCTACACACACCTTTCCATAGTCACTTGTACCGATGACCCTACACACACCTTCACATAGTTTCACTTGTACACAGTGACCCACACACACCTTTACATAGTTCCACTTGTACACAGTGACCCTACACACACCTTCACATGGTCACTTGTACACAGTGATCCTACACACACCTTTACATAGTGTCTTGTACACAGTGACCCTACACACACCTTCACATAGTCACGTGCACACAGTGACCCTACACACCACCTTCACATAGTCACTTGTACACAGTGACCCTACACACACCTTTACATAGAGTCCCTTGTACACAGTGACCTACACACACCTTTACATAGTCACTTGTACACAGTGACACTACACACATCTTTACATAAGTCATGTAACAGGTAGACCCTACACACACCTTTACATAGTTTCACTTGTACACAGTAACCTACACACACCTTTACATAATCACTTGTACACAGTGACCCTGCAACACCTCAACATAGTCATTGTATACGGGTAACCCTACACACACTCTTTACATAGTACTTGTACACAGTGACCCTACAACACACCTTTACATAGTCACTTGTACACAGTGACCCTTACACACACCTTTACATAGTTTCACTTGTACACTGTGAACCTACACACACACTTTCACTAGAGCAACTTAGATAAAGTGAACGCCTACACACAGTCACTTGTACCAGAGAATCAATTATGTCACTTGCACCAGACAATACACACGCCATTTACATAGTCACTTGTATATATGACCCTACACACACCTTCACATAGTCATTGTACACGTGATCCCTACACACACCTTTACATAGTCACTTGTACACAGTGACCCTACACACACCTTACATGTCACTTGTACACAGTGCCCCTAACCTCAATACACATATCCTCACACCTTACTAGTCACTTGTACACAATGACCACACACACATTACATAGTCACTTGTAACACAGTGACCCTATACACACACCTTCACATAGTCACTTTACACAGTGACCCTATACACACCTTCACATATGGTCACTTGCTACACAGTGACCCTAACACATCTTCACATAGGTCACTTGTACACAGTGGCCCTACAGACACCTTCACATGGTCACTTGTACACAGTGACCTTACACACACCTTTACATGGTACTTGTACACAGTGACCCTACATACACCTTCTACATAGTTTACTTGTACACAGTGACCCTACAACACCTTTACATAGTTTCACTTGTACACAGTGACCCTACACACCATTTCACATGTTCACTTGTACACAATGATCCCTATCACACACCTTCACATAAAGTCACTTGTACACAGTGGCCCTACACACATTTACATAGAGTCACTTGTACACAGTGAACCTACACACACCTTTCCATAGTCACTTGTACACGATGACCCTACACACACCTTCACATAGTTTCACTTGTACACAGTGACCCCTACACACACCTTTACATAGTTTCACTTGTACACAGTGAACCTACACGCACCTTTACATAGTTTCACTTGTACACAATGACCCTACAACACACCTTTACATAGTTTGTTGTACACAGTGAACTAAACACACCTTCACATGGTCACTTGTACACAGTGAACCTCACACACCTTCACATGTCACTTGTATACAGTGACCCAAAACACCTTTACATAAGTTTCACTTGACACAGTGAACCTACACAAACCTTTACATAGTCACTTGTACACAGTGACACTACACACACCTTCACATAGTACATTCTATACGGTGACCCAAAACACACCTTTGCTAGTTCACTTGTACACAGTGAACCTACACACACCATTACAAAGTCACTTGTACACAGTGACCCTACAACACCTTCACATAGTCAATTGTATACGGTGACCCTACACACACATTACATAGTTACTTCTGCACAGTGACCCTACACACACTTTTACATAGTCACTTGTAAACAGTGACTCTACACACACCTTAACATAGTTTCACTTGTACACAGTGACCCTACACACACCTTCACATAGTCACTTGTACACAGTGACCCTAAACACACCTTTACATAGTCACTTGTACACAGTGACTCTACACACGCCTTTACATACATTCACTTGTACACAGTGATCCTACACACACCGTCACATAAACACACTTGTACACAGTGACCCTAAACACATTTACATAGAGTCACTTGTACACAGTGAACCTACACACACCTTTCCATAGTCACTTGTACACGATGACCCTACACACACCTTCACATAGTTTCACTTGTACACAGTGACCCCACACACACCTTTACATAGTTCCACTTGTACACAGTGACCCTACACACACCTTCACATGGTCACTTGTACACAGTGATCCTACACACACCTTTACATAGTGTCTTGTACACAGTGACCCTACACACACCTTCACATAGTCACGTGCACACAGTGACCCTACACACACCTTCACATAGTCACTTGTACACAGTGACCCTACACACACACCTTTACATAGAGTCCCTTGTACACAGTGACCCTACACACACCTTTACATAGTCACTTGTACACAGTGACACTACACACATCTTTACATAGTCACTTGTATACGGAGACCCTACACACACCTTTACATAGTTTCACTTGTACACAGTCAACCTACACACACCTTTACATAATCACTTGTACACAGTGACCCTGCAAACACCTTCACATAGTCAATTGTATACGGTGACCCTACACACACTTTTACATAGTTACTTGTACACAGTAACCCTACACACACCTTTACATAGTCACTTGTACACGATGACCTTACACACACCTTTACATAGTTTCACTTGTACACAGTGACCCTACACACACCTTCACAGAGTCACTTGTACACAGTGAACCTACACACACCTTTACATAGTCATTTGTACACAGTGACCCTACAAACGCATTTATATAGTCACTTGTACACAATGACCCTACACACACCTTTACATAGTCATTTGTACACAATGACCCTACACACACCTTCACATGGTCACATGTACACAGTGACCCTACACACACCTTCACATGGTCACTTGTACACAGTGGCCCTATACACACCTTCACAAGGTCACTTGTACACAGTGACTCTACACACACCTTCACATGGTCACTTGTACACAATGACCCTATACACACCTTCACATAGTCACTTTACACAGTGACCCTATACACATCTTCACATAGTCACTTGCACACAGTGACCCTACACACATCTTCACATGGTCACTTGTACACAGTGGCCCTACAGACACCTTCACATGGTCACTTGTACACAGTGACCTTACACACACCTTCACATGGTCACTTGTACACAGTGACCCTACACACACCTTTACATAGTTTCTTGTACACAGTGACCCTACATACACCTTCACATAGTTTCACTTGTACACAGTGACCCTACACACATTTACATAGTTTCACTTGTACACAATGACCCTATACACACCTTCACATAAAGTCACTTGTACACAGTGGCCCTAAACACATTTACATAGAGTCACTTGTACACAGTGAACCTACACACACCTTTCCATAGTCACTTGTACACGACGACCCTACACACACCTTCACATAGTTTCACTTGTACACAGTGACCCCCACACACACCTTTACATAGTTTCACTTGTACACAGTGAACCTACACACACCTTTACATAGTTTCACTTGTACACAATGACCCTACACACACACCTTTACACAGTTTCTTCTACACAGTGAACTAAACACACCTTCACATGGTCACTTGTACACAGTGAACCTACACACACCTTCACATGGTCACTTGTATACAGTGACCCAAAACACTTTACATAGCTTCACTTGTACACAGTGAACCTACACAAACCTTTACATAGTCACTTGTACACGTGACCCTACACACACCTTCACATAGTACATTCTATACGGTGACCCAAAACACACCTTTGCATAGTTTCACTTGTACACAGTGAACCTACACACACCTTTACAAAGTCACTTGTACACAGTGACCCTACACACACCTTCACATAGTCAATTGTATACGGTGACCCTACACACACTTTACATAGTTACTTGTACACAGTGACCCTACACACACTTTTACATGGTCACTTGTAAACAGTGACCCTACACACACCTTAACATAGTTTCACTTGTACACAGTGACCCTACACACACCTTCACATTGAGTCACTTGTACACAGTGACGCTACACACGCCTTTACATAGATTCACTTGTACACAGTGACCCTACACACCTTCACATAAAGTCACTTGTACACAGTGACCCTACACACATTTACATAGAGTCACTTGTACACAGTGAACCTGCACACACCTTTACATATTCACTTGTACACGATGACCCTACACACACCTTTACATAGTTTCACTTGTACACAGTGACCCTACTCACACCTTTAAATAGTTTCACTTGTACACAGTGACCCTACACACACGTTCACATGGTCACTTGTACACAGTGACCCTACACACACCTTTACATAGTTTCCTGTACACAGTGACCCTACACACACCTTCACATAGTCACTTGTACACAGTGACCCTACATACACCTTCACATCGTCCACTTGTACACAGGGACCCTACACACACCTTTACATAGGTCACTTGAACGAAGTGAACCTACACACGCCTTTACATAGTCACTTGTACAGTACAACAGTGACCCTACACACACCTTCACATATTCACTTGTATACGGTGACCCACACACACACTTCACATAGTTTCACTTGTGCACAGTCAACCTACACACACCTATACATAGTTACTTATACACAGTGACCAACACACACCTTCACATACTCAATAGTATACGGTGACCCTACACACACTTTTACATAGTTACTTGCACACAGTGACCCTACACACACCTTTACATAGTCACTTGTACACAGTGACCCTAACACACACCTTTACATAGTCACTTGTACACAGTGACCCTACACACGCCTTTACATAGTCACTTGTACACAGTGACCTTACACACACCTTTACATAGTCACTTGTACACAGCCACCCTACACACATCTTCACATGGTCACTTGTTACACAGTGACCCTACAACACCTTCACATGGTCACTTGTACACAGTGACCCTACACACACTTCAAATAGTCACTTGTACAAAGTGACCCTACACACAACACTTTACAATATTTCACTTGTAAAACAGTGACCCTATACACAACTTCACATAGTTTCACTTGTACACAGTGACCTACACAACACACACTTCACAGTCACACTACTCAACACAAGTGACCCTACACACACCTTCACCTAAAGTCACTTGTACACAGTGACCCTACACACACCTTCACATGGTCACTTGTACACAGTGACCCTACACACACCTTTACATAGCTTCTTCTACACAGTGACCCTACACACAACTTCACATAGTTTCACTTGTACACAGTGAACCTACACACACTTTTACATAGTCACATAGTCACAGAGTCACTTGTACACAGTGACCGTACACACACATTCACATGGTCACTTGTACACAGTGACCCTACGCACACCTTTACATAGTTTCACTTGTACACAGTGAACCTACACACACTTTTACAGAGTCACTTGTACACAGTGACCCTACACACACCTTCACATAGTCACTTGTATACGGTGACCCTACACACACCTTCACATAGTTTCACTTGTACACAGTCAACCTACACACACCTTTACATAGTCACGTGTACACAGTGACCCTACACACACCTTCACATAGTTACTTGTACACAGTGACCCTACACACACCTTTACATATTCACTTGTACAGAGTGACCCTACACACACCTTTACATAGTTTCACTTGTACACAGTGACCCTACACACACCTTCACATAGTCACTTGTACACAGTGAACCTACACACACCTTTACATAGTTACTTGTACACAGTGACCCTACACACACCTTTACATATTCACTTGTACAGAGTGATCCTACACACACCTTTACATAGTTTCCCTTGAACACAGTGACCCTACACACACCTTTACATAGTTTCCCTTGTACACAGTGACCCTACACACACCTTCACATAGAGTCACTTGTACACAGTGAACCTATACACACCTTTACATAGTCACTTGTACACAGTGACCCTACAGACGCATTTACATAGATTCATTTGTACACAGTGACCCTACAAACACCTTTACATAGTCACTTGTACACAGTGACCCTACACACACCTTCACATGGTCACTTGTACAGTGACCCTACACACACCTTTACATAGTCACTTGTACACAGTGACCCTACACACACCTTCAGATAGTTTCACTTGTACACAGTGACCCTACACACACCTTTACATAGTTTCACTTGTACACAGTGACCCTACACACACCTTCACATGGTCACTTCTACACAGTGACCCTACATACACCTTTACATAGTTTCTTGTACACAGTGACCCTACACACACCTTCACATAGTCACTTTACACAGTGACCCTACACACACCTTCACATGGTCACTTGTACACAGTGACCGTACACACACCTTTACATAGTTTCACTTGTACACAGTGAACCTATGCACACCTTTACATAGTCACTTGTACACAGTGAACCTACACACGCCTTTACATACTCACTTGTATACGGTGACCCTACACACACCTTTACATAGTTTCACTTGTACAATGTGACCCTACACACACCTTTACATAGTCACTTGTACACAGTGACCCTACACACACCTTCACATAGGCAATTGTATACGGTGACCCTACACACACCTTTACATAGTACTTGTACACAGTGACCCTACACACACCTTTACATAGTCACTTGTACACAGTGACCCTACACATGCCTTTACATAGATTCACTTGTACACAGTGACCCTACACACACCTTCACATAAAGTCACTTGTGCACAGTGACCCTACACACATTTACATAGTCACTTGTACACAGTGAACCCATACACACCTTTACATAGTCACTTGTACACGATGACCCTACACACATTTACACAGAGTCACTTGTACACAGTGACCTTACACACATTTACATAGAGTCACTTGTACACTGTTACCATACACACACCTATACATAGAGTCACTTGTAAACAGTGACCCTACACACACTTTTACATAGTCACTTGTACCCAGTGACCCTACACACACTTTTACATAGAGTCACTTGTACACAGTGATCCTACACACACCTTTACATCGATTCACTTGTACACAGTCACCCTGCATACGCCTTTATATAGAGTCACTTGTACACAGTGACCCTACACACACCTTTACATAGGGTCACTTGTACACAGTGACCCTACACATATTTACATAGTCACTTGTACATTGTTACTTTATACACACCTTTACATAGATTCACTTGTACACTGTAACCATACACACAACTTTACGTAGAGCCACTTCTACACAGAGACAATACGCACAGCTTTACAGACAGTCACTTGTACTCAGAGACAATACACACACCTTTAGAGTCACTTGTACACAGAGACAATACACACACCTTTACATAGAGTCACTTGTACATAGAATCAAAATATACACCTTTACAAAGAGTCACTTGTACACAGAGACAATACACACACCTTTACATAGAGCCACTTGTACACAGAGATAATACACACACCTTTACATAGTCACTTGTACATAGAAACAAAATACACAACTTTACATAGTTACTTGTAAACAGAGACAATACACACACCTTTACATAGAGTCACTTGTATGCAGAGACAATACACACACCTTTACATATAGTCAATTGTACACAGAAACAAAATACACACCTTTGCGTAGAGTCATTTGTATACAGAGACCCTACACACACTTTTGCATAGAGTCATTTTACACAGAGACATACACACACCTTTACATAGAGTCATTTGTACACAGAGACCATACACACACCTTTACATAGTCATTTATACGTAGTGACTCTACACACACTTTTACGTAGAGTCACGATATACAGTGGCCCTACGTACACCTCC
>CM065726.1:58822966-58830466 GCA_033310375.1 Conus canariensis
GTTCTTGTTTCTCTTATCTTACGTATTTGTCCCAGAAGATTAAATTTATTCGGTTCCTAGTCATCCTTGGTGATTATGGAAAATGCAGCGAACGTGTTTAATTCTCCACGCTTCGATATCTATTATATAAAGCTCAGTTTGTCTGTCTGTTCGCTTATACACGGCCACAGTTTTAGGCCGATCGCCACCAAATTTGGTATCAAGTATCCTTGGTGTCCTACAAACAGCAACGTCGGGTCGGCGATCGCGTGACGCATTGCGTCGTGACGCAGTTTGCGTCCACAGACGCAAAACTGGACATCGGAACACTACACGACAGACAAACTCGCCGGGGCGAGACGGGGTCGAAGCGCGTAAGCGCTAGTGTATCCATATACCTTCACGTCAGTTTCGTCATCGAAGACAACACATTAAACTTTACAAGTAGGCCTAAAAAGGCACGCGTGTATTTTATATAATATTCCAGAGGAACAAATTTGTTATCATTGATTTCTGGTTCAGTTTATTTCACGAGTTGCATCTGTCTAAATGTCAGCACACCTTTACATCTGTCTAAATGTCAACACAGCTAAGGTCCTTTTTTTCTCTCTCTCTCTCTCTCTTTTTCTTTTTTTTTTTTCGTGGCATCAGTTCTCGGATCAATGGAGCGCCTAAGGTGGTGATTTTTTTTCTTTCTCTCTTTTTTTTTTAATTATTTTTTTTTAACTTTTTTCTTCTTTTTTTTTCTTCCCGAAGGCCAAAATCCACCTCTTCATTTTTTGGTGCTTCACACTATCCTCTTCATCTGCAAAAAAAAAAAAAAACAAACAAACAAAAAGCGGAAAAAAACAAAAACAATTTCCACCACTAGGTTGTTTCTCTCTCTCTCTCTCTCTCTCTCTCTCTTCTTCTTCTTCTTCTTCTTCTTCTTCTTCTTCTTCTTCTTCTTCTTTCTTTCCCAACCAATCTCTTACACACCATGCATAGTCTGTATGTTCTCTTACAAATGGACATATTTTTGCTGATTTTAGTGTTTTGGCAATTGATACAAAGTGTCTGGGTTTGCTAATGTACTAATGTGTGGTGTACTGGCACACTCACTCTGATAATGTGTTGCATTATACGGAAACGGAACCAACATAGATGAAACAAAGGACTTAGTTATTTTTAGTTTTTCATTTTGTTTTACACATACACCCGCACACACACTCTCGCTCCCCCCTCCCCCACCGCCCTCTCTCTTAAATATGCTAACAATGGTAGTTACCTGTTAAATACACGACACGATACCAAAGCAAAAACTATGCGTAAGCAACCAATTCCATATATAAATATACACATGCCTGAAAGGATGTCGTTGGTCCCTATTGCTTGTCTCCCTCCCCTTCCCCCTACCCAAGCGCGTGAGCGTTCTTTACATCACACCACCACCACCACCATCCACCCACCCAACACCCATCCACCCCCCTCCCCCTCCCCACCCCCCACATTCACCCATCTCCACCCCCACCCCCACAAAAAAGGACACACATACACGCACAGAGAGAGAGAGAGAGAGAGAGAGAGAGAGAGAGAGAGAGAGAGAGAGAGAGAGAGAGAGACGGAAGAAAAAAGAGAGAGAGAGAGAGAGAGAAAACAGACAGACAGACAGACAGACCGTTAGGCAAACAGACAGGCAGACAGACGGACAGAGACGGCGTCTTTTAAATGAATTTTGGGATTTAGTTCGTTACATGTCGTCTCACCAGTTGTCTCTTCCCCGATGAAGCCAATCTTATAGTGAAAAGAAATTATGCATGATCCCCCTCCTTTTCAACATTCCCCACGTGCAACAGTCTTACACACACGAAAACGAAAGAGTGCAAGAAAGTGCAGAGGAGTGGAGAACGAAAAGGCATAATTACCTTGGGGTCACTTTCTTTATGAAAGAAACGTCACCAAGACTGTGTTATATGTGTGCGTGCGTGTATATGTGTGTGTACCTGTAAGTGTGTGTGTTGTAGTGCATGTGCGCGCACGCAAAATGCACAAACACGTACATGTATTTGTAACTATGTGTATGTCTCTCTCTCTCTCCCCTCCCCCCCTTCTCCCTCTCTCCCTCTCTGTGTGCGCGCGCGCGCGCGTGTGTGCGTGTGCGCGTGTGCGTGTGCGTGTGCGTGTGTGTGTGTGCGTGCGTGCGTGTGTAAGAGTGAATGCATGTATGAGATCTCTTTATATTTTCCTCAGTTGCAACTGATTTTCGAATATGACTGAAACTGGCAGCCTAGATTACGTTTTTTTTTTTTTTTTTTTTTTTTTTTTAAATAAATACTTATACACATCTTTGCAGTAGTCACAACATGGTTTATTTTCAGTAGTATATGTCTGTCAATATTTTCTTGTCTAAGAATTCCAATTTGCACAGTTTCTTCAGAAAACACAATTCTTGTGTTGTATACAGCTAATATGTATTGACTGATAAATTTCCAAAACGAATTAACCTTATGACAGTGAAAAAAGAAATGTTCAATGTAATCAACTTCATCATTGCAATATGAACAATTTCGATTATCCCCGACTTTCATTTTGCATAGCATTATATTAGTCGGGTATATATTTTGTAAAATTTTCCATTGTAAAACTCTCAGTCTGGTTTCTTTTGTGCACAAGCGGGGTATCTTCCATAAAGGTCCAGTGACGGTGAGGAAAGACCCACTGACCACAGGGAAAGTCCTGTTGACAGTGGGAAAGACTACAACTTTGGATTCTCTCTTGAGGGCACATAAGACCGTATGGCGAAAGCTTGGCTGTGTCTGGAGTGGCACTGTCTTCATCTGTCCGTGGGCAGGGGTGGTTGGGTCTGTGGGGTGTGCTCGGCAGCTGGAGGGTGGTGTTTTTCGCCGGTGGGCTCTGCAGTCATGAAATACGGGCTGGTACACCCATGGGGATGCTACTTTAAGGCTGTTATGAGCTGCATCCTGTAGTCTGATTTACCTCTGTTCAGGAGCAGTTATGTCCCTTGATATCTTAATGGAGTGTCCTGCGCGTGCCTGTACCCATCGTCAACACAGCGCAGGCCTCCAAGGGTGGTACAGGACTGCTCTAAAGGCAGGTGAAGACAGTGCTTCTCTGGGTCCTCCCCAGCACCTTCGGGTGTTTCTTTTTCTTCTTTGCCTTAACTAGGCTGACCCTGGAGAAAGGTCCAGTGACGGTGAGGAAAGACCCACTGACCACAGGGAAAGTCCTGTTGACAGTGGGAAAGACTACAACTTTGGATTCTCTCTTGAGGGCACATAAGACCGTATGGCGAAAGCTTGGCTGTGTCTGGAGTGGCACTGTCTTCATCTGTCCGTGGGCAGGGGTGGTTGGGTCTGTGGGGTGTGCTCGGCAGCTGGAGGGTGGTGTTTTTCGCCGGTGGGCTCTGCAGTCATGAAATACGGGCTGGTACACCCATGGGGATGCTACTTTAAGGCTGTTATGAGCTGCATCCTGTAGTCTGATTTACCTCTGTTCAGGAGCAGTTATGTCCCTTGATATCTTAATGGAGTGTCCTGCGCGTGCCTGTACCCATCGTCAACACAGCGCAGGCCTCCAAGGGTGGTACAGGACTGCTCTAAAGGCAGGTGAAGACAGTGCTTCTCTGGGTCCTCCCCAGCACCTTCGGGTGTTTCTTTTTCATATATTTTCATTTAACTCCAGTCCATATCTATTAGACCAAAAACGGGCTGCACATGGTTCTGTGTAACTGAGGGAACACAAAGTTGCACGGAAATCCTTGCAAGATATATGCTTTTTGTTACAGAAAAGAGGTGGTTCTGAAAAATCTATATCATATCTATCTTGTTCACTAACCCTAGTATTAAAAATATGTGTGGCCGCTGACACTACGTTATATTCTAAGATCCTTGCAGGGGAGGCTCCTATCTTGTTAACCACGTCCTGGTATGAAAGCATTCCATTTGGACCATACATGTCACTAACATTTAGTATTTTGCCCTTTATCCAGTCAGGGAAGAAAAGGACATTTCCTCGATATTTTATGTACTGGTTATTCCACAGTAAAGAGGGAAAGGGTGAGACATCTTCATGTTTATTAAGATCTAGCCATGTTTTCAGAGTAATTTTCCAAAAATGTGAATGTATCTTGTCTAAACCTTTGAAAAGTGCGCTTTTAGTATTTGCATAAAAACACGTGACATTCTCACCAAAGGGTAGAAATATTTTTCTCGGAATTATAGTCCATCTTTCATTGTTTGTGGCCTTACAAATTTGTACAACCCATGACAGGAGAAAAGCAGATTGCATCTGTCTTATATTTATCATTTTCAATCCTCCTTTTTCATATTCACTGCACATTACGCTTCTTTTAACTTTTCAAATGCCTTTCGATTACAATGTTTTTTACGCCAGAGAAATCTAAAAAGCATGCCATTTATATCTGATAAGATCTTGTCAGGAATAACAAATGTTTGCATAACATAGACCATTTGTGAAATAAGACATGTCTTAATAATATGTATTTTACCCATTACACTAAGATCTCTTTTTTCCCAGGAGTGAATAATTCTCTGTATAGTTTCTATTCTTTGCAACCAATTGTCCTCAACTAAAGATGTCGGTTTATCATTCTCATAATAAACACCCAGAATCTGTAGTTTATTTTTCCACGTAAAGCCATAAAAGCTGTCTGTACTATGTTTTCTACTACCTAGCCACATAGCTGCTAATTTATTTTTATTTATAACCAAACCAAAAAACAAAGACAAATCACTGAGTATATCTAATGCTTGCATCATGTCATGCTGATCTGTCAACAATAATGTAACATCATCTGCATAAAGCGCAATTTTGATTACATTAACAAGCGTATCTCTTGAACCCCCTAAATCAATTCCTCTAATGTTTCTACAGTCTTTTATCTTTACTGCTAGCAATTCTATAGCCAACACAAATACTAAGGGAGAAAAGGACATCCTTGTCGGATTCCTGTTTCAACCGCAAAATACTCTGATGTCCAGTCACTATACAAAATACAACTACGAGTATCAGCGATTAATACTTGAAACCATCTAATGAATTCTTCCCCAAACCCATACTTTTTGAGAGCTGTTAACATGAAGTCTTTAGATATACTATCAAAAGCTTGTGTATAATCAATACTTAAAAGCAAACCAGGAATATTTTCTACATTTAGATGATCAATAACATCATCAATTAGTCTCAATAGCGCAGCTGCTCGAAGTCCCTTTATATACCCAACCTGATCTTCACTTACTAAATCTCTAATTACCTGACATAAACGATTTGCCAAACATTTAGACAAAAGCTTATAATCGCTATTCGTTAACGAAATTGGTCTCCAGTTTTTTAAAAACATTCTAGGTAGATCTTTGCCTTTGTGAATTAATGTAAAGACTGCTTTTCTCTGAGAAGGAGAAAGTGTCCCTTTTTCAAATGCAGAGTTAAGTGATGATGTTAACAAACTTTTTATATGACACCAAAATACTTTTAAAAATTCTGTTGTATGCCCATCACTTCCTGGCGAAGAACCATTTTTGAGGGCTTTAAGAGCTGTTAGCAGTTCATTCTCTGTCAAGTTGCCTTCACAACTATCCTTCTGAGAGTCAGAAAGCTGTGGCACTGAAGTATCAGGTATAAAGTTATCTACCATTTGTTCCATGTTTCCTGCTCTTACCTTTTTCTTGTACAACTTCGAATAATAGTCTCGGTGCATTTTCATTATTTCTGACTGTTGTGTAACTGATCTACCATTTTCATCACCAAGTTCTATTATCTTTGAATTTGCTCTTGATTTTTCCAACTTTAAAAAATATTTTGTGTTTTTTCCCCCTCTTCAATCCATTTCATTCTAGATCTTACCTGTGCTGCACGTGCTTTATAAGTTTCCAATAATTCTAATTCTTGCATTAAGTGCTGTCGCTGATTTTGATAATGAATATCATTAGGGTTTTTTGCAATCTTAATATCTATGTCATTTAACTTACCTTGTATTTCTACTAACTTATTTCTTCTGTCGATGCTCTTAGCATAAATTATTGTAAAACTCTTAATTTTCATTTTTAGGATTTCCCATTCCATTTGAAAATCGATGCTTCCGTCCATATGAGATACATAATCATCTATCAAACTATTCATCTGTGTGACATAGTTTAAGTCATTCAACAATGAGTTATTGAACTTCCACAGCCCAGATCCCCTCTCATAGCTTGAGAATTTCAATTTGATGGAGCAACCTCTGTGATCTGTGAAAGGGATAGAATGAATATTACAGTCTATTGTTTTGTCAAACAAATTATCATTTGATATGAAATAATCCAATCGACGTGCAATAAAAGGAGAAGTTTTATGCCATGTAAATTCCTTTTCATCTGGATGAAAGTCTCCAGGTATCATACTGGTCATGGCTTTTTATTAAATCATTGAATTTCTTTACTGTGCCCTCTGCATGTTTTTCTCCAGAGGTGATATCTGAATCGTTATCTAATACGCAGTTGAAATCCCCCCAATTAACAAATGCTCTGACTCAACATTAGAAATAACATCTCCTAGTTCATCAAAGAAAGTATTCTTTTCATTGTCATTATCTGGAGCATATACATTCACAATAACCACTTTTTATGCTGAATTTCTATTTCAATGGCCAACATTCGTCTTGAATTGTATACTATCTTGTAATTATCAACCACACTGTGCCGAAATAAAACAACTTGACCACAATGTGAAGTATAACTATTGTATAATAATTCACCTTTGCCCCATTCTTTTTTCCATTGCCCATAAACATCATCAGTGATATGTGTTTCTTGCAAGCAAATTACATCACACTTTTTCTCTTTCAAGTGTTTAAATATTGATTTTCTTTTCCAACACGAGCGCAAACCCCGTGAATTTAATGAAAAAACAGTCAATCCAGAATCACAAGCCTTATAAGGAAAGTCTGTAATCCGAGCCGTTTTCAAATCCAAACGCAAACCCGTAAACAAAGTCCGTGTAACGCGCGTAAGTCGTCTCCGTCAGGTCAAACCGTCACACTCCGTGAAGATTCACCCACCATCTCCCCCACCTTTACTCTGCCCACTCGACACGGAGCGGTCAGGTGAGGGCCGCGAACAGGTGAGCATTTTAGCCTTTGGCCCGTCACGCCGCTGGCTACGTGAATCCTCGTCACCTGACCTCTGTCGCTTGCCACCGGTGCTGCGTTAACGCTGGTCCTTCCCACGCGCACCGTATTGCCGGATATTTTTCTGCGGCGAAGGTGTGAACGAATCTTTGCCCGTGTTAATTTCATCAGTTTGAGTTTCAGGAACCACCTCTGTGACAGAGTCTTCAAAGACATCTTCTCCATCCTCAAACAAACTTACCCCTACCTGCTCATCTCCTGACTGCTGGTTCTCCTCCGTGAGCCTTACATCTTCTATATGCTCAATCTGAGCACATGCCTTTGTTCAGATATAGGTCCATTCACCTGGGGGTCAGGGAAAGTGCCACAGGCCGGATCACCACGCTTGTGGCCACTTT